>PVLD010000321.1:0-122125 GCA_004027595.1 Dinomys branickii | reverse complement strand
AACAGAATCACTTTTTGTTAGCACAACAGAGGGGGCAGCGAAGTGACGTGAGAGGCAATTCTCCTCCTAAGGCTGGACCCTCCTGACAGACATGGCCAGACTCATGGGCAGAGAGGTTCACGGAGCTGGATGGTTTGGTGGAAAGAGAAGTAGACTTGTTACTGACTTGCTGGGGCTCCCGGGCAAGCTGCTTCCTGTCTCTGAAACTTCAGCTTCAGTGATAAAGGAGAGAGACCCCCATTTCCTTCGCGTCTATATTTACCATACAAATGCCAGGGCACAGCGGTCTTGGGCTAGACAGTTCTCAGAAAAAAGATCACAGCTCACACTGTGGTTTTGAAAACACAGGGTTATCACAAGTTGTGGCATTCAGCAAGGGCAGTGTCCACCCCCTTCCTGCCGGCTCCACATTTCAGAAATTCACTCATCCTATAGCTTCAAGCCACTTGGACTCCTTATCTCTGGGCTGACTCCTCTGCTTCAGCCACCAACGGTTAGCCAGCCATAAAGAGGCCACCTGCGCTTATGCAAGGGTGCCCTCTGGTGGACACAGGGCCATCTGCAGGATGCCAGGTGGAAAGGCCCCACTCGCAGTATGGCATTAGGCCCCCCCACCAGGCACCTGTCTCGAACCACATTGACCGTCCTCAGGCCCAGGGCTGCGGCGATCTGGATGACTGCTTGCCCTACTCCACTGTTGGATGCGTTCTGGATGACAGAATCCCCTGCGGAGCCAGGAAGAAACCCAAGTTAAGTCCCGCTGACCTGTAATAGGTGAAGGGCTCCCTGGCTGGGACCCTAGGAGAGGACAAGAGGGAGACCTGGGGCTCAAAGGGGGCCCCGAGACCTGGTAGCAGAGCCTCCTCAGACCTCGGGCTATTACTCACAGTGCCCCTAACGCCTCCTAAACTTCCATGAGACCCACAGTGCCTCATGACTGGGTCGCGCTGTCTATAAAGGACAAACTGTACACCCTGCCATGTAGTTGATTTTACATGCTCCCAGTTTTCGTCTTCTCCAGTTTCTGCTGTGTTAACCCCCTTGGTTTGCACGCTGCCTCCCTTCTGTCCTCCCTTTTTGACATCCTGTACGTCCTTGGAAGTACAGCTCAAGAGTGGCTTCCTTCGTGCCGCCCTCCTGGGTTCTGCCCTCTACATGCTTCGAGGGCCCCTGTCAAAGCACACACCACGACCTGTCCTACGTTCGGTTCTGTACAGTCCACACCAACCAGTCACTTGCAGCTTTTTTGGGGGGGAAAGGCCCTGCCTTATGCCTTTCTGTAGTGTTTAATAAAGGTACATTGCCCGCAGATGGGGTTAGAGCCCTACGGGAGGCACTGGCAGCCTCTGAAACAGGCTTGCAGATGGTTTGTGGGAAGTCCAGGCTCCAGGCTTAGTTTTGTTTTGACACAGGGTCTTGCTGTGCAGTTCAGGATGGGCCTTAAGCTCACTTTGTAGCCCAGGCTGGTCTCGAACTTGCAAGGATCCTCCTGTCTCAGCCTCCCGAGTGCTGGGATTACAGGCTTAGCTTTGGGATTTGCCAGCGGGACAGGCAGTGGGCTCTGGAACAAGCTGGATCTGGGTGAGAGTAGCAGCTTCACCAATGGCCGTAACTAAATGAGACAGAGCAAGTGTGTCCTCTAAACTTTAGCTTCCTCCTGAGAAAACAGGAATCATAGGAGCACCCACCAGGGTACCCAGCTGGAGTCAAACACATTGTGGCCAGGGAGGTGCTTTGTCAACTCTGAAGTGCTGTCTGGTGTGTTCTGCGCACATGGCATGGGAGCTAGAGACGGGACCCGGGAGAAGGACGCCATTCTCCTCAGCTGGGGCAGCCATGTTGGCTGTTACTACTCACTGGTGCATTACCAGTCCATAGGTTCCCAGGGGCACTGCTTTGTTTTAGTTAGAACCGAGGAAAATAAGCCAACTATGGTGGCACAAGCCTGTAATTCCAGCAGTTGGGAAACTAAGGTAAGAAGGTCATGTGTTCAAGTTCAGCCTGGGCTGCACGGCAAGTTGGAAACTAGCCTGGACTACACAGCGAGACTCTCTCAAAAAACAAAAACCAACCAACCAAAAAACCAACCCCACACAAAGAATTAAGGAGAATTAAAAAAAAAAATCAGTGTAACCACATAGTGAGGGTAAATATTGTACCATGAAATTTCAGATATATTATAATATATATATATATATATGTACTGGATAACAATGTGAGAATGTAATTCTTACTGTGGGTCAAGATCATGTTGGCGGGCCAGGGATACAGCTCAGTGGCACAGCGCCTGCCCGGCAAGAGCGAAGTCGTGAGCTCGATTCCCAGTACCAAAAAACAACAACAAAAAACAAGATCATGTTGGTTCAACACTGATCTAGCTTGGGCTAGATCATAAATCTTGAAGCAGAACGTGGGGAGGTACACAGTGGACACTTAAGAGTGGGTGGTATCAGAAAGCCCAGATCTGTCCACCATGCTCCAGCCCGCATCCGCAGTGGCCAGAGGGGATGAGATGCAGGAGACCGGTGTTTGCTGCACTGGGAGTCCAGCAGAGGTTCCTGATCATACCTTTCTCCCTGAAGCGTTCCCACAACCCTTTGCCAGAGCCGTGAGAACCCACATTTTTCTTTGTGGGAAGCTGACACTAGATTTCAGTTAGGCTTTGGGCAGTGGCTGGCTCCCTAATTTTATCATATTCCAGCAGCTGTTGGCTGCCTTTTCCTCTCTGGGAGGAGAGAGGCAGCTTAGGCAATTTCTCTAACCCCTTCCAGGTCATGGATATGTACAGTGCATGGCGGTGACAGAGGATGGAGGACACGGGCTGGCATGTAGGTCAGTGGTCAAGCGCTTGCTTGGAATGCAGGACATCCTGGGACCGCTCCTCAGCGTTACAGAAAAGCCCCAACAAAAAAAGCCAACAGGGAGCGGGAGTCCGAGGAAAGCTGGTCCAGTCTGAGGAAAGCTGGTCTGAGGCTCCTGTCTTTCGAGGATCCCCAGCAGGACCAAGCCCAGGGGGCCCAGGGCAGGAACGGGGCTTCCTAGGCTCTGCCTCTCTCCTGATCTTGGTCTCTTCACTCCCCCACTCCTGCTTCCTGGGACCTCAGCCCAAATGACCTGTCTGCCCCCACTTCTGGTCTTGGGTTCTGTTTTCAGGAGAATCCTAAGAAAACACCTTGCTCTGTCATGTGCTTGCTGAGTGACTTCATGAGATAGCTCCCTCTCCGGACCTCTGTTCCTCTACTGATAAAGGGGAGCTAAGGATAGCAGCTGACAGTCACAGCGCTGCGGTGCGGGCCCTGGGCTAAGGGTCACGCTGCAACGTGTCCTCAGCTCCCCAAGCCCCTTTCTTCCATCTTACTGATGAAAACTTGGGACGCTGTGGGCGGAGAATTCACACAGTTAGCGCAAGGTGAACTTGGGTTCAGACCGAGGACTTTTGCCTTGGGCTTCAGCTCTTAACCAGTGACACTAAGCGCACTGTACTGCTTTGTTGAAGGCGTGCTGTCCTCCACAGGGATGAGCCGGCAGAGGCACTTGGATGAGCAGAAAGAGCAATATAAATGCTGAGCGGAGTTATTAACATTGGGTTCAGCACTTTCCTGGAAACAGGCACTGCGTCTATCTTGCCTGGCTTTGTATCCCCAGAGCTCAGCACAGCTCAACACAGTTTTTGCTGAGTGACAGCATTCCGACCCCGGCTCTGGGGAATTTGACCTTTTAGCAGTTTCCAAGAGTGTGGTCCTCGTGAGCTTTCACCATGTTTGGTAAGAGGCCCAGCTAACGCTTTTCCAAGTGGAAACAGTAACGCACTCCTCCAGGCCAGGGGCTCTCATCCTCCCAGAGCCCTCGGTGGCAAGGTCCCCAGGCTGCAGGTTCGGGATCTGGGTCCCAGCCAGGCCAGTGGGGAGCCCTGGCCTGCTCCTGTAGCTGCGGGCTCCTACCTGGCTGCAGCTGCTCGAAGTCCACCAACATCCTGTAGGCTGTGCAGGGGTTGACACCCAGGGTGGCAGCACTCTGAACAGGGATGTCACTGGGAATTTCGATCAGAGCTTCCTCGCTGAACACAGCCTCAGTCTGCCAGGTTCCTGAGTTGGGGGATGAGGGAAGTGAGGACGGGCTCCTCTGTACCCTGACCCCAGACCCTCTCCTGGGTACATGGGCACTAGGACAGCAGACTTCACTTAATGCTTAGAGGAAAAAGGAAATATTTTTTGTTTTGTTTATTGAGACAGGGTCCTGCTATATAGTCCAAGCTGGCCTTTAACTCACTATGTAGCCTTGAATTCACAGTGATCCTCCTGCCTCAGCCTCCTGAGTGCTGGGATTACAGGTGTGCGCCACCACATCCAGCCTATTTGATTTTGTTTTTGTCTTTTTTGAGACAGGGTTTCATTATGCCATTCAGGCTGGCCTTGAACTCACTTTGTGGCCCAGACTGGCCTTGAACTCGCAGTGATCCTCCTGCCTCAGCCTCCCAAGTGCTGAGATTACAGGTGTGTGCCAACATGCCTGGCACCATCAGTCAATTTTAGTAAAAAAAGGTCATTTGTGATTTACTAGATTGACATTGCTATTGGGTGACAACCCATGGTGTGGTGTGGGCAGTAGATTTTATTTTAGTAAATGTCAAGTTTCTAGCAAGTTTTGAGAGACTGAGGTGATCTGATGCCTGTGCTAAGATCACTTTGCTGCTGGTAGAAAAGAGTGAGGGTGGGTGAGGCAGTGTGAAAGCAGGTGATGATGGCCGGGTGTGGTGGCACCTGCCTGTAATCCCTGCATTCAGGAGGCTGAGGCAGGAGGCTCACTGTGAGTTCGAGATCAGCCTGGGCTACAAAGTGAGCTCAAGGCCAGCCTGAACTGCAGAGTGAGACCCTGTCTCAAAATAAAAAAAAAAGAAAACATTGAAAGCAGGTCATGGATGGGAACTGGCTGAACTTTGGCTGGGATCTAAGTCCAGACCAATGCTTGGCAGTGCGGATGAAGTGGGGCCTCAAGTTCTGCAGCCTCAGGTGAGGACTCGGAGGGGCCAGGCGCCCACCCAGGGCAGGCATGCTGCTGTACCAGGGTGTGCCGAGGGCAGGCCTTGGGTCAGACGCGGGCCTGGCTCCCACCCTGTCCTTGCTACTTCACCATGGGGAAACTGCGCGGGGCCTTGCTGGCTCCTGGCCTGACGGCTGTGCCGTCTCAGGGTAACTCCCACAGCTCTCTGCTCGCCCACTCACTCCAGATGCTGGGATTCTAGCAGTGTCCTGGGTCTGCACACCTGGTGGTGTGGGGAAGGGGCAGTGCAGGCAGTTACTAACTGTGCTGCAGAAGGGGAAAGGATGTGGGCTACAGGGCCCGGATAAACTCAAGAGGGAAGGGCGGAACGCCCCGTTAAAGGGCTCGCCAGGGCCGGGAATATAGCTCAGGGGATTTGTGCCTGCCTGGTAAGCATGAGGTTCCGAGTTTCATTCCCAACACCAAAAAAAACCAAAAAACAAAAAACAAATAAAGGGCTTGCTAGTCCTAGAGTGAGCCTGTGGCTAAATAAATAAGAGACTGAGAAAGAAGCCGAAGGATTCCTTTGGGATCCAGGAAGTACCTGAGCGTTTTCTAGGCTTCCCTTTGTCTAGTTTTTGAATCTGTGTAATCCTCACCCCCGTTCACTTTAGCCACTCTTTACTGTTCTTGGGGCCAAATGCTTAGAGTGGGACCTTCCAGGCATGAAATGAAGGGTGTTTTCTAATTCTCCTTATGGGACAACAAAGGGAACCCCTGCCTTGACATGGATTCTTGGGGCTTAGATGTCTCTAAACCTCCTCCCAAGAGAGCCTGGGCAGGAAGGGACAGCCCTCATGGGCAGTGACAAAGGCTTCCAGAGTAGAAGTTGAAACTGTAGAGTTGAGAGGCCTCCTTCAAAACTCCAGCTCTGCCAGCTATAGGGCACTCACCTGTAATCCCAGCACTCAGGAGGCCGAGGCAGGAGGGTCAGGTTTGAGACCAGCCTGGGCTATAGCTACATAGTGAGGGTTTTGTGTTTTTTTTGTATCAGGAACTGAACTCATGACTTCAGGCTTGCCAGGCAAGCCCTTTTGCCACTGAGCATATTCCTGGCCCTCCATAGTGAGTTTAAGGCCAGCCTGAGCTACATAATGAGACCTTGTCTCAAGAAATAAAACAAAAAACACAACAAAAACTCCAGCTCTGCCATTCATTAGTTGTGCGACTTTAAATTTTCATCCTAGTTTTTTTGAGTTTCAGTTTTCTGTTCTATGAAATGCAGAAAGTAGCACATCATAGTGCCAAGATTAAATGAGTTGACATTTATCAGAGATGAGTGACTATCACTGGGCCAGCGCAGCAGAGGAGAATGACGCACCTTGCTTTCCCTTACTGGTCCGAGCTTTGAGGAGTCCCAGTCCTCACTTATGAGCAACTACCCTTGAGGATCTCCAACATCTAATGTTCGGGGGACCAGACTGGCCCACAGGCCAATTCCAGCTCACTGATTTTTTTGCTCTTTTTTTTGGTCTTTTTGAGGCAGGGTCTCGCTATGAAGTTCAGGCTGGCCTTGAGCTCACTTTGTAGCTCAGGTTAGTCTTGAACTCTTGACGATCTTCCTGCCTCAGTCTCCTGAGTACTGGGATTACAGGCATGTGCCACCACACCTGGCTTTTTTTTTCTCTTTGAGACAGGGTTTTACCATGCAGTTGAGTCTGGCCTTGAACTCTGTGGCTCAGGTTGGCCTT
Organism: Dinomys branickii; assembly: GCA_004027595.1. Classification (NCBI taxonomy): domain Eukaryota; kingdom Metazoa; phylum Chordata; class Mammalia; order Rodentia; family Dinomyidae; genus Dinomys; species Dinomys branickii. The sequence goes on along the minus strand of PVLD010000321.1, from coordinate 115,394 downwards.
GAACTCTGCAGTGATCCTCCTAGCAGGCTCACTGTTATTATAAATAAAACTGGACTGGAAAACTGCCATGCTCACTGGTTTATGTACCGTCTCTGGCTGTTATAAGTGAAGAGTTTAGTCCTTACAAAAAAGATGTGTTACCTACAAAGCCTAAATAATTTTTGAAGGGCTTAAATATATTTTTATATTGATACTATATTGATATTCCATGTCTTTCTACTCTAAAATATTGTTACTGGTTACATGTAGAAGGAGGCTAGGTATTTGTAAAATATTTGATAAGTAATTATAGTATTCTATAAGAGATGGAATCTTATGAACTGCTAGGTCTTCTAAAGTATTAACTTGATCATCTAAATCAAACTGCCCTGAATGGGCTTATAGTTGCTTCCTAAAACCACATTAAAAATGAAAAGTTTTACATTTCCCCAGAGTTTATACAGAAGAGGGAACACACATACTTGGCATTTTCAGTTTCACACCTCCAAAGGAAAGTATTCACACCAAATCAGGATCTTCGTGTTTATCATAAAAGAAAAAAAAATACTGCATTAGAGATATAAAAATCTCTGAGAAATGGTTAAGGTAGTTCACCAACACCAGAGAAATTTAAGTGGTCAACAGTCTTGAAAATGCTTATTGAGCCAGGCGTGGTGGCACATGCCTGTAATTCCAGCACCCAGGAGGCTGAGGCAGGAGGATCGTTGTGTGTTGGAGACCAGCCTGGGCTACAAAGTGAGCTCACGGCCGCCTGAACTGCACAGTGAGACCTCGTCTCAAAAAGACAAACAACAACAACAACAACAACGACGACGACGACAAAACCCTTATCGAAATGTGTTTGAAAAGACCACAATTTGAAGGCTATTTTTTGAAACTTCTCAATAACTAAAGAAAAAAAAAGAGTCTCCATTGAACCTGACTTCTAGAATAACTAGAAGCTGGGTGTAAAAATGTCCTTGAAAGCATTTGCCGTTAGAGAAACCAAAGAAAACCGCTCAGGCTGCATTTGGAAATGGCTGGGATCTGACGTTTTGGCAGAGAAGCGACAGTTTATCACAGGGTGACTTTTTCGGCACACTGGGATGGACAAGGATGTCGCAGTTCTTGGAAGCACACCGGAGGGCCGCCCCAGTCTGTGTGCTTCTCGCCTCGAAGAAATGGGGAAAGCCAGGGAAGGACAAGGATTGTGGGAGAGAGAGAGGCGAGGCGAGGAGGTCGAGAAAAGGGCTCAGAAAAAAGAAAACAGGAACGAGGGCATGATCGGGTTACATTTGGTTTGTAAGTGCATCAGAGCTGTGCGCGCCTTTTTAGAAAGCGCTAAATTTACAATCCAAAAATACATGAATTTATATTCCAAAAACTGCCTCCCCACTATTCCTGCCTTGGACAAAGCCTAAAATATTGACTACTTAGACCTCTAAGAAAGGAGTTTGCCAGCTCCTGATCTAATGCACACCAGGGTGTAGCGCTTGGAAAGATCACTGCGTATGTTCCCTCAGCTGAGCTGCATTCACAAAAACCTCTTGAAATATGCAAAGCAGCCACAATTAGCTCCATTTTAGAGAAGAGGAAACTGAGGCTTAATGTCAGAATGCAGAGCTGGAAGGAGCACTTGCAGATGCATGCCAGGCTGCTGCTTCCTTCGGCCCCACGCTGCCTCAGACAGGTTCTGAGTGTTTCCCAAGTAGCCAGCCACATTTTCTGACCCAGGTGCATGCCGGGGAAAAGCTGGCCGTGAGCACAGCCAGCTGCTCAGGACCACAGAACGTGACCCAAGTCTGTAGGACTTGTGTGTTTAGTGCCTAACGCTCTCCCTCACCTGCACGGAAGGGACTGTGCTCTCTGCTCTGTGTCCAGAGCCTGGCGCTTTGCTTACGCTCACAGAGGGTTCAGTGAAAAATTGGGTCAACGATAGTCTTCACGAACTGTTTACTGAAAACTAAGTTAATTAGAGTTCTCTTGATTATGAAATCCTCATCCTCCCTGACCAGCACCTTGCTTGGAATACTCGCCTTTTGTCCAGGGAGAAACCCCTGTGGTGGCTACCTCCCCACCACGCCTCCCTCACCTGCACACCCGGCACGTCCTTTATTCTCCCCAAATCTAGAGCACCACTGCATCCCATTACTCTCGCTCTCGAACCTGCCTCCTGTTCCCTGGACCTGCAGCAGGTCTTGCTCTGATCCTCTTCCCTGAAGCCTGAACTATGCGCTCAGCCCCCCGCTGGCTTTCTTCCTCCACTGCCTGCCTTCCTCTTACCGCACGCAGCTGGCCACGTCACCCTCTGCTTGATTCTGTCAGGACCCTGCTAACCAGATGCCCCGCGTCTCCCAGTGACCTCTCCAGCTCCATCTTGCTTTCTCTCACTTCCCCCAGGGCCCAGCAACACGGAGCTGCCCGCGGTTCCCTGCCACGCCGACACTGTCCTGTTGTCTGGCTTCGCACAAGCTTCACTCCCTGCCTGGGACACCCCTCCTCATCTGGCCCGTCGATGCGCTTCTAGTGGGGCTTCTAAGACCAAGTTCAAGCATCGTGTTTCTGGGACTCTTTTCTTGGCACTGCCCGCCAGGATTTTCTTGCCTTGTGTCTGCTGTGCAGTGTCAGCCCTTAAGGGGTTTGATCAAAAAATGCAGTGGATGTTTAAACTTTTAATAAATGATTACAGCAGCAGACACAATGCCGCTCGGCCTCCACACGGCGCGCTCACCCACTGCTCTTGTCACCTTCGGCAGCAGTTCTTTTGCGTCTTTAGTTGGGCTGTGTGCTGGTGATCTTGATGCCCTGCTTCCGTTCAAAACATTTACCTGTCAAGAGTCATTTTGACTTTGGGGAGGAGCTGGGTGCTGCCCAGTGCCATACCTGGTGAGCAAGGTGCGTGAGGACGCGCTGTAATGTTTTTCGGGGCTGCCCTGCCATCGGATGCACTGGGTAGCAACATTCACCACATTTTAAAATCACACCTCGTAATGCCACTTGTGCACGTGTACTTCCAGAACTGCTGCAGGAAGCATGAGAACAGTGTATTCGGTGTGGAGGGGCGTATTCTGACGGTGACCTATGGCAATATGTCTTTTACTATGCTCATTTTTTAAAAAAATTTAATCATTTCCCCTATATTTCAGTCATATGACATATACTACCCTGCCTTATGCACTGCCTCTCCATTTCTGGGCCTCCCACCCTAGCCAAAGGCATCCTGAGGCGGGAACTCTCGGACCCGTCTTGGTCTTGGGGTGCCCTTCGCTCAGCACAGGGGCCGGCTCGCAGCGCTGGAATCCGTACCACTGAGTTCCCACAGCTCTCCCGGTGACTGGGTAGTGGGGCTCTCTCACTGCCGGTGGGTATGGGAGTGGAGGAGCCGCATCTGGCAGCTTCCCTGAGCTCAGAGAAGCTAAAGGCTTGGAGTGGACATCTGTCACTGCTGGTTCCTGCCTGGTGCCCCTTCCTAACCTCCCTCTGCAGAGCGGGCAAACTGCAGCCAGGGCAATGGAGTGGCTCAACGCATGGCCCAGCTGGTTAGTCTACAGAGGGGCAGGGAGCAGGCAGGGCCAGGCGGGGCTGCTCTGTGCTGTGTGTCACTGAGGAGGGTGCTTTATTTGTTCCCAGGACAATGTTAACCTCAGGGGGCTGGGAGCCATCTGTGAAAGGTCTGCGGGAAAGTGGATCTGCATCCGAGCTCTACTACTTACTGACTCGGCCACTGCGAGCAAGCTGCTTACTTCTTTACGTCTACTTTGGCCTCGCCTTGATACGGCGTGTATCTTGTGCTGAAGGAGTAACTGAGCTCAAGGACGTAAAGTGCTTAGGACCGTGCTCAGCCCAAAGGGAGGAGTCGATACACAGCTGTTGCTACGATTTATCCTTCCGTGGGGAGAGAGCTCATCTGACAACCAGGGACAGTGAGAGACAGACAGGTCCCTGGCAGTGTTAGCTTCCTGCGCCCAGCTGTGCCTGACCTGTTCCCTCTCTTACACTTCCCAGCTCCACAGATCAATTATACTATTTTTTTAAAAGCAGGTTCCAGCGGGATCTCTGTAAGTTATAACCAAAAGGACCCTAACACAAGTGGGCAGACAGGGCAGGCAGGAGTCCAGTGCTCACTCTCATTTTGCTGTTGGAGCCCAGGTAAGCTTCACTTCTCAAACCTCAGTTCCCCATATGGCCGGCGGGGTGTGTGATGCCTGCCTCCCTGCTCTCTTTGGGGTGGCTGCTGTGCAGACCTATTTTTTTCTTATCTGTGACTGAGGATTGAAGCAAAGGTCTTCCCACTGAGCTACATCTCCAGACCTTGTTTAAATTTTGAGACAATATCTTTCTAAATTCCTCAGGTGGGACTTTGATCCTGCTGCCTCCCAGAGAGCTGGAGTACAGGTATGCACACCATACCCAGCTGTGAAGACTTATTTGTATAATGGAGGTGCCTCAAAAACTGGTAAGTGAACCGGGCATGGTGGTGCACTCCTGTAATTCCAGGAAGGCTCAGGCAGAAGGATTGCAAGTTTGAGCCCCGCCTGGGTAACTAAGCAAGTTAGCATGACCCTATCTCAAAATAAAAACTAAAGAAAGAGCTGAGGGCTGAGAGTGGCTGTGGATGTCTGTAATCCCAGCACTCAGGAGGCTGAAGCCGGGAGATCATTGTGCGTTTAACACCAGCTTGGGCTATAAAGTGAGCTCAAGGCCAGACTTAACTGCATAGCGAGACCCTGTTTCAAAAAGACAAAAAAAAAAAAAAAAAAAAAAAAAAAAAAAAAAAAAAAAAAAAAAAAAAAAAGCGGTGAGGATGTAGCTTGACACAGGCCCTGAGTTCAATCCCCAGTATTGCAAAAACAAACAAAACTGTTTAAGTGCTGAAAAGCAAAACATATTAATGACTCCTTTTACACATGAAGAAAATCCTACGCCTTAGCTTGGCGCTGGCAGGGCCTCCCCCCATGTAGTCTCACTGTACTTCTGAGCCATCTTTCTCACTCAGGCACCCTCTGTCGCATGCAGGTCCTCTGCTGAGGCTGCACCGGATTTGCCACCGCCTCCCAAACTCACCTTTGCTTACGTAACCTCTTCTACAAGAGATGATTAACTAGCTCATCCCCACCTAACACAATCTACCCATCAAAAATCTGTTCTCACGAAGCCTCTTCCACAAAGCCTATTTTGATTTGTCCCCAAGACAAATTCACACTCATGCTCACATGCCCGGGCATGGGAGTGTGTGCAGAGCAGTCAGAGCGCCCCCTGCTTCTCATGAACTCAGAGCACCTCCTTTATTGAAATTACTCGTTTAGGAATTTTTTTCAATGAGATTTGAGCATCCTGGAAGACAGGGATTACCTTATCTATATTCTCCACTGCACCTTACAGCAGGGACTTAGGGATTCAGGGAATTACAGCTCCTGTCAGCAGGGACCCAAGGCAATGACAGCAGGTACGCGGCCTCCAGAGCAAAAGCAGCAGCATTCTGCTCCACTCTCCTGGAAGCAGCACAGGAATTTAACAGGAAACCCTGCACTGACCAATGAGCAAAGCCTCCAGAGTGGGTGAAATATGATCTGGGAGCTGGAAAAGGCTGCTGCCAACCAGGGGAAACTCACCCAAACCAGCATTTGCTGGAATCACCCAGTCTCCTGGCTTCAGCCCAGTCACACTGCTGCCCACTGCTACCACCTGTCCAACGCCTTCATTTCCTCCAACAGCCGGCAACTTGGGAAGGAGGCCATAGTTCCCTGAGGGAGGACAGAGCGAAAGGTCATCCCGTGAAATGCGGGCAGGGAGAAAGCATGGACTCGGTTTTGTTTTGTTTTTTGTGTATGTGTGTGTTTTGAGTCAGAGTCTCACTGTGCAGTCCAGGCTGCCTTTGAACTTGTGATCCTCCTGCCTCTGCCTCTCAGAGTGCGGGATTATAGGCCCGTGTCCCCATGCCTGGCTGAGCGTAGAGACTTTGAAGTCAGTGAGGCTGGAGCTTGAATGGGGCCAACCATCCACCTAACTACCACCTGTGCCCCAGCTTCCTCATCCGTCCACAGGGTTGAGACCCTTTGGTGTTCACGGTCATCAAAGATAAAAGAAACATAAGGAGCCCAGCAGGTGGCCAGCCCTCCAGTGGTCGGTTTATGTCCCCACTGCAATCCTCCTGGCTCTCTCAAAGCCCCAGGTTCAGAGAAGAGAGGTTAGGGAGGGCTGAGGCAGTCTGTGGACTGCTCCTCTGGAGAAGAGCTATGCTAATCACAGGGATTTCACACCCATACCTGAGGAGGAAGGAAATGAGGTGGCAGCTGAGCGGAAAAAGTCAATTAACATAAGCCCCAGAAACCAAGGTTACCTTGGATCATGTTTATGTCAGATGGATTGATAGGGGCCGCCAGCATCCTCACGCGGACATCTGATCCTCCCATGGCAGCTAGCTCCAGGTTCTTTAGTCTAAGCACAAAGCCAAAGAGAGACGTTAATGTCAGCCAGGCTACACCGGGTGTCTTCGGCGCCAATCACTTCCCAAAGTAGGTCAGGCAATGTGTCTGAGCTGCCATGTGTGGCCAGGCATTAGGTTCTGCTGGAAAAGGGAGGTGCTGTAAGGAATAATACAGCACAGGCAACTCTCTACTGCAAGTGGATCACCCTAATTGCTTCTCTGTCCCCAGTTCCCAATCTGGGACAGAAAACTGTTAGTGAAAGCCCTTGCTGGCCTGGACTAGCCCTGAGTTCCCCAAAACTTGCTTGGCTCCAAGAATCATGTGATGACTCCACAAATAATACAGATCCTAAGGCTTCAGCTCTGATATTCAACTAGCATCGCTACATGAGGGCACTGCAAGTAGCTCTGAAAATATGCATCTGGGAACCCCAGGCATCCACTTGCCCTCCGCCTATTTACGGGTTTGTTGGCTGATACACACAGGCACAGGAGACCTTCCTATAAGTAGCAGAGAGAGGGGACTGGAGATAACGTCGATGTGTTTGGAAAGAACTCCCCGGTGGCTGCGATTCATCCCCTGGAGGACGTCCAGAGGTGGATCCTGGTTTGGTGTCTTAGATGTAAAGCTCCAGGAGAGCTCAGGCATGGAAGTGTGTTTTCTCTGCTATAGGCCTCTGTTTCTCCATCTGTAGGGTGACATGTGGGGGTATGAGCTTGATCACTTCCAAAAGCCTCTTCCATCCTGAGTCTCTGCTAAGGCCCTAAGGGCTCAGGATGGGCCCTTGACACTGTGGTACTGACACTCTGCTTGGAGGGTAAAAACTGCCAGAGACTTTTTTGTCTCTTTGAGACAGGGTCTTGCTCTGCAGTTCAGGCTGGTCATGCCCTCACTTTGTAGCCCAGGCTGGCCTTGAACTCATAGTGATCCTCCTGCCTCAGCTTTCCAAATGCTGGGATTACAGATGTGCACCACCATACCCAGCATGCCAGAGGTTTTTTGAGGGAAACTTAGGGGCCATGTCCATGTGTTAATTTTGTTATTTAAAAGCAAAACAAAAGAAAACTTTAAAAAGGAGATCTGCCAACCAGACAGCACTGATCAGTGTAGTAGACCACTGGACCACCAACACTCTTCAGTAACCAGAGACCCCTTTTCTTTTTCACACTCCAAGACTTCAGGTTGGCAATGCTTCTTTCTGCCCAAATGTTTTCAGTAAGTCCTAATTCTTATTTTGACTTAGCAAAGCTGTATGTGACTGCCTACCACAGGTTCTTAGCATGACGTCACAGCATTACAGCACTAGGCTGAGGCAATCTACCCACTCCCTACAGAACGCCAACCTTTTAATTATACCTAAGGCTTGAGCTCTGGGGAGAAGTATGACTTTCAAAAATACTTCTCAATATTACTAATAATGGAGGCAGGGACTCATGAGGTTATTTCTTATACACCAGGCCCTGTGCTAAGGCCTTTAAGTACAATGATCTAATTTAAGACAACAATTCTGGGGAGGAAGTATTAATAGGCCCAGGCTCCCCAGTAGAGAATGAAGTTCCTCAGGATGATGGGAGCTACATGGCTTAGGTGACTGGTAAGTGGCAGGTATACTTAATCCCAAAGTCAGCACTCTTATGTATATCGCTCCACATCAGCATCCTGCAGTGAGTTTGGGAATCCCCAACAGCCTATCAGGGCCCCCAAGGATCTGGACCAAAGTGAGGAAGGCAATGAGGAACAGCTGCAAGAAACCAGCATAGAAAAACTTTCCACAGAAAATGGCTAACTAGGAAGGAGTGGATGATCAGGGGCAGAGAGAATAAAGGGCTTTTTAAAGAAAGTTAAGTATTAAGGAGTGGATGTATTTCTATACCTAGCTGGAGGAGGGGGGGTCCTTGTCAGAAGAGGAGTGAGCACTGCTCACTGGGTGCTCACCGGTAGGCTTCTGCTAAGTGCTTCACAGGCCAGTTTCCATCTGTTACAGGCTTTCATACTATTGTTCTGCTTTTACAGCGCAGGAACAAAGCCCCAAAGAGGTAAATAAGTTGCTCACAGCCACTGACAGTAGTGAGTGGCTGATCTGCTCTGAACCTGGCAGTCTGTTACAGAAGCTACCTGGTAAGGGGCTGACCCCGGACGAGCAGAGGACAGTGAAATGAGTGCCAGCCTGCGGGATGACCCCTGCCACACCTGCCCGATGGGGGTGGTGAGGGACTGCGGGTGGCCACCACAGCCCCAGCATAAAAATCCTGCTCAGAGCAAATGGGTTTTGGACCAGCTGCCCCTCTGTACTCTGCCTACAGCTGGTCACCAGTATTCTGACAGATAATCAGACTTTCCCCTGGAAGCTGACAAAGTCCGTGTGCTCAAGCTGCCTGAAGATATTTTTTTTGCTTTGCACATTTTCTCCATGTTCCTCCCTCGGCCCAAAAGTTTTGTTTTCACCGTTTCTCCATGAAATGTGAAATCCAATTCATCCTTCAAGACCCCACTCAAATTTGACTCCTCCTAAGATGATTTTGCTCATTATATGGGTGGCTTCTACTTGAGATCATCTCACATGGGTGTGCTTTTTAGTTTGCTGACTTTCTATACATTTTTTTCCTCAATTGTTCAAGCCAAGACAGAGATTCCCAGTTCCTTTTTTTTCTCTTCCTTCTTTTCTTCTTTCCTTCCTTTTGTTTTCTTGTTTTTATGAGACAGAATCTCACTATATAGTTCAGGCTGACCTTGAACTCTCTATGTAGCCCAAGCTGGCCTCAAAGGATGCTGAAACAGAAGGATCACTAAGAGTTTGAGGCCAGTGATCCTTCTGCCTCAGCCTCAATTGCTGGAATTACAGGTATGTGCCAAAATGCTCGGCTCACAACTCCTTTCCAAAGTTCTTGGGGCCAGATGTACTCCAGAGTTCAGAACTATGTATTTATCTACTCCCCTGGGCTGGGGCAGCACCCTGTGGGGTCAGTGTTTCTGCAGCAAAATGAATGAGTATCACACTTAATGAGGTGAATAAAAACCATATAAAAACCTCATGTTATACCAGGTTTTACCTCCAAATGAGTTAGGAAAAAATTCAGTTTTAAAGGTAGGCATAGTGGTGCATACCTATAGTCCCAGCACTTAGGATGCAGAGGGAAGAGGATTGCCACAAGTTTGAGGCCAGCCTGGGCTACAAGGTGAGTTCAAGGCCAGCCTGAACTATGACACCCTGTCTCAAAAAAACAAAACACTCAGTTATTTTTTTTTCTTCTTGGTAGCAGGAATCAAACTCAGGATCTCATGCTTGCCAGGCAGGCACTGCTCTGCTAAGCTAAACCCCCAGCCCTAAAATATTCAGTTTTAAAAGCTTTTTTTGCTTTTGGAACTGCACATGGAAACTTGGATCTAGATGCTTCAGACTCTGAATTTAGTGCTCTTTTGTGGTCAGAATGTGTGTGGTTTTGCAAATGCATTAGCTATCTCATTAAGATTGTGAGCTCATGGAAGGGAGAGAACCTTTAGACTTGCCTCAGTGTTTAGTATCAGGGATCAAATTTTTTTCTCTGGAGAAAATGTGACATAAAGTGCCAACCTAGGGAGTCATGGGAGGGGCTCCACTCACAGGGCCTCAGTGACTAGCACTTGCTCTTGCAAAAAGACTGCATTTCTTAAAAATCTAGATGACAGTTAAAAATATATGCGGACAGAAGATCATAGGCTTGGGAGTGAACTGGACAGCCCTGGGCTTGCATCCTACCTCAGCCTGACCAGCTGGATAAGGCTCAGAACCCTCCTCTGTAAAATGGGATAAACTAGAACCTCTCACTGAGTTCAATGAGCTAAAGTACACAAAGCATTTACTACAGCACCAGATACACAGCAGAGGCTGAACAAATGGCATCTGTTGTCAGTGGGAAGAATAATCAAAGAAACTTTGGGCACATGTGGCTAGTGCTACCTTTGAAAGCAATCACCAAGTCAGCTGGGCATGGTGGTATATGCCTACAATCCAGCACTTCGGAGGCTGAGGCAGGAGAGTCCCCTGTTTGAGGCTAGTTACATAGTGAGCTTGAGGCCAGTATGAGCTACATAAGTGAGACCTGATCTTATTTGACTCTGGGACAGAGTCCCATTATGTAATCTAGGCAGACCCTTTGTTTAAAAGTATAGAAAAAGAAAGAAAAGAAAAATAGTCACCAAGTCACTGAAAGGAAGTCTGCAGCTTTTTGGAAAATTCAAGTAAATTTAGTTCAACAGAAATTTATTGAGTCCCAGGTACTGGGCAAAGGGGTCTAAAAATAAATACATAAAATCCCCTGCCCAGGAACTTGTTAGCATGGGAACCCACACGTGGGAAGGCCAGGACTCTGACAGCACAGCGCTGTGGTGCCAAGGCCTGCCAAGGATCTAACCTTGTGGGGGGAGGAAAGAACAGGAAAGGGTCTTTGAAAGAGTGACCTACTTTTCTTTCTTTCAACAGTGTCTTACTATGTAGTTTAGGCTGGCCTTCATATCACCATGTAGCTCAGGCTGGCCTCAAACTCACAACAGTCCTCCTGCCTCAGCCTCCAGTGTTGGGATTACAGACATGTGCCACCATGTGTGGCTGAGTGCTTTCCTAAGTGGGGCTTTAAGGATATAGGTGAATTTCCTGGGCAGATGAGATGAAGTCTTTCTTGTTGGAAAAAGTGGGCAAAAGTTAGACCTGAAGGTAGGCCGGCAACAGCCGTGGTCTGAATTGGAGCCACTGAATGGAAAGAAAGGGAAGGTGCGGTAGTGCATGCCTGAAGTCCCGCCACTTGGGAGGCTCAGGCTGGAGGATGTCTGCAAATTCAAGACCAACATGGGGTATACAGTGAGTTTAAGGCCAGCCTCAAACACATAGTGAGATGCTGTCTCTAAAAAAACCCAAATGACTCCCCACAAAAACCCCAAACCACACCAAACAACAAAAAAGGATTCAATAACCCAGAATTTCTTCCAAAGGTGACATTAATGTCACTTGGTGAACAACCCCATGTGAGAGGAGGAACTCTTTGATGGCTCCAGGCTTTTGGCTTAGGCTCCTCCTGGAGGGGAAGAGAGGGAGGCAGAGTGGATGTGGAGCGGGCAGAGGTGTCCCTTCTGAAGTCCGAGGCAGGCGTCCTGCAGTGTGGAGGGCACAGGGCACTCCGGGCCAGGCACAAAGTGAGCTCAGTGTAGGTGGAGTCCGGAGATAGCAAAACAACTTACCCCGGGCCACTTGGCTGCACGGTGAAATGACAACCTGAGCTGATGGCTGATGGGTCTGCAAGCGTGATGCCTACTGTCCTACATACAAGGTATTTAGTCCTCCAGGTGCTTATGTGGAGCTACGGTCATGCCAAGGTAAAAAGAGGAACCAAGGCTCAGAGAAAGTCAGGAACTCGCTCAAGAGTACAAGGCAAGTCTTGCTCTTATACTAGACTTCAAAGCGCAGGCTCTAAGCAACTCTAGCATCTGCTGCCTTGTGTTTGAGGAATTCTCTTGGTAGATATTAGGTGTTTCCCAGCATCCAACACATTTGGGAAAAGTTGCCTACTACAGCTCTTTCTAAGAGTCAGCGCATTATAAAGGCTCTGCGAAGTCCTCAAGGAAAGAAACCCACATGGCTTAGCATAATCTACAGCTTCCCAGACAACTCAGGCTGGGAACACTACTTTTACAGCCCAATCTGCCCGAAACGGCAGCTACGGAAATGATGTATTGGGCTACAAACTGCTCCTGGTTTTCTTGTTTGCCCTCTGGGGAGCCTGGCTGCTCTGTGCCAGCTGAGATTCACAGAAGTGGGAGGGACGTTGGGAGAGTGGGGCAAAACAGGAGTGAGGGGCTAGGAGAAGGTGAGGAGAAGCTGCACAGATGGTGATGGCAGGGGAAGGCCTGACGCCAGCTGGGTGCCTGGGGGCAGGTGCGCCGGTCCAGCTGCGTCTCCCTAGGAAGACCAGCTCCAGCCTGCCCCTGCCCTGTGGAACGCCATCAATACCACAGACACCGCTGTTCCCTGCCGACAGTTCTAACAGCGTCGTCAAGGATACCGTTCTGTGGAGACAGGAAGGAAAACAGGGCTGGGGCTGAATTCCAGGAGCCGGGCCTCTGGTGCAATGATAGCAATTTCTTTCCTGTTCCTTTTTTTTTTTTTTTAACCAAGAAACGTGGCGTATTTTGGGGTGCAAATGAGGCACCCACACACAGGCTGGCCAGATTGCAAGTCAGCTCCCCAGGATTGTGTGTGTGAAGGCGCCATGCAACTCGGAGGGGTGCCGCTGTTCTCAAAGGACAGATCCCAGGCTGGATAAGGTCACAATGGCTCCTTTGAGGCCGGGGCTGTACACCTGTGACGCCATACGAGGTACAAGGGAGACAAGAGCAGGCAGAAGAAAGAGCCTTTTGAGAGGAGGGTCGGGGGGAAAGAAAGTCTCCAGCCCCCCGGGGACTAGCTCAGTTATATCTGCTGTGGGAGGTGGGCAGTGACCCGCTCTGCTAAGGTCTCTTTTCCGCCTTCCATATTTAATTAGGAACCATTTCACTTATCATTCATCTTCCATTTGGTCACCTCACACCGATCAGTATCATTTTGCGCAAGAACAGGCGGGAGGATGTCGGACTCTCATCTGCTCAGTGCCCAGGGTCAGGCGTGTGGGTCTTCTCACGGCACTGGGTGAAGGCAGGCCCGCCGCCTGTGTGCCTCTCCTGTCGGTCTGCGGCTCCCCTGGTCAATGAACTGCCTTCTGGGATTTTAGGGAGATGCCAGGTGTGCTGGCTACCTTGTTCTGAGATTTTACTAACAGTGAATGAGCCGGGCACCACTGAGGGATGAAGTTCTTCAGCTCACAGGTTGTAACTTCTCGTCCCCCGTCAGGGAATATTGCGGACCGCAGCTGGTAGGGATCCAGAGGAGTCCTGGGCTCCCAGGGAGAGCTCTTCTCCTGTCCCTTGGAGTGCTGCGCAAATCCGCCTGTCTCCCTGCGCCTCTTCTGGCTTCCCTGCGGCAGAGCAGTATCGTCTTCCTTCCATTCTAGACTCTTCGTTTGGCCACTGGCACAACTTTTGTTTTTCTCTTCTGAGATAAGAGTCTTGCTGTGTGGCCCAAGGTGCCCTCAAACTCCTAGGCTCAAGTGATCCCGCTGCTTCAGCCTCCACAGTAGTACAGCCACCACTGGTGAGTGGGAGTCCGGAGCCCGCCGCAGGATGTCAGGACTGGATCCTTGTTGGAGAACAGGAGATTCACGGCTTACGCTTTCCATGCTGCAGGGTTATGTTGGGAAGGATGCCGAGGCCTGCTGTAGTTCGGATCTTCAATGTCCACCAAAAGTGTCACCTTGTCTTGGAAGGAAAAAGTGTTGTTGGGGTGGGGTGGGGTGGAGAAAAGAGGTGTGCAGGTTCTGAGGCACGTAAAAAAGGGAGCTGTGAAGGTCTCTGACTGGCACAGAAGGTGGGGGCAGCATGCGTGTCCCCACTTACCGCTGATGATCTTAGTCAAACTCTTTTGTTTTATTGAAGAGCAGCTGAAAAGAATGGAGACTGGGCCTTGCCTCATCTTTTTAAAAAATCTGCCTCTAAAATGAGCCCTGCTTGCGGCCCAGGGTGGGAAAGGGCAGCGGTGCAGGAGCTGCTGCAGACAGTGGCAAGAACTCGGAGTTGCACTCTGTGACAGCAATCTCTTAGAAGCTCTGGACAGGGGGAGAAACCCAGCCTCCTGTACAGTTCCTTGAGACGTGCCTGCAAGTCTCGCAGGCATACGGGGGGGGGGGGCGGCGAATGTGAGGAACCTGGGGCGAGAGGGCTTTATCCTGAACCTCACGGCCTCAAGCAAAGTGCCGGTGGCAGCTGACAAAGGAGTGTTACAGGACATGGCATCTCCCGGGCCGGAGCATAAATGTGGTAACCCTTGGCTCAGCTCTGCGCCGGCCCAGCAGATCCATCCCTCACACGATTACACACTGAATGCACAGTGGGCATACTAGCTGACCAGATGCCCTATGCTTCCACTTCCCTCTGGTTTTTGCACGTGCAGGTCCTTCTGTTTGGAACATTTCCATGTTTTCTCTCCTCTACATCACTCACCCCATTTTCTGCTGAATCTGAACTCCTCGCCTTAGAGAAAGCACTTCTGACCCCCCTTCTGGTTTCCACTGTACGCTGAACTTACCCCACAAGGCCACAGTGCCCTGCCTCCTGGGGATTTCCTATGGGTAAAGATCACAAATTATGCGTCTCTTGTACTTGGTAGGCCCTCAAAGAATAAACGCTAACTTACTAAGTTAGTGAGCTCTGTTCTGACTCCCTTCATTTATGCCTATGAAAAAGAGCCCTCAACAGAGCACCAAATGCTAAAAAACTTTTTCCAAGAATTATTAATTCTCGTTTAAAAACCAAGTTACCCACACAATTTTGGTTTTAATCACTGACATCAAATGTAAAAGAAGAAATCCTCAGAGAATAAATAGTCCCCTACAGTGAGAACACACCAGCCTGGGGTGCTCCCACCTGCTCCCCTAAATTCCATCTGGCTGATGGCAGAATGAGTATATGTTCAAGGGTTTTCTAGCTCTTTTTTTTTTTTTTTTTTGGTCTTTTTGAGACAGGGTCTCACTATGCAGTTCAGGCTGGCCTTGAGCTCACTTTGTAGCCCAGGCTGGTCTCAAGCTCACAACGTTCCTCCTGCCTCAGCCTCTTGAGTACTAGGATTATAGGTGTGTGCCACCAGTTCAGCTTCAGCTGTTTTATCTTCTATCAGCAGCAGCCAGGTGAAAGCCATGATCGGGATGCTGTTTTAGGAAAGCTTCAGGAACAGAGACGGGACGGGGCAGACTGGTGCTTCTCTCTTCCTCAGGGAAGGACTGCCCTTCCCAGACAAAGCGGAATTTCTCTACCACCTGAATGGCCTATACTTTCTCTTCTGATCATTTGTATTTCCAATTTTATGCCCCATCTTACTCTCAAAAACTCTGAGATGATGAGTTTCCTCAGGCCAAGCTCTCCACTTAACATTTTAGCCAGGAAAAGGCATCTTAGTTGTATCATCTTGGCAAAGTACCTTTCAATATTCTTGAGCCTTAGTTCTCCTATTTGTAAAATTGGGTAAGGGTGACTAAACTGGATGTTGTGATTTTTCTTTTTTATCTTTTTGAAACTGGGGGCTGAACCCAGGGCTTCACACATGCTAAGCAAGGCCTCCACTATTTACACCGACTCTGTTATCTTCATTTTTCAGTGATGGTGATTGAACTCAAGAGCCTTCCCATTGAACTACATCTCCAGGCCTTTTAATTTTATTTATTTATCTTTTGAGACAGGGTTTCATTATGTAGTTTAGGCTGGCCTTGAACTCACTATGTAGCCCCAGGTAGTCCCAAACACACAGTGATCCTCCTGGGTAGTGTTCCAAGTGCTGGGATTACAGGTATGTGCCACCAAGTCCAGCTAATCTTTAATGGCCTGACACAGAATTTTGCCAAATTCCTAAGTTGCTCAAGATGGGCTTGAACTCGTGATCCTCCTGCCTCAGCCTCCTGAGTACTGGGGTTATAGAGGTGTGTGTGCCACCATGCTCAGCTCCTACTGTGATATTAAATTCCATTTTATGTGTGGAGAACTTAGCTTAATACTGTACTTACTACATAATGGGTATGCAAAACGAGAGCTCTGTCCAACATAAGATTCACAGAATGGCAAAGTTCTGAGGGGACCTTCAGGGACAAAAAAAGAAAAAGAACATGAGGGTTTCTGGAAACTAATAGAGAATCCAGAACGCTGCCTGAGGGACAATGGCCACAAGGACCTCATAAGTTTTTAGAAAGTCCGTAATTCTCTTGAGCAGTCTGACTTTATTTAGATCAGTTGTTCAATCTTTAAAATGAAAGTGACCAAGTGCTGCCGGGCATGGTGGTGCACGCCTGTAATCCCAGCACTTGGGAGGCTGAGGCAGGAGAATCGTTGTGAGTTTGAGGCCAGCCTGTGCTACAAAGTGAGCTCAAGGCCATCCTGAACTGCACGGCGAGACCCTGTCTCAAAAAGAAAAGCAAATGACCAAGTGCTTATTTAGGGGGGCCTATCTGAGGAGGAAGGGAAAGAAACTAAGACAGGTAGGAATACAGCTTAGCAGCGTGAACAGCTGGAATGCTTGGGGGCCAAATGGAGAGAAAGCAAAGCCATTCAGAATGTTAGATGGGGACAGGAGGCCTTGGTGTTAGAAGCTCTGCAACCCCTGTGGCTGGGCAGATTGGTCCTCAGCCTTCTCTCCTGCTCCCAGGGCTCTGGCCCACAGTGCAGGCATCACAAACCTCGCCAGTGTGGTAATGCCCTGTTTAGACTCTGAGTAGCTCCATGACCCTCTTGGCATAACCTGATCCAGACATCCAGCCACTGGGATGTGTAAAGGGCATCTGATTCTTTCTGTGACAATGGGGTAACCCTAAACCTCCTAAGGGAATCCCAGTGTCTTGCCTCAGCCTATACATGAACAAGCAATGATGCCTGAATCTGGTTCAAAAGGGAAAGGTGCCTTTCCCTTCCAGGAGAGAGAGAGAATTACTATTCACAGGGCAGAAGTTCTCAACCCTTAGTGCGGGAACAGTTACCTGGTAACCTGCAGAGCTTGAAAAGACAGATGTGGGGCCAGGGATGTAGCTCAGTGGCACAGTGCCTGCCTGGAAAGCCCTGAGTTTGATTCCAGGTACTAAAAGGAAAGAAAAAGAAAAGACAGATGCTCCAGGGCATCCAAGACCTACTAAGAACTTCAAGTGTGGGGCCTGGAAATACTTTAATTTTTACCAGTACCACAAGTGACGGAGCTGTGAAGCTAAGTTGAACATAATGCTTTGAAGAAGTATCACTTTTTGGACATCAGGAAATTTACTAGAGTTCTACACAAGGAGACAAGACGTGGTATTTTCCTCAGTGGCATCTGCACCACAGCTTTGCCAGCTCACTGCAGCACAGTTCTCAGGAGATGCATTATCTACCATGATGATTTATTACCTATGATCAAAATAAAGTTTGGGGTTTACTGACCCATGTACCTTTTGAGACAGGGTCTTGTTGTATACCCTAGGCTGGCCTTGAACTCATGATGTGGTCCAGGCTGGCTTTGAACTCACAGCAATCCTCTTGCCTCAGCCTCCCGAGTGCCAGGACTACAGGCATACACCACCATACACAGTGACGTGTCTTCTGATACTCTTTTTAATTGCTCTAAAGGTGGATGTGGCTAGGCTTGGTGCATGACGTTAATTTATCTGAGGTGTCTTTCTGCCTGTCAAAATATCTAGCCTGTATTTAATCCATTACAATTAATTCCATCCCTAGGAAAACAACCAAACAGAGAATTGAAGAGCCGTGACGAAGGGGTTGTACGCAGGTGGCTTTTGGTGGAGAATTTTAGATCCCTCTTAGCTGATTCACTTTGTGTTTGTAATGTCTCTATTTTAAATACAATGAAGTCAAAACTCCAAGAACTTCAGTAACAGGCCAAACACACATAGCTAGGAAAAGTTAGGACAAAGATCTGGCCCTAAGTGTTCCAATTCTGGGTTGTTCTGTGCTTTCGCCTTGGCTCCACTCCAGCAGCCCTTTTGAATGGCTAGTTATTTATATGAACATTTATTAATGGTTGACCATTCTGTTTTTATCACACACAAAGATCATGAACTAAGATCCAACAGAACAGAAGGAGGACATGACCATGTAAGTAAAGAGTTGAGAGATGCTGAGTGACTCGTTCAAGATCAACCAGCTACTTTATGGCTGAACTCAACCCCTCAGGCCTGACAGGTCCAGAACACCACTTTTTAACTAGGTCAAGGTGCACGGATCGGTGCAGTGGGGAGGCACCCGTATGAGACAGAAGTCACGGATTCCAATCTCCCAATACAGCTTATTAGCTGTATCACTTTGGCCAGGTATCTTGCTTTCTGTAACATGGAAACAATAATCTATGACTTAACTGAGAACTGAGGATCCAAATGGACGTAAACGTGTTCTGAAAACCTCCTCTAAAAAATAAGACGTCAAGAACTGCGATGGGTCGGACAGCGACTTTCTGTCACAGGCGGTGTAACCTTGGGCAAGTGAAAGCCTCGGTTTTTTCATCTGTAAAATTGGAATCCAGTAACTACCTCAAAACGTTGTGACAATTATATTAGAGCATTTGCTTAAGCAAAGGATTGCCTGACACACAATAAATCCAATCAATAAACGTCAGCCTCTATTCTGGGGTCTGCAGCTACCTCACGCATGGACTTTCAAAGCTACCCAAAGCGTCCTGTGCTTCAGCTTCGGTCTTGCTATTCTCTGTCTCCTTCCTCAGACCCTGACCCTCATTTCCCAGTCCACACGCTGTCTTAAACCCTTTCAGGAACCCCAGCCCGCTTCCCGGTTTCGGCGCTGTCTCTTACTCGACAACCTTGGCTGGATCCCCGTGGTTTGCATAGACCAGCGCCCGTACCCGGGAGGGATCGGCGGATGCAGAGTAGGAAGAGGCCGCATGATAGTGGCGGCGCCAAGATGCGAGCAGGCCGGGTGGCAGCTGCGCTGGGGCTTGCGCCCACAACAGCGCGCAGCGGACCCACATTCTTTTTGCAGCCAGAACCTGGCGCACTTGGAAACGTCATCTTTCCGCGACCTGTGCCAGTGCCCTGCCTCAAGCCCCGCCCACCCCGCCTCATGGCCACGCCTCTTTAAAGGGCTCTCTCTTTCTTCGGCCGCCCGCGCGGTGGCGCAGGGCTAGACAGAGCGGGAGGCCAGGGTTGGGGACCTGGGAAAGTTGCAGCCTCTGACTCCGCAAAAACAGCTTTCCCAACATGGGGTGGCTGAGACTGGTCTAAAGCTGTGTGTACAGCCTACGGTTTGGTGTTTGATTTGGGAGAAGTCATTTCCCCTCTCTTGGCCTCCGTTTGCCCTTCTCACCTTTTATTAAGCTTTTAGTGTGCCAGGCCCTTTAAGGTATTATTTTATTTAATCCCCACTACCCTGGACCCACCACAGGGGGCAAAGCTTACTTCCCTACCCTGAGTAGGGCAGATGTACAGTGGTAGGAAAGCAGGACTGCAGGCTTGGAGTTAGCTTTTTTATTTTTTTGAGACAGGGTCTCCGAGTTCAGGCTGGCCTCGAGCTCACAGTGACCCTAATCTTGGAGTTGGAAAACTTAAGTTCAAATCTGAGCCCTGCTACTTCTTAGGTTGGGCAAGTGATAAGGTTACCGTGGACATTGTGAAAACATTAAGTGTATTTAGATACAAAGGGGAAATCACAAGAAGCAGAGCGCCTTCACAAGAAGCAGAGCGCCTTTTCAAGGAGCTTGCAGTGTAGAGAGAGATGAAGTGGGAAACTGCGGACTTTTTGTAAAAGGTATCACCTAGCAAAGATGCTAGGTCTTATTTTTGGTGGAGGAAAGATGTGAACACAACTGAGACCCCGGCTGAACATTAACACAAGCCAGAGTAAAAGACGCAGTGCCAGTAAAGGGGGCGCTCTGGAGTGGGGTGGGGCTGTTGGAGGAGGTGCTTTTGGAGCCAGCGGCTGGGACTTCCTTGTGCCTGAGAATGTGTGCAGGCAATCTCAGACCTACTGAATTGGAATCTTGGGGAGAGGTCCAGGGTTCTGCATCCATACAAGTTCCCAAGCATATCGTGGTACAAGTGGCCCAGAGAGCAGGCTTTGAGAGGGTGAGGACTTTGAAGGATAAGGATCTGGCATTTATTTATTTATTTATTTTTTATGTCTTTTTTGAGACAGGGTCTCACTATGCAGTTCAGGCTGGCCTTGAGCTCACGTTGTAGCCAGAGTGGCCTCGAACTCGCAACAATCGATCCTCCTGCCTCAGCCTCCTGAGTGCTGGGATTACAGGTGTGGGCCACCACCTTCCAGCTGGATCTGGCTTTTGTTAACATGAAGCTTCCGTCTAGTCTTTCCTCTGTGGAAGAAAGCACAGCAGAGTCTGGTGATAAAGGATGTGGGAACTGGACTCAGGCAAATCTGGCTGTGAGTCCTGGCTCTGTTGTCTTCCAGTGATTTGATTTTGGACGTCATTTGGCTTCTCTGTGTCTTCATTTCCTTGTGGTTAAAATAAAGGGAATAGAACTTGGTGTGTAGCTCAGTGGTGGAATGTTTGCCTAGAATATATGAAGTCCTGGGTTTAATTCCCAGTGCAGGGGAAAAAAAAGGAGCAGGAAGGATCGAGGTACTAATAGTTATCTTATTCAAGGTTGTGGGGTTAAGTGAGCTATTACTGACTCAAAGCATTTAGCACAACTGGTTGACATGCAGAAGCATTTGATAACTATTACCAAGGGATTATTGTGGAGATTCAGTGAGAAATATCATATTTAAAACACTAGGGACGGCTCATAGTACAGGCTTAATAAAATGTCTGCATTTATTTTTATTATTAAAGAAAGTTGCTGTTTCATGGTGGGGGAAAAACCTGGCCCCACGGTTGTGTGTGAGCGTACACACATGAGTGTGCACACAAAGCATGGTCCTATTCACCTACTTTCACAGTAACACAGAGGCCTTGTATTGGAAAGTACAAAATAGCTCTCTAAAACTCCCTAGGTGAGGGTTGGGGATATAGCTCAGTGGAATAAGCGCTTGCCTAGCAAGTGTAGGGTCCTGAGTTTGATCCCCATTACCGCAAAAAAAAAAAAGACTTAAGACTCCCTAGGTGACATCTACCATGTTCTTTTTCACCACATTGGCTCTTCTGAGAGAATCACCTAGCCTAGCCTGGAAGCCTGGAGAATCATCTTCTTCTTGGGGCTGGATTTTGTCCCTTTTCTGAATCCCTATAGGTCTCACTTTTAGTCCAGGCCACCTGGGTTTTTACAGCGGCAGTTTGAGAACCGCATATGAAGAGGTCAAATCCAATTATCCTGGCCTTGCCTTTATGACTGCATTTTGACTCCCAGCCTGTCTTTCCAGCTTTGTCTTCTACCAGTGATCTGTGTACAGTCTGTGACCTAACTGCACCTGACGCCCACTTTTTCTAGCGCTTCCTTGTCCTATTCTTTGATTTTTTGATTTTTTATTTTTTGGTTCTGGAATTAAACTCAGGACCTTGCGCCTGCCAGGCAGGCGCTTGTACCACTGAGCTACATCCCCGGCCTGTCTTATTCTTTTATTCAGGCTGATTTTTCTGTCTGAAATGCTCTTCCTTGCCTTACCTACCAGGGAAATTCCAGGTTCAGATATTTTACTGAGTCAACTTTTGCTGCTTTTGTGGTTTCTTATGGCCTTTAGGGCATTGTTTCATGGTTACGCTGCCCCCTAGGCAAGCGTGGGACTTCAGGCAAGATGTTTGGTTCATCTCCATGACACTAGCACTCAGTATGGGGCCTGGCCCAGGGTAGGCATCATAAATATTCCATGAATTGCAGGTAATTGAATTTCCTCATGGCCTGGAACTGTGTAGTGTGGTCTCCTTTTTCGCTAGTTTTGGGCCCATCAGTCAGGACTAGGAATTCCCTCCTTCTTTTCTTCTTGTCTTGAAGATTATAGAAGGTTGTGATCTTAAAGCAAAAATGATCTCTGTGGCCTACCCTGCACAAGGAGCAGGGGGATGTGGAACCAGTCTGATCTGGGTGCAAGTCCTGGGCCCACCATTTACCAGCAATGTGACCTTGGGTAAATGACTTAAGCTCTCAGTGTCCACACGGTGAGGTGAGATCATGGGTTAATCCCGGGCATGAGGCTCCCCTAGGGTCCTCTGCCAACAGCATCATTGGCTGTTGTTTCTGTTCACCAGTTTTCTCACTTTTCATGCACGGTCCTGTCTTTGCTCCAGAGTCTACCTCTGTCCCTTTCCCATCACTTTTTCCCTTTCTTTGCTTCTGCCCCCCTATGACTCTGTGTTGAATTTGCTGCCTGTGGGTCTTGTCCTTTGTCCCATTCGGCATCTCAGCCTGGAGCTCATCAGAGTGAAGATCAAGAGCCCAGGACCGCTCAGCTCTGCCTCCTCCAGCCCTAGGGCAGCTTCTAAGAGTCCCAACCTTCGCGTGGACTTGCAGGGAGAGGAGGCAGAGACCAGGGGGGGCCCACATATATCTTGAACTCCTAGGCTCTACACAGTCACTGACTTCTTGGGAGATTGAAATTATTGAGGAGAACTTGTTGCTCTTCTGCTTGAGGCTTCAGGGCTTCCCATTGCTCTTAGGGTTTAACCCAATTTTTTTCCTTGCCTATAGTTGCCTGCAAGACCCGAGGCTCTGCTGACCCTTCCAGCTGCAGCTGGCTCCCCTGCCCTCCGAGCTCTCTCCGCTCCAGCTGCCCCAGCCTCCTTGCTGTCTCTAACCGGCCAGCTCCTGCCTTGGTGCGGACTGCCCCTTCCGGCTGCGGTGCTCCTCCCTGCTGATTTGCATGAGGCCGGCTCCCTGGTCTCAGCTCTGGTGGCATCAGGTCGCTTCCCAAAGAAGCCCTCTTGGACCACTTTGTCTGAAGAAACCTCTTTTCTCATTTTCTTTATCACAACACTCCGTCTGTTTCCTTTAGAGCGCGCATCTCTTGTTGTAATTATACATTTAGTTGTTGGCCGTTGTGTAAGCTTCATGAAGGCAAGGGCCATGTCAATGTGTATTCATTTATTATTTACCCATCCATCCAGTATTTATGGAGCTCAACTCCATGCCAAATACCAGGTCCTGGGCTACAAGAGAGTCGTTCCTCAGGGGAGCTTACCTTCCAGAGGTGGGGCCTGTAATGAATCCATCAAACGGCAGTGCTCTGTTTGGAGCTGCAACAATCCTGGTCCCCCCACCATTCCCCCCAAGTTTTCTGGCATAGGACACAGTGATAAGGGATATACACCAGAGAACAAGCATTTAGTGATTGTTGTTTGTTCTTCTCTTCCTTCTGGAATGTAAGCTCCACAAAGGAAGGGAGACTTTGGTTTGTTTTTCTCTCTCCAGTGTGGCTTATTCTCACTGTGGAATAAATGAATCAATACCTGCAAATATTTAGGAAATGAGTGGGTTTCTAAATGGGCCTCAGGAACTATTCAATTCAAGCTACATGAGCTTAATTCAAAACTCCGTGCTGGCCCGTACTACACCCCATACTGCATAACCTTGGAAAAGTCACCTTCGGTCTCTGTACCTTAGTTTTCTCAGTGTTGCAATGGGAATGTAATGATTTATGTCTAATGGGGTTATGGAGGAGATGAAGCGAGTTCGGCTGGGAAAGCACACAGGAGGTGGCTGGACTGACAGCCATGGAAGCTAGTTTTCGGATTTCCATGCAGAAGCTCCTCCTAGGTAGAGGCCCAAATGTACTCAAGTTGTGTAGTAGAGGGTAGAGTAGGACCAGTAAGGGTTAGTGGGGGAGGTGGATTTCATGCTATGGAAAGGAAGAACTTTCTGAAAGCCAGCATTTCCGAAGACTCAACATCACCTTGGTAAGTGATGAACGCCCAGTCCTGGGGGTTAGATATGAACTCAGGTTCAGAGAGGCCCAGGTAGGTGGAACTCAGGCATCATAGGACAAAAAGGCAAGGTGTCCCTGGGTCACTGTCCTTGAGAGCGCTATGAGGAGCTAGAAATTAGTAATGAGGACTTTGGAGCCAGGTGCGTGTAGAGGCCAGTGGACATCCAAGCGGGGCCACCGGGCCTCAGACAGGGGTGTCGGTGGGGGAGGGGCGCGGCAAGGCCCGCGGGCCGCCGGACCCCGGCAACAGCGCGCGCCGCTGCCGGCAGGGGACGCCGCGAGACCGCAGAACCCGCGGACCGGCCTGACGTCAGCGCCCCGCTTGCTCCGGCTCCCGCTCCGGACTCGGCGCCAGTCCCGCTCTGCGCCGCGCTGCTCCGCTTGGGCTCCGGCTCCTCGGGCTCCGGCGGCGGCGCCCCGGCCCCCCCGCGCCGGGCCCCGGGGCAGTCGGTGGCGCCCGGGCCATGGCCCGCGCCCAGGCGCTCGTCTTGGTGCTCATCTTCCAGCTCTGCGCGCCCGAGACCGAGACTCCGGCAGGTAAGCGCGCGGCGGTCGGACCAGGCTTGCCCCGTGAGCCCCCGGGGCCCGTGGCGTAGCTTGAAGAAAGTGCGAGTGTTGGGTGACTGCGCGTCGACAGCGTGCCCCTGTGTGTGCCAGAGCGGAGGGTATGCGATCGGGTGCGCCAGATGTGTGAATATGAACATTGTGTGCCTGTAGTTTTATGTGGAAAAAAAGATGCTGTGTGTTTTGTGTCTGCGAATATGTCTGGTTGTATGTGTGTGTGTATCCAGACATTGAATGTGAGCTGTCTTGTGTGTCTGCCTGTGGGTAGTGTTTGTGCGGCCAAGTGGGTTGTGTATATGCTGTGTGCATCTGAGTTTGGTTGTATGGCCAGAGTTGTATCTGCCAAATGTGTTTGAATTTGTTTTACATTTTGTATGCCGAAACCAAGAGTGCTGTTTGTTGTGTGTCTGAGATTGGGCTGTGTTCCGTTTTATATGTGTGGTGGGAGTGTGTGTGATTCCACCCGAGTGTGGATCCGGGAACGCGTTTGTGGTGTGTACGCTTGTGAGACCTGTGTTCGTGTGCAGTCGTGGGAATGGGTCCGGAACGTGTGTGCCGGTGCGCCGTGTGCGCGGTGTGTACGTGTGGGAGTGTCCGGGGTGTGTGGTGCGCGCCTCTAGGGGCCTTGTGGGTCTGGGTGAATGCCGAGTGTGCTGGGAATGCGAGCGTGTCTGGGGCGGATGTGTGTGTGTGTGCGAGTGTGTCCATGTGAGCTGGTTGCGTGTCTAGGAATGCTGTGAATTGTGGTGCGCGCCGGGGCTGTGGCCGAGTGTGCCTGGGGCCCGAGGGGGCGGCGGTGTGTGTGCGTGTGTGTGTGTGTGTGTGTGTGTGTGTGTGTGCGCGCGCGCGCGGCGCGTCCGGCTAGAACAAGTTGTCGCGGCTGCGCCCCTCGGCTGCGCGTTCGGCGGAGCCCCGGCTGCGAGGCGAGGCGGGCGGGGAGGAGGGACAGGGCTGCGGCTGCCGACTCCGACATGTCGGGCTGTTTGTTGTTTCGCAAGTTCGGCGCGGCGCTGGCTGCCGGCAGATCCGAGGCGGCGCCTCAGCTGCGGGGCGCCTGGCGGGGCGCGGAGGGCCACGGGGCGCTCCAGGGGGGCGCGGGGCGGCGGGGCGCGGCGGGGTTGCGGCGTCGGGGCGCGGAAAGGCGTCCCCTCCAGCGCGCTCCAGAGGCTCGGCTAACGCCGGGGTCCCCCGGGACGCTCACTGAGTCTGTCCCGCAACTTTGTGTGGCTTCCGCGCTGGCCAGGCCAGCCGTGTGTGTGTGTGTGTGTGTGTGTGTGTGTGTGTGTGTGTGTGTGTGTGTGTACGTACGTACGTGTGGCTCCGCGCACTGTCGCGTTGTGATCGCGTTCTTTGGGTGCGTTTCCGAGTCTGATGTCTATTGGGGGGGGTAGGATGTGTGTGATTGTGTGTCGGTGTTCGTGTGCGCGTCGTAGTGTGTGCGGTGGACCGTGTGTCAGGGTGTGTTTGTGCGTGCGTGCGCCTGTGCGCGCGTGTACCACAGCCCCCCTGAGGCCTTGCCCCTTCATCTGAGTCGCGCTGGCTTCACCCGGCACTACGCTCTCCCGGGCCTGCCCTCTCCCCGGCCTCTTTTCTCCTGGGCTCCCCCTCTCCCGACTCCCGCCGCCCAGCGTGGAGTAACGGGGAGACGCCCCGCGGGATCCGAGCCGAAACACGCGCCTGGCCGCCTCGGCCCCCTGGAGAGACTTCCTGGCGGCGGGCCCCGGGATCGAGTTCACGGCCCTCCCTCGCCGCTGGGGCGTCTCGGCCGAGCTCCCTGGGTTCCAGGTTGCCCCGGCCGCTGGCTCCGTGTCGGGGCCTCGCCTTGAAACTCTATAACCACCTCCAGCAGCTTTAGCTTTGACCTCTTGATACCCGAGAGGGTGACCACGATGACCTGCTTCCCGGTTCTCCCCAACTCCTCCTCCCAAATGCCCTGCGGCAATTTTGCTCCTACCTCCGCCCCCAGTAGTTAACCCTCAAGTATGCCGTGCTTCCTCAATCCTATGCTGCCCTCAGCCCGGATCACCTACGTTCCAGAAGGCTCAGGGGCCCCAACTCCTGGCCCTGGGGCCTGTCAGGAACCGAGGTTTGAGACTAAGACCTGGAGCAAGTCATTTGCTTTCCTAACCCCTGGGTTTCCTCCTTCAACTCCGGGCCTTATTAATGATGGTGTGTGGTTGCTTAGCAGATTGAACAAAAGACAAATGTGAAGGTTGTTACAAAGCTCCAGAGGCAGTGGTTTGAAGTCACAGGGACCTCGGTTCAAATTCCACCTCTGTCCTCCAGGCACCTTGCCAATGTGAGCTTGGGCAAGTCACTTCTAAAGTTACCTGCATAATTCAGAAGCCCGGAATTCGGAGGGAAGGGGGGACGCTTTCTGTTTTTTTTTTTTTTTTTTCGGTACCAGGGATCGAACTCAGGACCTTGCGCTTGCCAGGCAAGCGCTTATGCCATTGAGCTATACCCCCAGCCCCGGGGGACGCTTTCTGTTGGGGAAGTCAGCGCTGTTTCCTTGGCTGCCTCTTGGGCTGGCTGCCCTGAAGAGTGCTGCTGTATGATATCTCTCAGTTGCATTTACCTGGCAGTGACTTGTTACATGGTGCACCAGCTTTTTGTGCTTGTAGTCGCTGGAGCTGTGGACAGAAGGAATGAGAGACAGGCTGCCCAGGGGGTTCAGGTTGGGCAATAAAGGCTTGTCCTGGCAGCGCACCTTCTCCTCGGGGCTGGGGGTGGGGGCTTGGCAGGAAGAAAGAAGTGTGGCCAGGGTGGGGGTCCTTGTGGGCAGCCTCCTGCCTAGCTCTCGTGGCAGGGAGAATCCAGGACGGGCCCCCTGCTTGTTGGAGGCATGCTACCGTCCTTCCGTGCTGTCACCAGCCAGTCTGGGCTGTGAGGAGGCCTTTCCATGCAGCGCTGGGTTAGCCTGAATTCCAGGGGGGTGATCTGTGCTCCCCGCCGCTCCTTCCCTTCTCCAGCCTGCCTGGTGATGTCTCTTCTTCCTGTCCCCTCTCAGGTCCCTCTTATCTGTCCTTGTCTCTCTGACCTCACCACCTTTCACCTGCAGGAAGGCTCAGCCTCGTCCTTCCATTGTGCCTGGGATCTTCCAAAAATGCATGTTTGAAAAGTTGGCCTAAAACCCTTCGAAGACTCCCTGTCGCTTTAAGGCTTCTGCCCTTTTGCTTGGCTCTGTGGCTTGCTGGAGCCCCCACCTGCCTGTCCAGCCCCTCCTTGTTTTGTGAGCCTCTAGCCTCACATACACAACATAGCCCCTGAGTGGCCCCTGCCCACCACCTGATCTCCCCAGTTGTGTTTTCTCCTCAGGACTCTGTAGCTACACCTCTTCCCAGGTGAGCCCTGCAACTGTCAGCTCTCAGCTTAGGCCTCACCTCCTCCCTGCAACCTTCCCTGGTTATTTTCTGTCCTAGCCCAGGAAGGGGAGGGCAGAGGTTGCTTGGATTTTACACAGGATTATAATTATCGTAATTACAGTTTGTCAGTCTTGCCTCGTGTAACGGGTTGTAAGTTCTGTGAGGAGAGGGACCTGGACACCGCTGGAGACCTGGGCCCCGCAACCTAAGTCAATGTGTGTGGCGTGAAAGAATGAATGAAGTCAAGTAGGTCAAGTTTGGAGCTGGAAATGCCAGATGGGGGCGCATGGACTCCACTGAAAGTAGAGATGAAAGGAATAGGTTTTCCCTCCAAGAATCTGGAAAATTCTGCTGGGGGATGGTGTCCTGCTGTTAAAAGTCCATGTTGAAAGCGTCATTTGGGAGCTGTGAGTTGAGAAGTTAAGTCTCTGGCAGAGACTGAAGGGAGAGGTTCCCTGCTTCCAGACCCCTCCCCCAACACCCCTTCTCCCGGTCCTGCCTCCCCTGGCCTCTGCGCCACCCCCAGCTGCCACAAGGGCCTATCCAGTCTCTAGGCTCAGCCCTTTGTGAAGAGGCTGGGCCGTTGGTGAGGCTTCCAGTCCCAACGGTCAGTGTGAGCGTCAGAGGGGGAGGAGGGGGAGGGGAGAGAGGAGCCTGTGAGGGCCAGACCCTCCTGAAAGGCACAGCCCCAGATCTTGGGGTGGGCAGGTCACAGCTTGGCCCTGGCCGCTTAGGAGCAGGGAGGAAGGGAGGAGGGCTGCATCCTGGGGTGCTTCTTGCAGGTGGGGATGGCAGGAACCTGTGGAGGTGTGTGGGTGTGATGCTTGCACCTGGGCAGCCACAGGAGGCCTGTGTGTGTGTGTGTGTGTATGATTGGGGCTTGGGACACGGGGTATGGGTGGCCTGTTGGAGTGTTGAACCTTCTGGTCACCCTGGGGTGGCAGGATATCTTTAGAGCAGGGAGGCAGTAACTGGGGAGCCTGAGAGTCTTGTGGGGGGCTAACGGTGTATGCAGAGCTGAGCGCCCCTTTCCTGAAGTTGATTAAGCGCTGTCTGGGTGGCAGTGTCTCTGTTTTTGGGGTGAGGAGTCCATCCTGGGTTTAGGAGGATCGGAGTGTACAAGGGACAGCACAGTGCAGGTGGGCACATCCTGGTTCTGGGCCTCTGTGGCTTGTCTGTCCAAAGCTGTCTTATCCGCTGGCGCTTTCTACATGGGTGGAAATCTCTACCTGCACTCTGCAATATAATGCCTTCTGAGTCACACGTGGCTATTGAACTTAAATTAGTGAAATGTGATTAAAGTGAAAATGGAATCATTCCTCACTTGCACTAGCCAGACTTCAAGTCCTCAAGAGTTATGTGTTGCTAATGGCTGTCATCACCCGGGTCAGTGCAGGTGGAGGACATTTCCACCGGGGTAGAAAGTTCTGGGCAGTGCTGGATGGAGCGGGAGGTGAGGCCTGGGGTCCCTAGGGAGTGGAGCTGGTCTGGATAGACCCTCGCTCAGTCGGTGGCCCTTAGAAAAGGTGCTGGTGACTCATTATTCTCACCTGGTGCAGAAGCAATTCCTTTGTATTTTTTCTGCCCTCAGCCTCTGGCTCTGTAGTCCTTCCATCATCAGTGACCAGAATGCCCTGTGGAC
This sequence comes from Dinomys branickii, assembly GCA_004027595.1. Taxonomy (NCBI): domain Eukaryota; kingdom Metazoa; phylum Chordata; class Mammalia; order Rodentia; family Dinomyidae; genus Dinomys; species Dinomys branickii. The sequence continues at coordinate 86,004 of PVLD010000321.1, read as the reverse complement.
ACAGGCTGCTGCCATCCTGTAGGTACAGGATGCCGCCATGGGCTTGCCCCAGACGGAAGCAGAGGGCCCCCAGCACCCAGGCCAGGCCTAACACTCACAGAGCAGATAAGACCCTGCATGATTAGCTAGTTCTTTGGGAGACAGCCAGCCTCACATTCTGCCAGTCCTCTCCTGAGCCCACTCCTGCTTCTCCGCCTTATGACCCAGGACTCCGGAGCCTGCCAGGCCCTTTCACACCTCTCTGCCTTTGCCCGTGCTGTGCCTTCTGCCAAAAGCTGCCTCCTTCTTTCTCAAGTCCAGCTCCGTCATCCTTTGCAGCTTCTCCTGAGGCGGTTGGTCAGATTGAGGCAGCGATCAGATTTCTTCCTTACTGCTTGAATGACCATATGACCCTTATTTTCTCTCTCATCTTTCCCTACAAGGCCAGGAGCCTCCTGAGTACCCAGCTTGGTCTTTGTCCTTCCTGGCCTCCAGGGCTGTGTTTGGGGCAGGTGTCCACTAAGTGCAGCATTCTGAATCTTTGCATAGAGAGGGCTTGGAGGGGAGGGAGTCCTGGGCCCTGGAGGGCAGGACTAGGTGGGCAGTACACTTCCTGGTGTGGCCCCAGGTGGGGGTTCCCATTGCTGGGACTGGTTGAGGGGAGGACCCTGGATGTGGCCAACTTAATAGATGCTGCTGCTGGATGACTTGGGAGGGCTTGGGCACGTTCCGAAGGTACAGATCCCAGGACCTAGTGGTCAATCAATAGGATATGGAGAAGATGGGCTTGGGTGGCATTGCTGAGATTTGAGAGCTTGGGGGCAAAAGCTGAGAGAAAGATTGGGATGGGGGTAGCAGAAAGGGATGTTGTAGTGGGTATCTGGTGGGCGAGATTGTACCTGGGGTGGGGGTGACAGCTGGGAACTGGGGGACAGTTGGGGACTGGGGGACAGCTGGTGATAGACATAAATCTGGGGAATGGGACAGCTGGCAGTGAGGGTGCAGGTGGTGTTGGGGGAACAACTGAGAGTGGGCGGCACCTAGGGGGTAAGAGATGATGGCTGGGAGGTATCAGAAGCTTATCTGGATGGGCTAGGTGGATCTTAGCTGAGATGGGAACAGTGTTGCTCAGAGTGTGCTTCATGTATATCTTTGTGATTGTTAGTGTGTATTTGTGGATCCTTGTGGTTGTGTGTGTAGCCCTGTGGTGTATATGTAAGTAAGTATGCTTATTCCTAGAGTGTGCTGATCCAGAGGACGGGCTCATGGGCCCTGTCATGTGGGTTCTAATCTTGGTTCCACCACTCCTAGCTGTGTGACACTTGGTCAGATACTGACCTCTCTGGGCCTTATGGTGTTTGCATAGTGAGGGTGATAAGGGAAGACACTTTATGGGGCTGTTGTGAGAATGTTTTATGTTTGTGTGTATCTAGTCCAGAGCAGGTCCTAGCATCATAAGCATCATGTTAAGTGTTACTGTTGTGAAGTGTGTGTATGATCATGTATAGACTGTCTGTGTGCTCAGAAAAGTTTGTTCTTGGCTTCTGACGAAGTCCAGGCCTGGGAGGAGGTGACAGTGGTGGGGAGGGAGAGGAGGGAGTGACTTGCAAGGTTGGTTGGGTCTGGTTCTCCTCTTACCTCTCCCTCCTGTTCGTCTCACTTCCTGTGCCAGGGTCTAATCCAGGAGGTCTCCCTCTCTGTCTCCCTGTCCTGCCCCACACTGCCCTGCACTGGGCTGGGAGCCAGGGGATGAGCTTTAATTGTCCGAAAGATTTTCAGCAGAATCCAAATTCATTGTTTGCCTGCCAACACACTGGGGCCCTGCTCAGATATAAATACCTGGACAATGTGCTCAGTTCTGGACTGCCTGCCCCGTGGGTGACAGTGGCTTCATCCTGTGCCCTTGGAGAGTCACTGGGGTGGAAGAGGTTGGCTGGTGGGGGTCAAGGTGGGAAGGAAGCCCACAGGGCAGGTGAGGCCTGGGCTCCCAGCCTAGGAGGTGAGCCAGCAGCTCCACAGGCACAGGGTTTTCCAGGAGTCTGGACTCCTTTCTCTGACAACTCATCCCAGGGAGACATCCGCAGCCCTTCCCGTAGCACTTTGCAGTGTGCCACATCCTTGCTTTGCACTAGGAAACTGTACTGCATCACAGCTCTGGCCTGCGGGGGTGTGTGAGGTCTGGGATTCTTGGACCCAGCATCCTTGCAGTGCGTTGCATCTCAGTCCTGGACCGCCTGCCTGCAGTGGATTCTGCGCTGCCTTGGGTGGGTGGGGAGGTTCTCCTGAGTTCCAGTACGTTCCACCTCCACAATTTTGCATTGTACTGGGCTGGCTCTACAGCCACACTGCATATTTGTACAGTCGGCCATTCCTGTTCTACACTGCAGTGCCCTGCTGGGCAGCCCACATTGCATTGGGTGTGTGGATTCCCCTGGCCTTTGGCCATAGCACTATTTTTTTGTACTGGGAATCGAACTCAGGACCTTGCACTTGCTAGGCAAGCACTTGTGCTGCTGAGCTACACCCCCAGCTGGCCATAGCACCTTGAACTGTATAAGCACACTCCCATAGATGGCTACCACAACTGCCCCTGCGCCTCTGTCCTCATGCCTTTCTGCAGTGTGCATTTGCTTGGTGCTGGGCACATAGTTCCTGTTTCGAGGGGCAGCTTATCTGCATTCCAGTGTTGCGTCTTATGAGACCAATGTACCTTTGCCTCTTTCAGCATTTCTGTCCCAGTGCTTCACTACACTGCAACTGGACAGGCGCCTTCTGGCTTAGCCCTTACACTGCTCCACAGCTGCTGTAACACTGCCCTTGTGGTGTCTCAGCCTTTTGCTGTTTATGTTACCACCAGGGGTGGGTTGCTGTCCTCCGTAGGTTTCTGTTGGCCTCCCCAGATGGGCAGCATCTATGTCCTCACTGCAGCGCACCTCTGCCCCACCTCAGGGAGTCTGTATCTGCCCTGCAGCTTGGGGCTGCTTTGCTGGGATTCGGGACTGGGGTGGGTTTTTGTGGGTAGAACCACTGCACAGTACGCAGCACTGCATCTGTGCACTGCACGGGATTACTGCTGAGCGCCTATCTGCATTCTATCTGCTTGCTGTAGGGGTGGCTGCACTTTACTGAACTTGCAGGCCCAGAGCTCAGCACGGAACCCACTGTTCTACATACCATCTTCATTGCTGTTCATGGTTTTTTAAAATTAATGACTATTTGTTATGTAAATTGGTTTCATTTTGGCTGTTTCATTCATGTATGTAACATACTTTGATTATTTCTACCTTCATTACTTTTCCCCCTTCCTCCCCTGACCTCATGTTCCCTTCCTCTTCTTCTTTATTTCATTTTATTATTTTTTATCTTTTTGAGACAGGGTCTCGCTCTGTAGTACAGGCTGGTCTTTTTTTTTTTTTTTTGCGGTACTGGGGATCGAACTCAGGACCCTGCGCTTGTTAGGCAAGCGCTTATTCCACTGAGCTATATCCCCAGCCCTACAGGCTGGTCTTGAACTCATTTTGTAGCCCAGGCTGGCCTTGAACACTCAGCAATCCTCCTGCCTCAGCCTCCGAGTGCTGGGATTACAGGTGTGCACCACAATGCTGGCCTTTCCTCTTCTTTAATAATTTTCCTTCTACTTTCATTTTCATTCTCTCCCCACCTTTCCCTCCTGGCTTTCCTCCCTCCCTCAGATGCTACAGATGAAAGAAAATGCGCCATTGGTCTTTCTGAGGCTCACTTAACATGATGATCTCCAATTCCAGCCGTTTTCCTGCAAATGATACGATGTCATTCTTCTTTCATGGCTACAAGATACTCCATTGCACTCCATTTTTCTGTCACTTCCTACCTGTCCCTTGTGTCTGTACCTACTGTTCTCAAGACTGTACTGAGCTTATGTCCAGAACTGGATTGCTAACACCCAGCTGCTGATTCTGTGTGGCACTGCATCCTTCCCTTCCTTGTTACTCTTTACTGTTCTGCCTGCCTGCGCTGCACATACCTGAGTGCCTGGAGCTGCTGCTCTGTGCAGGCCTTGTGCTAGTGTCTGGAGAGGGAGAAGGACTAGTAAGGCTTATTCACCACCCAGTGTTCTTCTGCACACCCATCATGCAGCACGGGTTTCTACTGTGAGTGTGGCACTCCTATGCTACATCAGGACCCTGACCGGTTCCTCCATGCTGTACAGGTGTCTGTACTGGGGGCTGTGCACACTGTGTGCTTTGGTCCCTTGCAACATACAACTGGATTCTGTCTGTACAGTGGGGTGGTGCTGCACTACCCCCTCAGCATGCCACATTGTGGTAGTGTACAACCTTCTCTTCATGGAACCTTTATAAAGTACAGGCCTTCCCACTGCATGGGTTTGTGCATATCCTACGCCCCTCTACCCACAACTGTGCTCCACAGCAGATCTTACTCTCTGCCCACTGTTCCTCCACACAGCAAGGCCCTCCACCGGGCTCTTCACCTCTACATGGTGTCTACTCCTGGCCTGTGCTTTCCCCTTACTGCCCTGCTGCTAATGCTGGGATTTGAGGTGTATACTAGACCAGGACATGGCGGGGGGGGGCGGTCTGGTGTGAGCCTTTCTGCTGTAGTTGGCTTCCTTCCATCCTTGATGGAGATGGTAAGATGTTGGCATTGTCAGGGTCTGTGTCGGCTCCTGTGAGTGGTGCCAGCTCAGCTTTCTCTGCCTGTGACCTGGCCTGGGTGATCTCCCTGCTTGTAGTCGTGCTGGACCTTGGGTGGTTAGAAGGTAATCTTGTTGCCAGCCTGCCTGTAATAAGCTGCTCATTGGTTAGTTGGGGCTCTGGTTGGCAGCTTTACGAGCCCTGGCCTCAGTCTGGATGTGCTGACCTGGACAAGGGAAGTGGTGAGGTGGGCTCCAGGCACCTGGGCTAGTCATGGTCTTTGAGCTGGGTGCAGCTGGTCAAGGGCACACTACCTGAGATCATACAGTCCGTAAGTCTGGTGCTGTTGGTCATCTACTGAACACAGGGCTTGGGGGTGGGGTTCTAAGGCATGAGAGACAATTGCTGACTTCTGAAAGGGAGGAGCTAGGGGTTATGCAGGCCAATGATGGAACTGCATTTGGGCTGGGAAGCCCAGGAGAGCAGTGGGCTGCCTAGAATAGGGAAGGTGAAATAGACCAGTATTGTCACTGGGATTGTATCTGGGTTCCCCAGGTCAGGATTGAGTCTGTGCATAGTGTTAGGTGAGGCCCCACCTCTGGCTTTTGTAATCTGTTGGGAGAAATTTTGTTTCTCTGGGGCCTGCCCTTGGGAACTGGATGTTTTGTTGACCAACAAAGGGGAATGAAAATCTCATTGCAAACAGGGGGAGTTTACCTGGAGATTTCAGACAACACTGATGGTGGCTGCAGGTTCAGTGAGCCCAGGATGCTGTTCTGGAGTGAAGAAGATCTAGTATGCAAAGCTTGTAGTGCTACATGCAAGATCTAGTACACAAAGTTTGTCGTGCTCACATGCAGGGATGCATGTGCGCACATGCAAGAATCCCCTCCCCTGCACCTGCCTACCACTGGCTATGTTTAAACACTTCTGCTCAGAGGTGCAACCCACACACCCAAAATCTCCCAGCATCTGCCTTGCCTCACACATTTCTCCCCCAGCAGGACTCTCCCTGCCTCAGTTATTCTTGTCTACTTGATGTACCCATATATCATGACTGGAATCGGAGCAGCCCCATTCTCATCTCATAGGTGAAGAGGCAGGGGTTCAGAGAGGGCAAGTTACTTACCTGAGGTCACAGAGGCATTTAGGAGAGCCGCAGGAATAAGATCCAGGTCTCCTGCCTCCTGATGTGCCATGTTACTCTCACGGGCGTGTGTGCACACACACAGTCACATCCACATATGGAACATGTACGTGGAGGTGTGAAGACCCTTCCACTGGAACACCCCTGCCACCCTCCTCTAGTGTGCTCTGCCCCTGACATCACACTGTCCAGAGCCAGCCAGCCGGATGTGGATAAGCCATCCTCTGCCTTCCCAAATTGTGGCTGACAGTTGCTGAGGCAACCGCCAGCCAGATTGGGGAGATTAGCTGAGGAATGTAGCTGGGCCAGTTTGAACTGGGGCTGGGGGAGCTAGTGGGGTCTTGGGTTCACTCAGCCTGCTCTTTTGGGGAGTCCTCCTCAATGATGGGGTGTCTTAGGTAGACCCGGTCTTCTCCTTATTCACAGGCTAATTTAGACATAACTCCAGGACTTGGATTAGCTGGGGAAGTGAAGTGTGTGTGGGTGAACATCTGAGTGTGCTGTGGTGTGTGTGCGATATGCACCTCTCTGAGTGTGATTGGGTGTGTGCTGTTGCATCCGGGATGGGGATCTGAGGCCTCTCTCCTCACCAGTTCAGAGTCTGCCTCTCACCCCTCGGTGGCTTGGCGCTGAGCTCCCTCCTGACCCTGTGAGACCCCACCTGTCCTACCTGTGACTTACAGGCTGTATCACTCATTTCGTGAGAAACCAGGCACTTTTCTGCACTTCAGGCCAGACTCCTCACCCTGGCATTTGAGGCTCTTTATGATCAGACTCAGCCTAATCTCATCTCCCATTGCCTTAGCAGTCTGGACTCCTCTCTGTGCTGGGGATGAACTGTGTTTACCCATTAGCTTCCTTTGCGCATGCCACCCTTGTCCCTGCCTGCCCTCCCCCCATCTCTGCTGGCTGGAGTGACCCCTGTCCCTAGCCCAGACTCCACTTTCTGCAGAGAGCCTTGCATCCAGCTCTCTCCCCCCTTGTAGCTGGGACCTCTTACCCTCACTTGGACTGGGAGCTCCCTGAAAGCAAGGTGGGGTCTTAATCATCTTGTGTCTCTAATATTGCCCCCCTGAGAACTGCACTGTTCTGATGGGGAACAAATGTGCATGACACTGGTTAGCGTTTGTGGCCAACAGCACACCAGGGCCTTACTTTGTTTATGCTTTGTCTCCTTGAATAAAGAGAGGGGGCTTAAATCTGAGCTTCTCTACACTGTCACTGTGTCACCCTGGGCAAGCAGCTGCCTGTCTCTGTGCTGCAGCTGCCATCTGCAAAACTGGTAAGTAGCAACCTTCTGAGGTACCAAGGAGTACCTCCAAAGAGTGTCATGGTGGTAACTGTTGCCCCCTCGTGATAGTGTTGTGGCGTTGGTCTGTGCATGTGTCTGCTTGGAGGAGTCAGGGCAATCCCAGCTATCAAAGTCAGACTTAAGTTTCTTCCCAGGTTAGCAGCCTCTAGTAGAAAGTGGGTCTCTAGCAAGAGCTGGGAATGGCTTTGGGGCTTCTGGCCTCTGAGCTGTCCAGGTTGACAGGGACAGGGTCTTTCCCAGTGCTGTAAGTGCTGATACTCCCCTCCCTGGGTGAACTGGACTCTGCTTGGGGAGCCTGGTTACCTCTAGAGGCTGGAGCTGGAACTGGGCTTGGCCAGAGACCCAGGACTGGGGACAGCTATAGATCAGGAAGAGGCTAAGAGGTCCCTCTGGATGGGATCAGTTATCCTGAGAAGTCTTCTTGGCTGCTAGCCTGGGAAGAAACTAAGTCTGACTTTGATGGCTGGGATTCCCCTGGCTCCTCCAGCAAAGATACATGCACAGACCAATGCCACCATTCTTGGTCAGTTATAGGGGTCCTTTGGCAGAGGTCAGGACTCTCTGGCTGGAGTTAGCTGGTCTGGGATCAGTTAGTCTGGTGGTCATTTTCGCTGATGCTGGATAGTCTGGGGATCATCTGGATGAATTGGGTCTCTCTGACATGGGGTAATCAGCTGGGAGCTGCTAGGGTCACCAACTTGAGGGTCACCAACTTGAGTCAGTCAGTATGGGGGAGATGGTTAGCCTGGGGTTTCTCTGGCTGAAGTGTGATGGTTTGGGGTTGCTTTGAGAAAAGACCTCAGTCTGGGCATCAGTCTGAGAAGGTCAGTTGGTCAGGGAGTTCTGGCAGGTCACTGGGCTGGCTCAGGATGGACAGGAGGATGCCAAGGATCTGTCACTCCCAGGCTGGCCCCAGGGCGCCAGTGAGATATCCTGGGTCCACTGCCTTGTTCTAGTTAAGGATCAGGAAGGACCTGAGGCCTAGCCAGGCTGTAGATCCTGGACTTTCCCTGTCTGCAATCCCGGCAATCAGTGATTGGCTGAGATGCCTAGGGTCAGGCCCCACCTGGGCAGAAGTTAGCTATCTACCTCCTCCACGAGGCTCTCCTTGACCATTCCTCTTTTTGTGTTGTATTACGGCTCTTTTTTCTGAGGCCCTCCCAGCACAGATGGGGTTAAAACACGCCTCCCACAGGATGCAGGGCATGGCGCTGACCACGGCTTTCCAAACAAAGAAGCAAAGAGCCCTTCTAGGGGCTGGCTCCAGTGGTTACTTCATCAAATCTATTTGGTGCCAGCCTCATGCCCACATCTTACCATTCTACATTTGGGTGGTGTCCAAGAAGAGCAAGGGGAGACCCCAGTGGCGGCAAGCCCTTAGTGCCTGGCCACTTCATGTAACCCACATAACCCCACAGACAAGCTGCTGCAATAGCAAAACACAGAGCTTCCTAAAAGTGAAGTCACTTGATGAGCTCGTTAAGCTGCACGGACCTTATTACCAACTGGAGTACCCACGTCTATCCCAGTCTTACCACCCTATTCCTATTCTCATTTAAATTGTTAATACTGGTTCTGGATCATGGGAGTTTTCTTGCTTTAGTCACACGTGTGCAAGCCACATGGGACAGTGCTTTTGCATGTCAGTTCCTGCCACGAGAGACCTAGATTGATTGACTTGGGCAATGACTGAATCCCCTTAATGTCCATCGAGGAGGAATAGTGGTGCTTGACTTGGAAGGTGAGGCTTCAGACACTGTCTGCCCTTGGTGCTTAGCAACATGCCGGGCTTGTCACAAGCTTGAGATGACTGGTGGCGACTTATGGGGGACCTAGCCAAGATACCCAACTGGCTGTATGAGCGGTATGGCGAAAGGATGAAATCAGAAACAGACAAATTTAGTAATGCATGAGGGGCGTGGGTTGGGAAGTCAATGCCTCAGGACCGGCCGAGACAAAGACACTCTGAGCTAGCCACTGTTTATTAGCCATTGTAGAGAAGGGAGTAGGGTAGTTTTCCTGGAACAGCGTAGAGGCTGTGGTAGAATGGGCAGGTTTAACATCATAAAGTGAACTTGCGAAGATCCATCCCCACCTCCCCCGGGTGCTAGTCTTACTGACCCAGAAGAAGTTGATTTTCACATTTCAGAACCAACCCAAGAGGCAGGCTGGGCAGGGAGAGCTTTGGACAGATACTATTTAAGTTTATAATTCATGGTCCCCAACAGTGACTTTTGATATCTTTATGGAAATACTATTGGGCTGGCATAGGGCGTTCAGCATTCTGCAGGGTCTGGGCCCTTTCCTGCCTGATACAGTGAGGATGGTGGAACACAGGTGTAGTCAGGAGATCTCCGTTCAGACTCTGTTGCTGTTCACTAGCTATGTGACCCTCAAGAAAGTCACTCAACCTTTTTGGGCCTCAGTTTCTTTATCAGTAATTTGGGGGATAATTCTAATCCTGATCTCATAGGGTTATTGTGAGGTTACAAAATGGTGAAATAATAATAATAACTAGTTTTTATTCAAAGAGAGTTGTGGTGGGTGATCATGTGGTGGGGGGTCTGGAAAGTACTGGGACTGTGTGAAAAAGGTCTTGAGAGGGGACAGTGCAGGGAGGGACCTTGGGAGAAGGAAAGGATGGAGGAGGGAGTTTTGCTGGTGGGCAGAAGCAGCAAAGCGGAGGGAAAAGGGTGTGTCTGGGTAGAAAGAATGGGCAGTGGTGAACTTGGGGGCAGCCTTCTGGCCACAGCTCTGCCTTAGCCAGGGATAACCAGCCCTGTCCTCACAGCTGGCTGCACCTTCGAAGAGGCGAGTGACCCAGCAGTGCCCTGTGAGTACAGCCAGGCTCAGTATGATGACTTCCAATGGGAGCAAGTGCGGATCCACTCTGGCACCCGGGTCCCTGCGGATCTGCCCCACGGTGAGCCTTTTCTCCATCTGCATTCCTGGCATCTCCTTGTAGGCACAGTGCTACCTACCTGCTCGGTGACCTCAGGCCCCTTCCTCAGCCTCTCCTGGCCTTGTTTGTAATAACATAGACAATAGATGTGTAGCTCTCCGAACTCTGCCTAATTGTGCATGACAAGTAGCTTCCCTTGTGGAATGGGCGCAGGTTTAAGTCATCAGAGGCGCTTGCAGCTATAAGTTAGAACCTGCTCCCCAGCAGTCCCCTTCCAAGCTTGGCTCAGGGTCCACCCCACCCCCAGCAGGTCTTCCCCAGTTCTCCCCAAGGGTCTCTGAGTCCTGCTCCTTCCCAGACTGGGAGATGCTGGCAAACAGGGAAAGTGGGGTTAGATGTTCCTCGGTCTTCTTCCAGGGAGTTCCAGATCCTCCCCAACTTGTGCTTTGCTCCCCCTACCTCAGGATGGGGCACTTTGGGCATTTTCAGCACTGGGCTGGGAGTCAGGAGACTAATGATGTGGATTCTGATACAGTACCAGCCTCCTACTCAGATGATGACCCCTGTAGTTCTCATTCCACAGGCATGAAGACAAGGGTTCAGATCCTGGCTCATCATCTTACCAGCTCGGTGACCTTGGACATGTCACTGAACTCCTCCAAGCCTCCGTTACTTTAACTGTGAAGTGGGGAGAACAGTAACCCATTTCACAGGACCACTAGATACGCCCATAAAGAGAGCACAGGGGTAGCACAGAGGGGCTCAGGTTAGGTGCTCCTGTTAGGGATACTGTGAGGCCTCTTACCAGTAGCTCTCTGCAGAATCAACTGGAAATTAAGAAAAGGATAAGATGGTTGGAGGCCAAATTAACTTTATTTTTGGTGTAAGAACGAAATGGGCTTCCTGAGGGAACCCCAGAACTGGACAGCTGACAGACTGCACCTTTTACCCTGTCATAGAAGTGGCCCAGGGTTTCTACTGCTCAGCTCACAGCGTATCGCAGAGTGGTTGAGATGGCACCTGCTCTGAAGGGCAGGAGAGAGCCCAAAGGTCCCAGTGGTGGGCCAGGATTTGAAGCTAATTGGAGAGAGGCCCCTCATGGCCTGGCCTGAAAGGTGCCCTCTGAAGACCCCCCCCCCCCCCGTGCCTGCCCTGCCGCCACCCACTTTCTGTGCATTTGGTCAGCATGCCTCTGCCCTGGGGCAGAACTGCCTCTCCAGGCCCTCCTGCCCCATAGACCTCTGCAGTAGCTGGTGTGACCATCTGATTTGTCTGAGAAGGCTCTGAAAGGTGCCCCATAGCAGGGCCCTTTGGTGGGCCTCTCTGCATCCCCAGGGCCCTGCACTGCCTGACACGTGCTTGGCTTTCAGGCAGAAGAGAGTAGCTTTGGATTCACCCAGTGGCCTCTGCCTCGCTGTCTCTCTCTCAAGCAGAGCCCGGGGAGAAAGGGGAGTGAGCGGCTTGGTGGTTGGTGTGGGCCCAGGGCTAGATCCCAAGAGCAGTGAGCAGGTGTGCAGGCCCTGCCCTCCTGGTGCTCACAGTCTAGGGAAGCTGGCACGGAGGACCGAGATTCACATTCCTCAGGGAGAACAGGACTAGAGAGAGGAGTAGGGAGAGCCATGGTGATAAAGGGAGTAGATGAAGGAGAGGGGAGGGATGCAGAGTAAGAAGAGAGAGGCAGAGGAAGAGGGAGGAAGCAGAAAGAAGGAAGAGTCAGATCGGAAGGGGAGCTGCTCACAGAGGACACCACCTGCATCAGGGCTAGAAGACGGCCCTTCCTGGATGGAGATCGGCCCTTCCATCGGCCCTTCCTGGATGGAGATCGGGACCTGGAGTTTTGTTTACTACCCTGCCAGGGCTGATTCTGAGCTGCCTTTACAGGCTCTTGACTCACAGAGATGAATGAGATTCCTTCCAGCCAGACCCTGGGGAGCCCTCCTGGAGGAGATCCGAATGTGCTTATGTTGGCTGGTGGCCAAGTGTGGGAGGAGGTGGTGCTAGGAGGCTGTGGACCTCCCCTGGCAGCTGCTGGGGCCTCTCCCCCCAGATGGGGAGCCGCCATCCCCGGCCAGATCCTTTGGAATCCTTGTCATCCTCCTCCCCCTGCCTCCCAAAAGCATACAGCCTGGATCCTCAAGCTTTCTCCGTGTTGGAAATCAAGAGAGTGTGTGTCCCAGGAAACTCCAAGTGGGGGCTGGAAGGGAAAGCACACCCATTCATTCAGTCTCTGTCCCACATACTCATTCAGCTTGGGTTCTGAGCGCTGCAGGGGCCCAGCAGAGCCTGCAGGCTGGTGGGGAGACAGACGGCACTTCATGAATGATCCAGGGCCTGAGGGAAGCACGGTGTGGGATGTGGAGGGAGGAAGCGGAGGCCTCCTCAGGAGGCCTGTCATGTGCCAGGCTCTTGACTTCTGAGATGAATTACCTGCCTTCACGAGCAACACAGAGCCCTGAAAGCTACGTCTTGGGTAGGGCTCGGGCTTGGACTGTGACCTACAGATAGTGAGGGGCCACGGTGGGTTTTTAGAAGGCCATGTTTGTGTGTTTTCTGCAGCTTCAGTGTTCTCCTTTAGGCAACATGCTGCAGAGGGGAGGGACCTACCCTGTGAGTCAGAGCTGGGAGCAGAATGCAGAGTCTAAGCTCCTGAGTCCTGGTGTGCCCAAATGCCCACAGTCCTTTGTCTCTCCCCTACCCCTCCCCTCAGCTCCTTCTCGTCCTCTCTTTCTCTAGGTGCCTACTTGATGGTCAACGCTTCGCAGCATGCCCCAGGTCAGCGGGCACATGTCATCTTCCAGAGCCTGAGTGAGAATGACACCCACTGCGTGCAGTTCAGCTACTTCCTGTACAGCCGGGATGGGCACAGCACCGGCACCCTGGGTGTCTATGTGCGTGTTAATGGGGGTCCCCTGGGCAGCGCCGTCTGGAATATGACCGGATCCCAGGGCCGTCAGTGGCACCAGGCCGAGCTGGCTGTCAGTACCTTCTGGCCCAATGAATATCAGGTGGGCTGGGTTCAGCCTCTGGTCAGCCCGTGGCTGGGGGTGAGGGCAGAGGGGTACCGCCTTGAGCTTGGACTGGGTCAGAATTAGTCTGTTTTTAGTATTAGGAGTCAATCTGTGGTCAAGGTTGGAGGTAGTCTGGATTGGTGTAGCTTTAGCACCAGAAGTCATTGTTAATAGGAGTAGCCTATAGCTGTGGTCAGTGGAGGGGACCCTTCCTGCCACCTGGAAACCTGTCTAGTTGGGAAGAACTTGATGCGTAAAGGCCTTGTTCTTGACCTTGCTCTCTCTGCATACTGAAAGCTGCCTCAAAGCAGCTGGCTTGGTAGTGTAGGTCAGTGTAAGTGGGGCTGTTGAGCATGGGGCTGGGACCCCCTGAAAAGGGACTCTTGTGGGCCACCTCCCCAGGCAGGGCCCGAGGGATGTCAGTATGACCAGGGCCCTCCCGCCTCCCCAGGTGCTGTTTGAGGCCCTCATCTCCCCAGACCACAGGGGCTACATGGGCCTAGATGACATCCTGCTTCTCAGCTACCCCTGTGGTGAGTCCCGGCCCACTGCTGGTACAGTGGTGAGGGGTGTGGGCGGCCGCTGCACCTGCCTGCAGGGGTCTCAGGCCCAGCTCATGCCATGACTCCATTTCCCCAGCAAAGGCTCCGCACTTCTCCCGCCTGGGTGATGTGGAGGTCAACGCTGGGCAGAACGCATCGTTCCAGTGCATGGCGGCGGGACGAGCAGCCGAGGCAGAGCGCTTCCTCCTGCAGGTGAGGAGAGCACAGCCCTGCATTAGAGGGTAGGTAGGGGTGGTATGAGCTTCTTGAGTCCAAAGACCTTCCTTCAGCCTTCAGCACCCGAACCCCAGGCTTTGCTCTGCCCTTGTGGGTCCCCCATCACTTCAGGGCAGAGCACAGTTCAAGGAACCCCCATTCCCCCCAGTAGTAGGGACAGGTAAGTGGGGCCAGAACAATGATCCCTCACTCTGGCCGAGGGTCCCCCTTTCCGTGGCACCCTTGACCTTCTGACCCCACTTCCCCCCACAGAGGCAGAGCGGGACACTGGTGCCCGCGGCCACTGTGCGTCACATCAGCCATCGGCGTTTCCTGGCCACTTTCACGCTGGTTGCCGTGGGCCGTGCCGAGCAAGACCTGTACCGCTGTGTGTCCCAGGCGCCGCGCGGCGCCGGTGTTTCCAACTTCGCTGAGCTCATCGTCAAGGGTCAGCGAGCGGGCAGGGGCGAACGAGGGGCGGGGCGGGCGGAGGGGGCGGGTAAAGTCTGGTGGGGCCTGGCCAGAGGAGGTTGGGATCTGCCCAGGCTGGCCCTTCGCAATCAGCAGTCGGTGGGCCTGCGGGGAGGGTGGTGGTCCCGGGAGCAGGGCCCGGGGGTGTGGCCTAGGTGGGGGGCGGGGCTTGCGGGGCGGAGCCAGATGAAAGCTGGGTGAGGTGGGGTCTGGCTGTTCCTTCCAGGTATTGATTGGCCTTGGCGTACCTTCCGCCTTGGGAGGCGAGGCGGGAGGCAGGACTTGGACGACCCCTAGGGGCAAGAGGGAGTGAGGGGGCGGGTCAGCCGATGTCGCCGGACGTCTCTTGGGGGTTGGGGATTTAGTGGAGGTTGGAGAATGGATCCGAGCGAGGCCCTCGTGGCAACACTAGGAGTCCGGGAGGACCGGGAGGAGTCTTGGGGATGTGAGTGTAGGGTAGAGCGCTGAGGTCCCAGGTCTCAGCACATCAGTTGGCCCTTCCTCTTTGCTTCTCCTCGCAGAGCCCCCCACTCCCATCGCGCCCCCACAGCTGCTGCGTGCGGGCCCCACCTATCTCATCATCCAGCTCAACACCAATTCCATCATCGGCGACGGGCCGATTGTGCGCAAGGAGATCGAGTACCGCATGGCGCGTGGCCCCTGGGCTGAGGTGCACGCCGTCAGCCTGCAGACGTACAAACTGTGGCATCTCGACCCCGACACCGAGTATGAGATCAGCGTGCTGCTCACCCGCCCTGGGGACGGGGGCACTGGCCGCCCTGGGCCACCACTCCTCAGTCGCACGAAGTGCGCAGGTGGGTGCAGCTGCTGCCTCCTGCCCCCGTGTCTCTCTGGACAGCCGGTAAGGGTTCAGGGAAGTGGAGGAACCGAAGGGTCCGTTCCAAGAGGTAGTATGGCCACAATCTGTGCTCCTAAAAGTTATTTTTACTCAACCCTTGTTATGGTAAAGATAATTATAGCTAATATTTTGTGTCAGTCTCATGAACATATGTGTCCACACACACACATACACACATCTGTTGATTTAAAACATGGGCCAGGTGTGGTGGTGCACACCTATAATGCCAGCATTCTGGGAGGCTGAGGCAGGAGGATTGAAAATTACAGTGAGAAAATTTAGTGAGACTCTCTCTCAAGGTAAAAAATTTAGAAAGGCCTGGGGATATAGCTGAATGCAAAGGCCCCAGGTCAATTCCCAGTATTGCAATCCCCCTAAACCTCCTAAAAAACCAGAAAACACACAGATAAAAAAACAAACAAACAAAAAACCTACACATAAAACCCCTAAAATCTCCCAAAACAACAAAAACCTAAAGAAACAAAAACTAAAATAAAACTTACCACAACACCATGGTAGAGATACTATTGTTACTCCCATTTTATAGATGAGGTGACTGAGGTACAGAGACATTTAGTGACTGGCACACGACTAGTGAGTGGCAGAAATGGAACTGGTTGGCTGGCTCCAGAATCTGTATACTTAATTCTACTTTATATCATCCAGATAAAATACACAACAAAACACCATAAAATAAAAATGTGTGGTAAATTCTAGACAAGGATGCAGTTGATGAGTCATATGGTGGTTGCAGCCTTTATCAGAGCAGCCCTGTTACTTCACATTCCCACCATAATGTGTGTTTCATGTGATTTCCTTGAGGTTTATCCATGTTGTAGTATGTCTCACCAACCTTTTCCTCTTTTTTGCCAAATAATAACTGCACTGTACAAATTTTATCCACTTACTTAGTTGGTAGACACTTGGTTTGTGTATGGTTTTGGAGTGTCTTGAGCAGCACTTTTATGGATATTTGTATTCCATAGTTGCACATGTATCTGTACCACTTCATCTTCTCATCAGCAGGAAATGAGGTCCCAATTTCTGTACTTGCTCACCAACATATAATCTGTCTTCTGATTAATACCTGCCCAGTGGGCATGAAATGGTGCCTTATTCTGATTTTGATTTGCATTTCTCTGGTGGGGAAAGATATGGGACATCTTTTTATGTGCTTTTTGGACCTTTGTGTATCTTCTTTGTTGAAATATCTAGTGAATTCTATACTCATTTTAAATTGGGTTGTCTTTTTATTACAACGTGTAAGAGTTTATATGTTTTGCAGTTTACTAGACCCGTACTAGATATCTTTGCAAATATTTTCTCCCTTTATATGGGTTGTCTTTTTCTGTTCTTGGTGCCCTTTGAAGTACAAAGGTTTTCCTTTTTTTTTAAAGTTAGGATCTCACTGTGTGGTACAGGTTGACCTTAAACTCACTATGTAGCCTTGGTAGCCTCAGGCTCCCAATCCTCCTACCTCACCCTCCTAATGCTGGGATTACAAGCATGCATCACCATGCCCTGCAAAGGGTTTCTATTTTGATGAAGCCCAGTTTATCTATTTTTCTTTGTTGTTTGTGCTTTTGATACCATATCTAAGAAACCATTGCCGAATCTGAAGTCGTGAGAATTCACTTCCATGCTTTTTTCCTGAGAGTTTTATAGTTTTAGCTCTTACATTTAGGTCCTTGATGAATTTTGAGTTAATTGTGGTGTGCGGTGTGAGGTAGGAATCTACTTCTGGTTATTTGCAGGTGGAAATCCAGTTATCCCATTACTGTTGAAATACTGTTCTTTTCCCCACTGACTTATGTTGCTAGAGGGGTTGCCTTTTTTTGTTTTTTAAGTACGACACAGGAAGTGCTTTTTTGTGTTACATCATATAATGGAAACATATTCACTTAAAAAAATTCAGCTTTCTACTCTGGAGGTTCATCCAAGTTGTTGCATGTATGTATCAATATTTCCTTCCTTTTTACCGCTGAGTATGGATGTGCCGCAGTTTAACTGTTCACTTGGAAGGATATCTGGATTGGTTCCAGTTTTTTGGCCATTAGAAGTAAAAACTGCGAACATTAGTGGACAGGTTTTTGCATGAATTTTCATGTTTCTGGAATAAGTGGGCAAGAGTGCAATAGATGAGTCATGTGGTAGTTGCAGCCTTTATCTGAACGACCGTATCATTTTATGTTCTTACCACATGTTGTGAATGTTTAGATTTCTGCATTCATGCCATTTCTCAGTATTGTCACTATTTTTTATTTTAGCTGTTCTGAAAGACAAATAAGTAATATCCCATCATGGTCTTAATTTGCATTTCTTTAATGCCTGGTGACGCTAAACATCTTTTCACATTGTCTTTGCCATCTGTGTTTCTTCTTCAATTAATTGTCTGTTGAGGTCTTTGCCTCTTTGCTAACAGTATTCTTTCTTTTTTTTAGGGTTGAGTTTTGAGGGTTCTTTATGTGTTCTAGGTACCAGCCCTTTAATGCATGTACCGTTCATATGCTCTCCAGTGTGTGTATTGTCTTTTCATCTTTTTGACATGCTTTCATAAAGCAGCCACGTCTCATTTTAATAAAGTCATACTCATCAAAGTTCCCTATTGTTAAGTGTGGTTTTGGTGGCAAGTTTAAGAATTCCTTGCCTAGCCATACTCCCAAAGATTTTCTCCTGGTTTTTTTGTTTTTCTTCTCTGAAAGTGTTATACTCTTACATTTAAGTCCATGAACTATTTTGGATAAGTTGTGAGGTAGGTTAAGATCAAGAATTATGCATTTTTTGCAATCAGTATCTTTATTTTTATTTTTTGGTACTGGGAATTGAACTCATGACCTCATTCTTGCTGGGCAGGCGTTGTGCTGCTGAGCTATATCCCTGGCTCTTGCAATCAAAAGCCCATCTGTGAACCATTTAAAATCCAGTGGGCTTTGGGAGACTCCCTAGTGGTGGGTTGTCCCGCTCCCCCTGGGCTGAGGGGTGTAGATCAGTTACTTAACCTGTCAGAACTTCCATCCCCTTGTTTTATAAAATGGGCAATGATAATAATCTTTATAATCTAGGATTAGTTTGAAAGATTCATGCAGCACGTATTTACTGAGTACCTATTATATGCCAGGCAGTATTACAGTTACTGGGGATATGTGACTGTAACCAAGACAGACATAGGCTGCCAAACGTGTGAGTTTGTCATGAAACTGCTATGAGTGCCTATTCCGGCAGGAGGAGATGGGTAATAAAAAGTAAACAAGTGGACTATACAGTCTGTCAGGTGGTGGTAAGAGCTGTGAGGACTAACTCAGAGAGGGGAGCAGAATGTAGGCTTTTTGTTTTGTTGTTTCAGACAGTGTCTCACTACTGTATGTCGCCCAGGCTGGCCTCAAACTCAGTCTTTCTACTGCAGCTTTCTAAGTGCCAGGATTAGAGGTGTGCACCACGATGGTTTGGGGATTGCTGTGTTAAAAAGGCTCAAGGAACTGGGTGTTGTGGTGCATGCCTGTTAATCCTAGTACTCTGGGAGGTTGAGGCAGAAGGATCAGAAGTTTAAGCCCAGCTTGGGCAATGTAAGGACTTAGTGAGTCTCAAAATTAAAAAAAATAACGGGGTAGGGATGTAGCTCAGTGTGAAGGCACTGGGTTCAATTCCCAGTACCAACAAAACAAACACAACAAAACAAAGAAACAAAAAATTGGAAAAACTCAAGGAACTATCCTACTGAGAAGTGAGATTGGAGATCTGAGCAGAGCTGTGGAGGTGAGGCACTGAGCCAGGTAGGGGAGCAAGGATTGCTGCGGGAAGAGCCTTTCAGGCAAGACTAAGCACAAAGGCCTGGAGGCCGGAGCTCTAGGAGCCCCTGTAACTGGCCTGGTCCCTGAGGGAGGTGGCAGGAGACAGGCTCAGTGCTGGACTGGGGGTGAGAGAGCCACAGGCAAATGAGCTGGGGGCCACACTGAGGTTTGGAGAGCAGGAATAAACAGCACCTACTTGTATTTATCCAGCCCCACAGTGGAGAACAGGTTCCGGGACCAGGGTACCAGAGGGGAGACTGGAGAGAGGGCTGCTACCATGATCTGATTGGGAGATGGTGGTGGCGGGGTGCAGAGAGGAAGTGGCGATGACAGCAAGGGTGAAAAATGGTCCGATTCTGGTTTGTTTTGACGGTAGGGCTAACTGTACCTGCTGATGGATTGGCTATGGGAAGAGGGAGAGAGAAACCGAGAAAAGCCCGGGAGGGCGCCAAGGTGCTTTGCTTCAGCAGCGGGAAGGATGGGGTTGTCATTTACTGCGGAGTAGCAGACTGTAGCAGGAGCTGGTTTGATGGGGTGTCATAGATCAGGAGCTGTGCGTTGGAGATGTTGACTTTGAGATACCGTTAGACATTCCAGTGGAGATATCCATCAGGCAGGTAGATGTACGGGTGTGGAGTTCAGGGAAGGGCTCAGACTGCGGGAATAAATCTGGAAGTTGTCAGTGTGGCGATAGTGTAGATGGTATTTAAAGCCAGGAGACCAGATGAGATCTTTCATGCTAGTGGTTCTCAACAGGGGTGATTTTGTCTCCTAGGAGACATTTGGCAGTGTCTGAAGACATACCGGTTGTCACAATTGAGTGCTGGTGGTGGTGGGCGCCACTGGCATCTCAGGGTAGAGGCCAGGGAGCTTATAAACATTGCACAGTGCAGAGGCGGCTCCTGACAATAAAGAATTATCTAGTCCAAAACATCAATAATGCTGAAGTTGAAAACCTCTGATTTAGTCCTTAGATTTTTAGGGAATAAGTGTAACTGGAAGAGAGAGGAGTCCTAAGGCTTGAACCGCGGACCCCTCCAGTGTTTGAGGTTAAATGTGGGGAGTTGCACATAGATGCATTAAATGTCTGTGAAGTACAGCGCCTCACACACAGCAAGTAATCAGTGAGTGACAACCGTCATTTTAAGGGTGTTCTTAACTGTTCAAAAGCAGTTGTGGTTTGCCCCTGAGAATAAAAGAAGTCACAACTGTCATTTTAAGGGTGTTCTTAACTGTTCAAAAGCAGTTGTGGTTTGCCCCTGAGAATAAAAGAAGTCAGAATGTGGGCACTCCATAGACAATCTCTGCTACACTTTTTTAGTGTGCACACGGTGGGGGGGGAACCGTAGGGGGCTAGGAACCCAGGTTTCAGAGTCATGGCTTTCAGTTATCCCCATTTTTACAGTGAAGAAATGAAGATTTGGAGATTTGTAACCACTCATCCAAGTCTACACAAGAGTGCAGAGCAGAGCCAGAATTAAAATTTGAATCCCTTGATTTCCAGTTTTGAAGAACCGCAGCTGTCATGAGCTGAGTGAGTGCCCACTTCGCACTGGGTGCCATGGAACACTTCACCTAGGCCGGCCGGGGTGGGAGCTGGGGTAGCAAGCGCCTGGCAGGCAGATGAGGTGCGGATGTCTCATTCCACCCCTCTTAATTACATGCTTCTCTGTGTTGACACCGCTGCCTCCGCTTTGCTCAGGCATCTTGGCCAGTAGTTGTTTTGCAGTTGGCCAGCTGTGTTGTCATCTTCTCCAGCCCCACAACTCCCCTCCCACTATATTATTTACTCTAAAAACAATAATATAGCTTTGGTAAGAGGCTTTTAACAAACATCACTCTAAATCTCGGCACCCTAGCCCAGCAGCTGTTTGAATTTTTCTGTCTTGTTCAAATCTCTGCCCATATGTCTCCAGTTCACATTTTTACATGCTTGTCACTGGGCTGTAGGAAGAATTCCGGATTTTGCTTCATTTGCTTGGTGCTGTAACATGTGCTGTGCTGTTTATAATTATATTTATTGGCTATGGAAGTCTACTGAGTGTCTTTGGATCGCTGGGCTGTTTGTTTCCAGATTCCTATTCTAAATAATGCTACATTGAAAAACTTACAGTGTTTATAGTTCTTTTTTTTTTTTCTGTCTTCAGTTTTATTCTGAAGGATAAATAATCAGGAGTGGTTAAAGAAAGGACTTTAATGTAATCATGCTTTAAAAGATGGTTTTACTAATTTACACGGCTAGCAGTAGCTTACATTAGTGTGCACGTGTATGTTTATTAATTACTATGGGCCGGACACTTTGGGCTCATATATCTCATGTAACTACTTTTATTTACTTTTTCGAAGTAGGTATTATTATCTCCATTTTTCAGCTGAGAATCCTGACATCAGTGTTGAGAGGGCTTAAGTAACTTGCCTGAAGTCACACAGCTAAGGAGGGTTGGAGATAGGATGCAAACTTTGATGCACCTGGTGGTCCAAACCTCCTTCCATGAGATAAGTTTTCACATCCTCATTAGTATTACTAAACTCAGCATATTGTGGGCTAATTTAACAGATGTTAAACATTACCTTCCATGTTTTAATGTGCATTCCAACCTGTGATCTCTGAGTGGCCTGCAGCCCTGTGAAATTCAGAGGATGGGGCTTTGAGGTCCCCATGCTCTGTTTTGCCAGTATGCATTGGCGGCTGAAGAGAATGTCTGGGTGTCAGTTGGTTTCTGGAAACAGAGACTGGTGGATTCACACCCTTCAATCAATGTGCCAGTCTGTAGTTGACACACAGTTTGAGCTGCCCAGGAGACGCCTATGTAAGAAGCTGGCAGTTTCATCCTCCAAATCTCAGGTTGTTAGCTAGAGCCCTGCAAGGCAGTTTTAAGAAACTTGAGTAGGTTGTATTTAGTAATCTGCAGATTTCATAGAAAAATCTGCATTTCTGGTATCTCTTGGAAGTGAGGGGCCCTGGGAACTCTAAGCCTGTAGTCCTGCATGGCAGCAATTGCCAAGGGCTGAGGAGTGGCTGCCCCTTTGGATGGGCACCTGCAGCTGTGTTTGTAGGTGTCTGTTGTTTGCCATTGTCCTGCCTGCCTGCCATTGTTTCTACTGAGCCTGTGTCACCAGTGTACCTTGAACTTTCTATGCCCTTCCTCTAAATGTTGCAGGAGGGTGAGGAAACACTGTACTCCTGCCAACCCTGAAAGGACAGAAGGGAATTCAGGCTGGCATTCCAGGGGCCGAAGATGGTTTGGGCAGTGTGGCAGAGTCCCAAGACCTACTCTTACCAGTGCAAACAAAGCCATAATACCTTGGTTCCTCTAGATACACTGGCACTGTGCCCATGGGCCAGCCTGGACCAGAGTCAGAGGGTGGAGCAGGACTCCTGAGCAACATGCAAGTGGGCACACAAAATCTGCCCTGTCCACTCCACACCATAAGAATAATGGGTAACAATGAAACAGTAATCCTATTTCCCTGATAGGTGGAACCAGCATAGTCAAAATGACCATACTTCCAAACTGATATGTAGATTTAATGCAATCCCAATCAAAGTACCAATAATGTTCCTTACAGAACTAGAGAAAACAATCCTGAAATTCTTCTGCAACCAGAAGATACTCAGAATAGCAAAAGCAATACTGGGCAACAAAAGCAAAGCAGAAAGCATCACAGTTCCAGACTTCAAGTTATATTATAAAGGTACAGTGATAAAAACTGCATGGTACTGGCATAAGAACAGTCTTATGGCTCAGTGAAACAGAATAGAGGATGCAGAAACAGCTCAAGCACATTCAGCTATCTGGTCTTTGACAGAGGGGCCAAAAACACACTCAGGAAGAGAGATAACCTCTTTAATAAACGGTTCTGGGGAAACTGGCTATGCACATGCAGAAGATTGAATCTAGACCCTTATCTTTCATCATGAACTAAACTAAAATAAAAATAGATCAAGGAACTAAATGTTAAAACAGAAACACTTAATCTTTTGGAAGACAGAACAGATAAATTTCCTGAAGTCATAGGCATAGGAAAGGACTTTCTGAATAGAATCCCCATTGTGCAAGAAATAACACTAAGAATCAATAAATAGAAATGATCAAATTAAAAAGCTTCTACACAGCAAAGGAAACAACAGAGTGAGGAGACAATGTACAAAATGGGAAAATTTTTTGCCAGCTACTCCTCAGACAGAGAACTAATATTTAGAATATATAAAGAGCTGAAAAAACACCCCCCAAAAGTAAAAGACCCAGTTAAAAATGGGAAACTGGAATGAACAGACACTTCTTAGAAGTGGCCAATTAAAGACATGAAAATATGTTGACCATCTCTGGCCATTAGGGAAATGCAAATTAAAACAACACTGTGATTTTATCTTACTCCAGAAAGAATGGTTGTCCTCAAGTAATCAAATAATAAAAAGTGCTAGTGAGCCTTCAGGGATAAAGGAACACTTATACATTGGTGGGAGTGTAAGCTAGTATAACCACTGTGAAAATCAGCATGGCAATTCCTCAAACAACTAACAATGGAAGGCAGCTATGCTCACCACTATACCACCAACGCAAACAACTAACAATGAATTCTGTTCAACCTAGCTATTCCCTTTCAAAGTATTTTTCTGAAAGAGTTAAAGACATCATATTACAGTGATGACATGCACATCCAAGTTTCTAGCAGCACAATTTGTAATAGCTAACTGTTGGAAGCAGGCTGTATGTCCATCAGCAGATGAGTGGATAGGTAAAAGGGGACCTTTATACACAATGGAGTACTACTTTGCCATAAAGAAGGATAAAGAAGTCATTTGTAGGAAAATGGTTGCATGTTGAGACCATAATGTTAAGTGAAATAAATTAGACACACAAGCTTACACATCACATGGTTTATCTTTTATGAAGAAGCTAAAATATAAATAAAGAACAAAGTAAAAGATAGATAACAGGTAATACGGAGATAGATTTTTTAGCAAAAGGGAAGGAATCGAGAGATGGCAGGCAGGAAGGGGATATGAAGGAGATTAAAAAAAATTGTGTTAAGTACATTGTTATGGTTGATACATTGTGTCAACTTGGGGAGTCTAAAGGTTTGGCTGAGGTGATTTAGCAGGAAGCCAGGGTGCTTACTTTGGTACATCCTGAGCCTGTGGAAGAGGAGGGCATGGAGATTGTTTGAGTGCTACATGCCCCCTGGGTGGGGGTAGCCTGTTTACAATGTAAGGGAAGGAAAGAGGTTGCTTGCTGCCATTCCTCCTTTTTGCTGGTTGTTTTTGCTATGCTCTGCTACCATGAACATTTGCTCTCTGCCATGTGCCACTCTGCCTCAGAACCAGCCAAGTATAGACTGAAACCTCCACAAACTGTAAGCTAAATAAACCTTTCCTTCCTTCATTTTGGGCATTTGGTATTTTGTCTCAGCAATGAGAGAAAAGTAACCAAGACATATACGTACCAACTCTCCACAAGGAATGTAAGCCGGAAATGGGAGCAGAAACCCAAGTGTGGCGAGTGGGCTTGTAGCCAGCAGCCCTTGCCTTGCAGTGAGGGTGGGAACCAGGCTTTAGTGTCCCCATGGCATAGGACTTGGTAGCTTGTTCTTGGGTAGAAGGGCGCCATCTAGAGCTAGACCTTGCTCCTGGCGGGCACTGAAACTTCTAATGGTCTGATGAAGTGACTAAAAGCACCCCCTTGTCTGGGCCCGGGGAGAAAGAGAAGTTCCTGCGTGGAAACAGATTTATATCTGCTACAGCTGCCGCCCACGTGCCCCCAAGTCAGGAGCACCCTGGCTGACATTCCCTTTGCGTCTTCCTTGTAAGGGTCATTCTGAGAACATTGACCAGAGAAAAAGATCTTAGTGTCGTGCTTCGTCTGGAGCTGCTTAAGTGGCCGTATCTTCTCATTTGTTAGTGAAGGGATCTTGAGGTCCTCGAGCTGGGGACACTTTGCAGGTTCTCACAGCTCAGGAGCACAAAGCTTCACGTTACAGAGTCGGCACAGGACAGAAAGGATCATTAGACGCAGTCTTGGCTTCATTCTAGAGATGTGGAAATAGAGGCCTGGAGCGTGAGTTGAGATCACACCGAGGTCAATGTGGACGCAGGGCTGGGGGCTGAGCCTTGGGCTGTCCCTGGCATCACTGTGAAAGCCTCAGTTTCTTTATTTATAAAATGATGAAAATTTCCAGGTCCCATGACCTGCTCCTCCCTCCTGGTGGAGTAGCTGGCTCTCTGCTGAGGTATGGGTGTGACTGTTTGGCTGGATTCCTCACGGGGAGGCTGGGCAGTGGAGGTAAAAGTACAGATTCTGAACCAGCCTGTTCAGATCTGATCCCAGCTTCACCTCTTATTGGCCTTGTGACTCTTCTCACGTCTATACAACAGGGCAGATAACAGCACCTATCTGATTGGATTATAGCAAAGATTAAATATAATGAAACATTTTTGGCGCAAAATAGGGTCTTGCTATGTAGCCAGGCTGGCCTCACGGCAATTCCCCTGCCTCAGCATCCCAAGTGCCGGCATTACAGGTGTGTACCACCATGTTCAGCAGAAGAAGCATTTTATAGCCTTGAGAAAGTGGCCTTATGCACCCAAAGGTCCCTAAATGTTAACTGCCACCATTATCACTATAAAACACGTATTTCCCTTTTAGCTTTGGTAGCCAGGGACCTTACTACTGAATTTAGATTTTATCTTTAGATCCTCACATAGGACATAATGGTCTGCATTTCTGTTTCTGTTTCCCATCTCTGTGTTATTTAACTACTACTTGGCTCTTATTCTGCCACCGTTCTGGTTTCTGTATATTATTGTATCAACTGTATTACTAAAGTCATTTCACAATAGGTGAGAAGACATACAGCAAAAGATTGACTCAGACTGGCCCAATGTAGTCCAGGATACTCTTAAATTAGAAGATAAACTGTACTGTTTATTTAAATTTTTTTTTTTTTTTTGCGGAGGGAGTAGGGTCTCACCATGTAGTACAGGTTGGCCTTGAACTCACTATGTAACCAGGCTGTCCTCGAAGCTGCAGCAATCCTCCTGCCTCAGCCTCCCAAGTGCTGAGATTACAAGTGTGTGCCACCACACCAGGCAAACCATGCTGTATAAAGAATGAGTATTACAGCTACTTTTTGAGGGCTTACTGCATTAGCTGTAATCACACATGCTTTGCATGTGTTACCTTAAACATGACAGAGATCCAGTGGGGTGCAGCCTTTCCTGAAGGGCATCAGAGAGGTGATGCCACTCAGGCAGTGGCTGCCAGCTGCAGTAGGCATAGCCGGAGTCAGATGTGGCCTGACTGACCCCAAAGCACTTGCTCTTATCTCCACTTCGGTCCCAGGTCCCTTGAACGGTGGGTGCAAAGGAGGGCTGACTTCCAGCAGCTGACTGATTCTTTCTCTCCCTGTCTCTCTTTCTCTCTCCCCATTCCCTCTACCTTTGCTCTGCTTGGGTTCCCCAGAGCCTATGAGAGCCCCCAAAGGCCTAGCTTTTGCTGAGATCCAGGCTCGC
This sequence comes from Dinomys branickii, assembly GCA_004027595.1. Lineage (NCBI taxonomy): Eukaryota > Metazoa > Chordata > Mammalia > Rodentia > Dinomyidae > Dinomys > Dinomys branickii. The sequence goes on along the minus strand of PVLD010000321.1, from coordinate 59,633 downwards.
CAGTTGACTCTGCAGTGGGAGCCCCTGGGCTACAACGTGACGCGCTGTCACACCTACACCGTGTCCCTCTGCTATCACTACACCCCGGGCAGCAACCACAACCAGACCATCCGGGAGTGTGTCAAGATGGAGCGTGGTGCCAGCCGCTACACCATCCGGAACCTGCTGCCCTACCGCACCGTGCATGTGCGCCTGGTCCTCACCAACCCCGAGGGCCGCAAGGAGGGCAAGGAGGTCACCTTCCAGACCGATGAGGACGGTAAGGCTGCCGGGGCCACTACCGCAGGGCCCAAGCGCCCCACACACACCCCAGGTCCCACCTCGAACTCTCTCTGGGGAGTTTTTTGGTTAAGGATTAAATCAACTGTATTAATAATGATAGCTTATACTTATTCTCACAGAAGATTTTAGGCTAGATTGATAAAATTCCTTCCTTAAATGTTTGGAAGAATTCAGCAGTGAAACTATTTGGTCCTGGAGTTTTCTTTGTGGCATCATTATTATTATTTTAAAATTTTCCATGCTGAGGACCAACCCCAGGGCCTCATGCTTGCGAGGCAAGTGCTCTACCATCAAGCTAAATCCCCAGTTCTTGTGGCAATGTTCTTCAATCATAATTTTAACTTGTAAAATAGATACTGGAATATTCAGATTACCTATTCTTGTATCAGTTTTAGTGTACTGTGTTTTTCAAGGAGTTTGTTCATTTCACCTAAATTATCAGATGTCTTGACATAAAGTTTATAATATTCTCATTTATTTAATGTCTATAAGATCCATAATGTAATCTGTTTTCTTTTTATTCTCGATATACTTTTAGTTTTGGGTTTTTTTATTTTTTGTCTTTCTTTTTGAAACAAAAAAAGACAGTTTAGGCTGGCCTTGAACTCACTTTGTAGCCCAGGCTGACCTTGAACTCACAGCAATCCTCCTGCCTCAGCCTCCTGAGTGTTGGGACTACAGGTGTGCACAAGCACACCCGTCAATTTTTTTTTTTTTTTTTTTTGAGACAGAATCTTGCTATATAGTTCAGGCTGGCCTGAAACTGATTCTGTAGGCTAATCTGGCTTTGAACTCATGGAAACCCCTCTGCCTTAGTCTCCCAAGTGCTGCGCTTGCAGGTGCCTGGTTTTCCTGATACTGTTAATCTGTATTTTCTCTCTTTTTTTCTTACTTATGGTTGCTAGAGGTTTTAATTTTATTAATTTTTCCAGAGAGCCAACTTTGAGCTTAGTTGAGTTCCTTATTGTACATTTTCTTTCTCTTCTTTCTTATTATTTTTTTTGGATTTGATTTGCTATTCTTTCAGTATTTTGAGACAGAAGGTCTTTATATCATTGACTTGAAAGCTTCATTTCTAATACATGCATTTAAAGCTATAAATTTAAGCCCTGCTTGAGCTTCATTTTATAAGTTGTTTTGTGGTATTGGAGATCCAGGCCTCAGATGTGCTAACTAGGGTTATAGACCCCTCCCCACCACACGTTAAGTTTTGATATAGCCTCTCTTCATTACCAGTCCATTTAAATATTTTATAGTGTCTGTTACAATTCCTTTGACTCAAGAATTGTTTAGAATTATGTTGTTCAATTTTTAAGTAATTATAATCTCTAATTTTAATCCTTTTGTTATTGATTTGTAGCTTAACCCCACTGTGGTCAGAGTATCCAAATTTAGTCCTTTGACGTTTGATCCTTGCTTTGTGGCCCAGCAGGTGGTTAAATTGTGGTAAATGTGCCATGTATACTTGAAAACATTGCATTCTATCATTGTGGGGTACAGCGTTCTACATGCCAAAGTAGTACTTCCTGAGAATTTACTACATGGCAGACACTATTACGAATGCTTTGTCTATGTTAATGTGTATGATCACCATGACAACCCTATGTGGTAGGCTGTTATTTCTTTCCCCATTTTACAGATGAGGTCAGACACTCATTCCTGGTTGATAGGCGTAAACTAAGATGATGGCCACCTGGCTTCAGTGGCATCATTGTGGTTAATCTTTTGGATACTGGATGTGTGAACTCGCACATGCTTAGTGCATACTCTACCACTGCCACACCCCCACTCCCTAGAGCTGTCTTTATAAGCCATATAGAACGCTAGGCCACGTCCAAAACTTTTGCCCACATTCCTGACCATCTTGGTTTGTGGTTTGTCTTGCTGCCCATACGTGCAGGTTTTTATTCTGCACAGCATTGATCCCTATCTTTAGGGGTCAGCGCAATGAATTTTCAGACTGGACACTTCAGAACCCATGCGCAGACCAGGAGACACATTACAGCATCGCACTACAGGAGCCCCTTCTGTACTCCCTCCTGCTCCCTACCTCCACTGCCTCCCAAGATTAACCCTTACCCGACGATTAACCACAGATTAATTTCTGGACCTTACATAAACAGACTCGTATTTGAGTAAATATTCTTTTGATGCCTGGATTCATTCTTTCCTCTTTATGCTTGAGAGACTGGGTTACATGGTGGATGAAGTCCTAGTGAATTCCTTCTTACGGCTATATATTTCATTGTGAGAATGAATAGACCACATTTATTTATCCTGTTTACTATTGTTGGGTATTTGGATTGTTTCCAGCTTTTGACTATTTTGAACAATGCTGCAAGTAAAAGCCTTGTACATTTTCTTTTTGGTAGAATCACACATTTTTGATAGGTTTATGCCTAAGGGTAGAACAGCCAGGTTTTAGGGTATTTATCCTTAGTGGATCTAGCCAGACCCTTTCCAAAGTGGTTGTACCAATTTACGCTGTACTAGCCATGTGTGAAAATTGTGGTTGCTTCGTGCCCTCACCAGCACTGGGAATTTTTTCATTTTACCATTTGGATGGCTGGTTAGTGGCCTTGTGAACTGCTTAACACAGCAGCTTAGCTTTCATCGATTGCTGTTTTGGCTTCTGCTCGCTCTGCCTGAGGACTTCAGCTTCCCTGCAATGGTTTATCAAGGTGTTTTCCCAGCTGGAGACTGTTTTCTTCCTAGATGAGATTCCTATGCCAGCTCTTAGAGTATCCGTTGAAGCAAAATATCAAACAATGCCTAAAAGTGTTTATGCTAAAATTTTGACAGTATTTATGTTGGGATGATGTAATTATAGGTGCCGTTAATTGTCTTTATGCTCACTTGGGTTTTCTGCATCCAACATGCTGTTTATGTAATTAGACATTTTTATACAAGAAAACATCTCCACCCATAATCCCAGTAACCTAATGCAATGGTTGTTTTCATTTCTCTGGTTAAGCATATATGTTTGCTGAAAAATACCCAAGTGGTGCCAAATTAGGAGCCTTAAAACCTCCCTCTTGGTTGAATGTGACCTGCACAGCAGGGAAAATGGCATCTGTCCTTTCGGAGTACTCAGTAATAAGTGGACCATAGGGAATTGCTGCTGCCTGGGGCTTCATGTACGTCACATTATTTAGTTCCATTTGGGTGGGGATACATCATCCCTCACTTCCTAGGGGAGGCAGCCGAAGTTCCCAGGGGTTGGGTAGTCCATGTGAACCAGCTAGGAAGAGGCAAGGCTGGTATTTGGAGACAAAGCCTGCTTTCCTTGCTCCCCTGCCCCTTCCTTTTGCAGTGCCTGGCGGGATTGCAGCTGAGTCCTTGACCTTCACACCACTGGAGGACATGATCTTCCTCAAGTGGGAGGAGCCTCAGGAACCTAATGGCCTCATCACGCAGTATGAGGTGAGTGGGGGCTCTGGGTGGGAGAGGGAAGATGAGTGTCATTCTCCTGCTGTGATGGTGTGGAGAGGTAGGGACAGGAGGGCAGAAGTGGACAGATGTTTCTTTCACCTGTGGCTAGGGTCTGTGTGCTGTGTGTTCTGGGGAGAGGGCTCTGAGGCCAGCGGGGAGAGGTGAGGATTCCCAGAGGGTCGCCTACAGTTCTGCAGAGCCCGTTCCTTTGCCCAGCTGAATCCCTAGCTCCTCTGGAGTATGATGGGTGGGAGGTCCCTGCAGTGATCCTATCCCCACCCCTGTGCCTACCTTCCTGTTCCTCCTGACCCTCTTTGCCTGCAGATCAGCTACCAGAGCATCGAATCATCAGACCCAGCGGTGAATGTGCCAGGCCCGAGGCGCACCATCTCCAAGCTCCGCAACGAGACCTACCATGTCTTCTCCAACCTGCACCCAGGCACCACCTACCTGTTCTCTGTGCGGGCTCGCACGGGCAAAGGCTTCGGCCAGGCGGCGCTCACCGAGATCACCACCAACATCTCAGGTGAGCCTCGCTGGAGCCCAGCCCGGTCTCTTTGGGAGGTGACTCGGAGTTCCAGGGTTCCATGGGGAGAGGGGGGGGGCATCCTTGGGTGGTTACAGAGGACCCCTGCTGAGATAAGGGTGCCATTAAGGGGTTGCAGTCTGGGCCAGAGAGGGTTAAATCAGAGGGGTCAGGAAACCGTGGTTGGTAGAACCAGAGGGTTGAGGTCAGGAGTTGGTGCCCAAGGTTGGGGAAGCTCAGGTTAGAGGACATAAGAGGCTAAGACTTCACGGGAAGAGATCTGAGGGCAGTGGTCAGCAGTGGCCTTCCTGATCGAGTGGCCAGGCTCCATGCTTGTGTCCCTGTTCCCTTCCCCAGCTCCCAGTTTTGATTATGCCGACATGCCGTCGCCCCTGGGTGAGTCTGAGAACACCATCACCGTGCTGCTGAGGCCGGCACAGGGCCGCGGTGCACCCATCAGGTAGGGAAGGCTGCGTGGGGGGGTGGGAGGCCAAGACCACCGGGGAACGGCTCTCCCTCTGGCCTGGCACCCCCAGCTGGCTGGCTCCCCTCTTCTGCCTTAGTCCCCCGCTCGGCTCAGGTGGGGGAGGACATTCTGTGATCCTTGGCAGGGGAAAGCCCGAAGTCCCCCCTCTGTGGAAATGTATCATGCCCTTCTGATTGGTACTGTGTCCTGGGCCTCTCCAGAGGCCCTTGGCCTAGGCACCTTGGAGAAGTGAAACTCTGGGGGCCTTATAGTTCCAGCTCTGTCCTTGGGGACGCAGGGATGAGCTTTCTAGAGGCTAGGGCAGCTGTCAGGTGGGGCCTGCCTCTGGGTGGCTGAGAGTTTGGCTTTTCTGCTTCCCTCTCCTGGGAGGAAGCTGCTGATGTCATTAGGCTGCCCCTGCTGATGGAAGGTGCTAGAGTGGAGTTGGAGGGTGTGGGAGGGAGGCAAGCAGCCTGGGCTTGTCTTCGTGATAAAGATGTGTGTGCGTGTGATGTGTGGCATGGAGGTGTGAGCGTGTGTGAAAGGTGTGTGTGTGGGACAGATGAGTGCATGTGTATGAGAGTGTGGTGCTATTTGTACAGTTGTGTATACATCTTTATTGTCAGGCAGACACTGTGCTAGGGACGCTACGTACATGAAGTCCTAGTATCCATGTGTTACCCCATGCAATGTATATTACTACTTTATTTCACACAACAGGAAACTAGCTCAGAGCATAAGAACTTATTCCCAAAGCTGCACAGCTATAAAGGATAGGGCTGGGATTTGCACTGCAGGTCTGTTTGCAAACCTGTCCCTTTTCTAGAAGTCACATAGCCTCCCTGCCACTCTGGCCTACTGCTTTCCTTTGCTAAGGTCATCTGTGGGGAGAGGGTGGTGGCCTTTAGTAAGAGTGGGATTGCTCACGTGCCTTGGGCGGACTCTGACATCCTCACCCCCTACTTCATCCTCTCCTCCTCACTTCCTGTGTCTTCCCCTACTTTTACCACTGCAAGCCATGTCCTAGCTGATTCCCAGACCCTCAAGGGGGACCCAGGAAAAAGCAGGGCACTTTGCATTTTGTTGGAGCCTCGAGGCCCTTATGGAGCTGGATCAGGGAGGAGGTGGGAAGCTCTCCTCCTTTCCTGTCCTCTTGAGGGATCCTATGTGCTGGACTGGTCAGAGGTGAGGACAGGCCTGAGTGGGGGCAGGGAGGTGGGACATGGTGCCAGAGGTGAAGCATGATGGCTCAGTGACCCAGGACCTGGCCCTGCACTTTCTGAACCTCTGTTTCCTTTTCTGCACAATGAGGATTATTCTAGATTAAGATGAGCTTTGCTTATGGCAAACGTAATTGTGATTCTTTGTGAGACTTGGGGCTGGGAGAGGCCTGACCTCAGCAGGGAAGTGGAGGCCGAGAGGGGCTTGGGCTGGTGTTTGTAACAGGCTAGTGACAGGCAGTGGGCTGGTGACCAACATTACTGACTCCCATAACTTGGAAGCTCAAAAGTCACAGCTGGAGAGCAGGGAAAGGGCATTTCTGCTTTCCAGAGCAAAAGCTGTCAGTATGGGGTGTCACACGGTGAGACGTGAGATGTGACAGAGACAGTTGTGGGAAATATTTACATTTGTCAGCATTCACATATTTACTCTTGGCTTTGTTCCGCTGAGGATTTGGAGGTGCTCACAGCAAAAGCCCTGTCAGTAAAGTGATAAAATAAACAGAATCACAGACTTTAGGAGCAGGAAACACAACTCAGAGCAGGTGTGCTGGGCCCAGAGACGGGGGTTCCAGTTTGCAGGCAGAGAGGCTGCCTCGGGTGGGAGGGTACTAGACTTCAGGTAGGACCTTGTTTGCTTAAGTGTCCATCTGTTGCACTAGTGGACAGTTTCAGGAAGCGAGATTTCTCAGTAGCACAGGGATTTTCATCTGAGCAAATACTTCATTGAGAGTGGGTACTGGAGCTTGAACCTAGGCCTTCACACATGCTAGGCAAGTGCTAGAATCCTGAGCTGCATCCCAGCCCTCAACAGACACTTTCTGAATGAGTGAATGAATCTGACCCAGCCATGAGGCCCAGAGAGGAGGAGTCATTGGCAGCTTTCACTGCTCAGGTCTGTGTCAACCCTGGAGGCGCACTGAGGCACGCTTCCATTGAGCAGGCCTGGAATTCTCTCAGCCTTGGTTTGTAACAGGCGTAGCACTGACGCAGACTAGCTGCTTGCCACACTTGTCTGTTCTTTTGTCTTTATATCTCAGTCACTCTCATTGTATAGAGGAGGAAACTGAGGCCCAGGGAAGTTAAATGACTTGCCCAGGCAGTAAGGGGCAGAGTTAAGATGAGTCCCCAGGTGAGCCTGACCCCATGGCCCATGCCCTGTGCTACCAGACACCTCTCATGGTCCTCGAGCCTGCTGTGATTACTTGCCTTGTCCCCTCCCTGTCCAGCGTGTACCAGGTGATTGTGGAGGAGGAGCGGCCGCGGAGGCTGCGTCGGGAGCCGGGTGGCCAGGACTGCTTCCCAGTGCCTCTGACCTTCGAGGCAGCGCTGGCTCGTGGCCTAGTGCACTACTTTGGGGCCGAACTGGTGGCCAGCAGTCTGCCAGAGGCCATGCCCTTCACAGTGGGTGACAACCAGACGTATCGCGGCTTCTGGAACCCGCCACTTGAGCCCAGGAAGTCCTACCTCATCTACTTCCAGGCAGCAAGCCACCTGAAAGGGGTGAGGGACCGGCCAGGGTAGAGGTGGGGGAGGTTGGGATGGTGGAGGCAGGCTGGGGATACTGTGGAGCAATCCTACCAGAGAGGCTTGATACCCCACCCCTTCCCCTTCCTACAGCCTCTCTTTCTTCCCTTGAAAGCATCCCTCCCAGCCCCAGGCTCCTCCTTCCCACAGGCCCATATCCCCTTCTGGAAGCTTCTTGCCCATAGTCCCTTCTATCCAGTCCTCAGCCTAGGCATTGCTCCTACCCGAGGCCCTGCCTTCTGTTTCAGGACATTCTTCCCAGAGGAGCCCATCTCAGGTTCCTGCTTTCCCATCCGAGACCTAGGCCATATCTCCTTCCCAGACCCTGTCCTCCCCTGAGGCCCCGCTGCCTTCCTCAGTTTCTTCCCGCTGCAGATTGTTCCTGCCTGGCTTCTTACCAGACCTTTGGATTTAGACCCTCCCTCATTTCTGAGGTCTTGCTCCCTTTCCCAGGCTGTTTCTCTGTTGCCTGCATCTCATCCCCTTTTCTTAGGCTCTGCCCTATTGCAGGCTGCTCCCGTCTGTACCCTGCACCCACGCTCCTAGGCCTTCCTGCTGGGTGGACTGTCTTTCGTCACAGTTCACACCATACAAACCCTGAGCAGGCCCGAGAAACCCCGGGGAGGGTGTGATGGGTCTTCCCTGGCACTGAGCCTCTCTTCTGTGCTTCCAGGAAACCCGGTTGAATTGTATCCGAATCGCCAGGAAAGGTGAGTCCCTCTGGATTCCTCCTCCCCTGCACAGGGCTGAGGAGCAGGTCCTGAGGAGCCAGGGCTGCGGGAATGTATGTGGGCAGTGGGCAGGCCACAGGCCTGGGTCACTCAAGGCTTCCTTTCTTGGCTCCCTTGTGCCCTGCCTCAAGGTCCCCTGCCCCCAGGCTGGACAGGGTCCTGGTAGGGCCTGGAACAGGCCTGTGGAGGCAGAGCCATCCTGTTGGCTGTTGAAGGAGAGAATTACAAGGTGCTAGCTCTGGTGGGTTCAGTATCCATGATAGGAGAGAGGAGCAGCGTGGAGCCTGTGTGTAGGGGTTATCCCTCTTCTAGACACGGGATGTACGGGTTACCATTCTGTAATGGCTGAGTCATAAAATTCCCTGTCACCTCAGAGGAGGGCAACAGGGTGGGTCTGAAGGCCCCAGTGTCCTCCATCCCCATGTGTGGAAACTTCATTGGGAGGGGTACAGGGGACCGAGCCTAGGGCTTCACACATGGGAGGCAAGTGCTCTGACGCTGAGCTGCGCCCCGGCCCTCAACAAGCACTTTCTGAATGAATGACGCAGAGCACTGGAGGAAAGAGGGAGAAAGGAGAGGGGAAGGGGCTGTTCCTGATGGAGGGGGGTTGGCGAGGACTGAACTGGAGTGCAGATGGCAGAAGGGCCGAGGAGGCTGGGTCCCATCAAAAGGCAGGACAGTGCTGGGGAGCATGATCCTGGCGGGTGTCAGTGCTGCCTAGTCTGGGTGCAGGTCGGGCTGGATGATTCCTGCTTCTCCTCTGATCCTTTTTTCTGCTTTGTTCTCCCTCCCCAGCTGCCTGCAAGGAAAGCAAGCGGCCCCTGGAGGTGTCCCAGAGATCGGAGGAGATGGGGCTCATCCTGGGCATCTGCGCAGGGGGCCTTGCGGTCCTTATCCTGCTCCTGGGGGCCATCATCGTCATCATCCGAAAGGGGTGAGGGAGGCCTGTGCCCTGGCCCAGCGGTGGCTTCTAGGCCTCAAAGGCCCAGTGGGTACAGAGAAGTGTGGTTGGTGAGTGGGAGGGCAGCAGCCTGGTGGCTTACGCGGAGGGCCTCCAGGCTGGGCCTGGGGCCTGTGCAGGGACCCGGGTTGGGCATAGGAGGCCAGAGACTCTGAATGAAGTCGCCCTGGAGCAGCATAGTGGAATGCCAGGTGCTACTTATTGTCCAGCGGAGGCATTTGGTGCCTGGTTCCATGCCAAGGAGCTGTGCTGGCTGTGGGCCCTGCTCCTCTGTGCCTGTGCAGGGCTGTTCCAGTAGTGGAGGTGACCTCACCTTGAACTCTCAGTCCCCTGCAGATTTCCAGCCCATTTGTCTGCTTTGAACGGGTGACTGTGCTGTTGGTCTGACCAGGAGCGTGCTGCTCACCTTACTCCTAACCAAGGGCCCTGAGCCATGGCTCTCCCACGCTCCCTAACCCTTGGTCTCAGCTTGCCCTGGACCCTGCTACTGTGAATTACGGGGGAGTCCTCCCGGGCTCAGGACTGAAAGTGACACCTTTCACGCCCCAGGACCCCAAGGCTTCAAAGGTGCAGCCTCATCTTCATGTGGGGTGTTTCTTACTGCATTTTGCTGAAGGAAGCTTGAATCCTAGCGCGCCTTAGAATCTAGTACTTAGAATTTCAGGGTTTCAGAAATCTAGGATTTAGGGTTCTAGGAATTCCAGAATTTAGAATTGTGCAGGCTCAGAGTCCCAGAATGTGAGAGCTGCTAGGTAGTTTAAGGACACCTAGTCCAGTGGTTTTGAATCTTTTTAAAGCAACAGAACCTGTCTTCAAAATAAAGCAAAGCAAAGCACTCTCCCAGGAGCCCAGTCCGTGCAGTGCATATAGGCTGAAGAGCAGCTCTGGCTGGAGCGGGTCGAGGGCTCCTGACCCTCCCTTTACCTCACTCCATGCCGGGCAGCCCCGGGACGCTGTGACCCAAGCACCTTAATTGAGGTACAGGGCTGCTGAGCCCCAGGGGGTAGCAGACCTGTCTCAGGTCACCCAGGGAGCCAGAGGCAGAGCCAACTTCATCTCTCCCCACCTGGCTCTGGCTTCCTTAGCTCCTGCTGCTGCCAGGCTGGGCACACATGGGCGAGTTGGCACTGGTTCCCTAGGCTGCCAGGAGCAGATAAGTAGGATCCAGGGAGATGACAGAAAGCTGGCAAGGGCCACCTTGTGTGAGGCCAGGCACCATCAGGAGAGGGAGTCTGGGGGCGGATGTGCCAGTGGAGTAGGGGGTGGGGACGGTCTATCCAGGGCCTTAGGCTCTGATTTTTCCCTTCCCTGGTCCCTGCACAGCTTTGTGAGACAAAATGTTTTTAATTATCATTTAATGAGCAATTACTATGTGCCGGGAGCCTTTGCACACACCATCCATTGGTACGTTAGCTGTGAGCACCTACCATGTGCCAGGCCTGTTCTGGCGTTTGGGATACGTCGGAGAACACCTCCTTCTTGGATCCTGGCAAATGAAGCAGATCTGACTCCCTTTTGTTTCTTTCTTTCTTCCTGATGAAGGAACTGTAGTTAAAGTGGTTTTCCCATGTCACTTGGCTCCACAGCAAGGCTTGATCCGAACTCAGGCCTGAAATTAAGGGCCTCGTAGTAGGTACCTGCACCTGGCAAGGCCCTGTACTTCTTCCCAGCCGGGAGCCTGGGAGGTGACTACTCTGCAAGGGGTAGGGGTGGGATGGAGAGGGCTGTGTGTGGGGGGTGCTGTTAGGGGATGCGGGTGAAATCTACCCTCAGAGAGAGAGGATTGCCTTGTGGGGCACCCACCTCACCCTGGCACAGAGAGCGTTTGGCCAGGAGTGGGGATCAGAGGTGCTGTAAGAGCTGCGCCAGGAGACCCCTCATTATGCAGTTGCTACCCAGAAGCCTGGCGCACCCTCCCCGCTCCTGCACTGTGCTGCATCTCCTGCTTCCATTAAACGCCTCTCAGTTTTCTTCTAGCACTTCACTCTGCCTTGGCCTTAGAGGCCACTGAGTTTCACAAGGTGCCCCAGGTTGTATTGTGGGGTGTTGGGATGAAGCAGGTACGGAAGGGATGGGGTGGCAGATTGGCTTGGGGAGTAAGTGTGGGATATTGTTGAGGAGGTCGGTCATCCCCACCCCTGGGGACTGATGGGGCCTTGGGGGGTGGGCACAAAGGAAGCTCAGGGCCAGGGTCCTAGGCCAGGCTCCTTGATCCCTGCTCTGGACTCTGCCCTGATTCCCCATAACACGGCCTCCCCATCTGTGAAATGGGTTCAGCTGTGCTCTGGCGTGTCCCTGTGGGCGTGCTGCAGTGGTGTGAGCTTGTACACGCAGAGTGGGGGGGTCTGGCTACTTAGCGGACCCCACACCCAGGGGCAGTTGGGGCAGGAGGTGGCAGGCCTGGGTTTGCTATGGGTGTTAACTGGACCTGCTTCATTTTGCCCTCTCCTCACCCCTGGACACTCTCCCTCCCAGCTCAATGGTTATAGCTGACTGTTTGCTCAGGGGCAGAGGGGCCTGTGGGTGGAGGGCATCTGCAAGGATGAGAGGATCCGCGGGGGAGCAGAGGGGCCTCTGACTGTGTGTGTGCGGCATCTGTATGTGTTTGTAAATGTCCGTGTGACTGTTGCTGTTGGATGCACATGCACGTGTGTGTGCACCTGTGTGTGCGTGCATTTGAGTGCATGTGAGTGTGTTTCATGTATGAGCGTATATATGTGTGTGAATCTTATGATTGTGTCTGTTTATGTGTGACTGTGTATGACTGTGACAGATATGCACCCCCCAGGTCTCCCAGGTCTCCCAGGTCCTTTGACCACCTCTGCACTGCAGCAGGAGGCTCCACAGAGGTTGTGGAAAGGCCTCTGGTCCTGGTTCTCAAGGTCGAAGCCCAACCAGCCCCCTGAGCCAGGGAAGGCACTTTGACCTGTCCCGTGCCTGGCCAGTCCCCTCCCTGGCTTAGGAAGCTGCAGGGCCTCCCTGCTGGCTGGTGTTTTTCATCCGCCTTGCTGGGAGGCTATGGACATACTGTGCTATTCTCTTTGCACGCTGCCAGGAGGGACCACTACGCCTACTCCTGCTACCCGTAAGTAGTGCTCTTGGCTGGAACCCCCAGGGTGAGGCCCCGTGCCCCTCTGGTGGGGCTGCTGGACCCTGTTCTGGCCCGGTGTCAGCCGTTTCTGTGGCCACCTCTGCCTCGGGGAGTCCCTTCTCTGCTCTTTCTCCTGGGCTTTTCCTCAAGTCATGGCCATGAACATTGGTTTTGTAGTCAGCCAGCCAACTCTGCCACTTCCTGCAGACAAGTTGTGTCCCTTCTCTGAGTCTGGTGTCCTCGCCACACTTGTCCTGGACCTGCTGCTCACATGCCAGCTTCCGACATCGCTTCTCTGCACCCAGACCTCCCTCCACTGGCACTAAGCCTCCAACTCAGCTCCTGCAGAACTTGCTGATGGGGCAGTTCTCCCTCCCTTGTGCCTCGTGCAGATCATTTTTGAATCTAAATGCAGAACTTTTGAAAGTGTTTGTGTGTTAAATTCCACCGGCCTCATTTCACTCTGAGATCATGCAGAGGCCAGCAAGGTCAGCTGTCCCTCGTCAGGTGCCATTGTCAGCCAGCTCAGCCGCCGTCTGCTGTCCATGGCCCTCCGTCTGTCTTCACCACCCCCTCTTTCTGTCTCCATCTCTGTCTCTCCTTGTTACTGCACCTTTTCTTTCTCTCACTCTGTTCATCCTCTGTATCCTACCCATTCTCTCTCTACCTCAAGGTAGTCAACTGAGGTCATAGCCATAGCGTTTTCTCCCAGCCTGGCCCCAGAGGGCTCTTTGGCTCCAACCTGGGCCACAGTGCAGGTGATACCTGAGCCTGGTGGGTTAGGTAGGTGGGTTACCTTCTCCTTCCCTGCCCCAGAGAGCCCTTGAGTTCAGGACTGGCTGACAGGAGTCCTTGTCCCCATTTGGTGGTCAGTCTCCCTGAGCCCTCATACCCTGGCTGCCCACACCTTCACAGTGTAGGGCTGGGCAGGTCTGCAGCCCTTTCCTCCGGAGCCTTCCACAGGGGTCCCACCTCATTTCCTCTGCCATCTTTGCCCTCTTGATCTTGGAGCTCTGTCCTCTGCCTGTCCACCCTGCTGTTCCTCCCACTGTCCTGCACATTCCTCAGGAGTCACAGAGGAGAGAAGCCAGGCCCGAGGGAGGGCGGCTTTCATTTGTTCCTGCTGTCAGCAGCAGGCTGGGCAGGTGGGTAGTGGGGAGTACAGACCCCGAGTATTTGCAAGTCTAGGGTGGTCTCTGTGGGGCCATCCCAGGGCTCCTGGGAAGAACGAGAGCCGAGGCTGGAGTTTACTGTATTCAAGGAGACTCTCGAGCTACTGAGCAGCCTCTTGACCTGCCAGAGGGTTTGATGCCTGCAGCAGGACAGAAAGGAATTCCTAGACCGGGCCTCTCTGAGGGGTGGGGCATGCTGGACCTGGAGCCAGGCCAGCATTCCTCCCAGTTTGGGGTGTAGTGTTTGCCCATTGTGAATTAGGCCCAGAGTGAATTTTATCCCCATTTCCTGAGACCTGGGAACTGAGACCTTGGAGCAAGTAGGATTAGAACAAGGCCTCTACTGCCAGGCATTTGGGGGTGGGAGGTGGGACAGCAGCTGGGGAGTAAAGGATGGAGGTACAGCTGCCTTTCTGCATCTGCACATGTTTCTGGGGCAGCTGCCTGGCCCTGAGGCTGCTCGACTGCTGGCACCTGCACTCCCACCTCTGGGCACTGTCCAGCCCTGCACAGTGCCTGTGTCGCTCATCAGCCCCTCCCCCTGTAGGAAGCCGGTGAACATGGCCAAGGCCACTGTTAACTACCGCCAGGAGAAGACCCACATGATGAGCGCTGTAGACCGCAGCTTCACAGACCAGAGCACCCTGCAGGAGGATGAGCGGCTGGGCCTGTCCTTCATGGATGCGCCAGGCTACAGCCCCAGGGGTGAGTGCTGGCGCCAGGCCCCTTCCCAGGCTTTAGGACTCCCTATCTGAGCCAACAGGATCGAGCTCCCCTGAGGCCACCTCCACATTGGATGATCTGTGTTACACTCCTAACCAAAGCATATATTATGTGCCTGCTGTGTACCAGCACTATAAGGAAATTAAGAGAAACTGCCCATGGGTGTTTGTATTGTGTGCTAGGGGAATTGGCAAGGACGTCTGTCAATGCAACAGGGATGCAAGATCACAGGAGACAGTTGTCCTGAGGAGGTGCTGCGCTCAGATTAGAAATGATCAAGGCAGCCTGACCACTCCTCGAGCACTTCCTGTGTGAGTTGAAGGAATCCAGTGGCTTGGAAGGGGGACATTGGCTCCACATAACCTTGCACGAGTCTCTTTTTAGCTGTGTGGCCTGGGGCAAGTTGCCTAACCCTGGGATGTGTGTTTCCTCTATTTGGGAATAAAGGTCATCTCTGCTGGTTCTCTTCAGTGCTGTTTGGGGCTCTTCAGGCGTCTGACTGGAAGCCTAAATGACATCACGCAAATCATGTAGCGCTGTATTTGGGTTCAGGCAGCAGAGTGAGTCAGCTGCGATGCACTAGGAGTGTGTCATCAATTTCTTCATCCCACATGTTTTTATTTTACTTAGTCTTGATTAGTATAAAAGAAAACATGTGATATTTATGAAAGTCATAAAGTCATAACAACGTAACAGACACCAGTGAACCCCACTGGGGCATTATTGGAGCCCTGGCTATTACATCCCTTACCCCCTTGTACAGAAATATTCCCCAAAATGTGCATCTGTGCTCTTCTTGCCTGGGGGGGTTGTTTTCCCATGTGTGCACATTTCTCCGAAGAATACATTGTGTAGTTTCACTCATTTTCAAGCTTTATGAAGATGAAATCACACTCTTGTCTTTGAACTCAGCGCCATGTTTTTCAGTGTTTGCCCATGTGGGTATTTTGCTGTAGTTCATTTACTTTTCTGTGAGTCTACTTTTCTACTGTATGACTGTGTCACCTTTAGTTCTCCAGTGTGTGGTTGGAGCCTGGTTATCATAAAGGAGGCTGCAGGGAACATTCTTATGTGAACCTGTAGATGCCCGTGCTGTGGAGTTCTGGAAGTACTGTTGCTGGATCAAGGATTATGTGCTTCCTAAATTTAGCAAGATGGTGTGGAGTAGTTTTCCAAAGTGATTTTGCCTGTTTTCACTCCGAGCAGCAGTGTGTAAGACTTTGTTGCTTTGCATCATGATCAAAACTTCCCAGCCTTCTTCCCTTTGCCAAAGTAGTTTGTATAAAATGGTAATTCCCTATAGGCTTAATTTGCATATCTCTGATTACTAATGAGGTTGAATGCATTTTCAAGTCATTATTGGCCATTCAGGTCTCTTCTTCCATGAAATGCCTGTTCATGTCTTTCACCTAATTTTCTGTTGGGCTTTTTGTTGCTTTCTTAGTGGTTTTTAGGGGTTCTTTATATATTTAGGATAATAATCACTTGTCAAATATGAATTGCAAATACCTTTTCCAATTTGTAGCTCATCTCTCTGGGTTATTTGTAATGTCTTTAGGTGAACAGAAAGTTTTTATTTTAATGTAGTCAAAGTTATCGGTCTTTTTCTTTATGGTACCTACTTTTCATGTTTTCTTTAAAGAACTGCTTCCCTAACCAAGGTCATATTTACATTTTTTTCTCCTCAAACTTTTAATATCTTGTATTTTACATTTAAGTCTTTATCCATCTGGAGTTAATTTTTGTGTGTGGTTTGAATTAAGGATTTTTCTTGTTTCCATAGGGGTAATCAACTCTCCTGGCATCACTTCTTAGAGCTTGTAGTTTCACTACCGATCTGCGGTGCTGTCCGTGTCCTGTGTTATGTTTCCATGTACATGTGGGTTGGTTTTTGGCTCCCTGTTCTCTTTCTTTGGATAATTTGGTGATTCTTGTGCCAAATTTCACTGTTTAGTTTTGTTTCATTTCATCTGAAACGTTAGGCTGTCCCAACTTTGTTCTCTGTCAAGGGTATCTTTACTATTTGTCTTCATTCTCTTTCTTATAAATGTCAGTGTCATCTTTTGAAGTTTCTTGAAAACCTTGTTGGATGGATTTGTGTTGAATCTATAGATCAATCTGAGTGGAAGAGACATCTTGTCAAGCTGTCTTTCTGTTAATGAGCCTGATATACATCATCTCATTTATTTAGGTCTTGATTGTCTTCCAGTAATTTTCTCCATAAAATCCTGCACATCTTTTGTTAGATACCAGGTTGCATACTTCCTTATTTAATTTTTGGTGCTCTCTACCACTGAGTTACACCCTTAGCTCCAAGTCATTTTTAAAAAAACTTCTGTTGCAAATGGTATACTTTTAAATATTACCAATTTTGTATGGAGAAATGTGGTTGATTTTTTTTGTATGTATATTGATTTTTTTTTTTTTTATACTGGGAATTGAACTCAGGACCCTGCGGTTGCCAGGCAAGCACTGTGCCACTGAACTATATCCCCGGCCTGTATACTGATTTTATACTCATACTTGATAAACTTTCTTATAAATTCTAGCTCATTTACAAGATCTTCCAGATGTTTCTGACTACATCTTAACGGACCTACAAATACCTGGACCTACAAATACCAACAATTCTGTTTCCCGTTTCCCGTTAAAAAATATTGTTTTCTGAATAGTACTGGCTGGACTACATTAAATAGAAGTAGTTATAGCAAGAATCTTTGTCTTGCTTTTTTCACTTCATAAGGAATGCTTCTAACATTTAAATGCTGAGAATAAATTTTTTTTCCTTTGGTAGAAATGTTATATCAGATTAGCAAAGTTCCCTTCAGTTTTTAGTTTGCCAAGAAGTTTTATTTTAAATAGGTGCTGACTGGATCCTCATTTGGAGATGAGGACACTGAAACCAAGGGAGGTTGAGGGACTTGTTAGAATTCAGATTTAGACATTTCTGATACTCCAAACCCAGGATTCCCTGTACGACCCCATAAGCTTGCCCCAACCATCCCCAGCAACTGCGCACAGATGTTCTGTATTCATGTTGGAGCTGGGAAGAGCCTGGGAGAGCCCCTGGGTGTCAATCGTGAAATTGGGGTGTGGTTTTCACTTTACTCCCTCCCAGAGGCTACCAACTGTAGGCAAGGTGGTCCTTGGGGGTGGAGGACGGTGTGGGGTAGAAGTTATGTCTCAAATCCCACAGGGAAATTCATGGGCAAAGAGAGTAGGAACTTGTCTTTGCTGGGCCCAGGTAAAGGAGGGTCCTCTTGGGAACATCATTGTACACAGCCCCATCCTTTCCTAAGGGTCTTATTTGCAGAACATCTTGTGTTGTTCTTGGACTCGGCTGAAAGCTACCTGGACCTGGCTCTTCCCATCAGGATCTCACCCAGGTAGATCTTTCACTGGGCCTGGACCATCGTGGGCGCATTGTGTGCCTGCTTGTGGGGCTGTGTCAGGGATGCTGGCATTTCAGGGTCTCAGGGGGTGAACTGTTAGATTCCTTCCCTCCCTCGTTTGCTCTTTTTCCACCTGGAGAGCTCTTTGTTGGTTCTGTTCCCACAAAGAACACCAGAATCCTCTGCCTCACTGAGTCCCTGAGTTCTCTGAGCCAGCAGAAATCCTTCTTGAAATCTTGTGTTTATTGTGGATGCTTCCTACGTTTGACTTTTCAGCCTGCTGGATCAAGATCTTGCAGTGGAGAAGGACCAAGACTCTTACCAGCCTGCTGCCTTGGTTTGCTGGACCGTAAGGGCACCTTCCTTTCCTTAGGGACAGCTGATAATGTCAACAGCTGCTCTGTGCAGGTTCTCACTGTGTGCCAGGCCCTGGGCCGGGCGCCTTACATGTTCTTGTTTAATATTTACGTCGTCACATATTGGGTAGTAACGATCTTTATCTGCATTTGGCGTGTGAAAGTAGAAGTGTAGAGAGAGCAGGTAACACCCCCAAGGTCACACGCAGAGCTGGGACTGGATCTGAGGTCCGTCTGACTCTGCAGCCTGTCTCGGTCCCCACGTTCTACAGTGTTCCTCCAGGGATATTTCAGGAAACAGAAAGGGCTCTCCATGGTGAAAGAGCTTTCTGAAGCATCGCTGTTTCCATTCATCTCTTGGAGATTTAAAAGGCACACAAACACCTTGGAGGCCCTGAGAGGTCTTACAGGGAAGCGATCTATTTATATTTGTTTATGACAGAATGTCACAGACTCCTTCAAAACGCAGAGCCCCCTTCTCCTCCTCCTCCTCCTCCTCATCTTTTCAGCAACATACCAGTTAATTATTTTGCTTACCTGGTTTGTTCTGGAACACACTTTGGCAGCTATGACATGAGGCCAGTCATGCTCTTTGGACCTCAGCCTTCCCTTCTGTAAAGTGGGGCACCAGGCCACAATGGCATATGTGGCTTGATACATGACGGAAATGAGTGAGGGGGTGGGAGCAAGTGCCAGGGGCAGAGGGACAACCACTGCCTTCTCAGCCTCAGCCCTGACTTCCAGGGCCAGGCAGCGGGGTGTCCCTGGGGATCCTGACCCAAAGAACTGGCGAGGAAGTGGGGCTTGGGAGGAGCACACTGGGACATGTGGGGCCCTGGAGGCCACCCGGCGCCCTCCCTTGCTGGCCGCTGTGAGGCTGACAGTGAAATGGCTCGCACAGGAGAAACGGTTCTATTCAGTGTGGAGCGGTTGGTGGCAGTGAATTTTGATTTGCTCATCTTTGAAGGGGGGTAATTGCTGGGAGCTGCCAGGGTTCCAGCTTGTTCCCTGGAAGAGGGGTGGGGCAGAGGAGCTGGCAGGGGCTCTGCTGAGCACTACCCCCCGTAGCCTGTGTGTGAAATGCCACAGGGTAGAGTGAGGGTAGCCCTGTGTTAGGGCCGCAGGGTCCTGAGGTCATCTGATCTGACATGTTCATTTTATAGATGGGAAACCGAGGTGCGGAGAGAAGGGGTGTGCCCAGGCTCACGCAGGAGAGGCCACAGTGGCTGCTCCCTGTCGGCTCCACCCGCCCTGCCCCGCCCTGAGCCCACCTGGGGTCCCTTGGGCTGGGGCACAGGTTCGTCAAGAACCCTTCTCCCTTCTTCTGGCTGCAGGAGACCAGCGTGGCGGCGGGGTCACAGAGGCCAGCAGCCTCCTGGGGGGCTCTCCACGACGCCCGTGTGGCCGGAAGGGTTCCCCTTATCACACGGGCCAGCTGCGCCCTGCGGTGCGCGTGGCCGACCTGCTGCAGCACATCAACCAGATGAAGACGGCCGAGGGCTATGGCTTCAAGCAGGAGTACGAGGTGCACGCACGGCCGGTCCAGCCAGGACCCCACTGGGGCCTCCCTCGGTCCTCCTAACTTATCCTGATGCCGGCAGCCCTCAGCCCAGCCCTAGTTAGATATCCCCACCCTGACAGCCTCCAGTTCAAAGCAACTCTTTCACCTTGACCCTCACCCTTACCTGGATCTCACACTTGCCTGTTTTTTACCTTGTCATCCTAATCCTGGTTTGAAATCTGACCTGAGGTGTCCAAATCAGAGACCCAGTCAGGATAGAGACGGACACTGAGAGGCCGTCAAGGACATGTCCTTGACCGGGCCCCATCTGCTGTTGACCTGACCCAGCCTAAGTTCCGATGACGTGGATCTGTCCTCCTCCATCTGGTGGATGACCCCCTCCTCTCCCAATCTTGACCTATCCTCCCCTTTCCTTTCCTGACTCAAATCCGATTTGACCCTTATTCTAAACCTGACTCATATTCTAAAATGTCTGTGAACTTTCTCCTTCCTTTTCGTCTTCCTTCCTCCCACAGCCTTTGGCTTTGAACCTGGCCCCTCACAGATACAGGGTTCACTCTCTCTGGCCCCAAGTTCAGCTCTGCACCTGGCCCCTCCCATGTCCCCACCCGCTTCCTGCCTGTTGAAGGGAGGGGCTCCATGTGTGTTGGGATCCTCCCCCACTGACAGCCCCTCTCCCTTACCGCAGAGCTTCTTTGAAGGCTGGGATGCCACCAAGAAGAAAGACAAGCTCAAGGGCGGCCGGCAGGAACCCATGCCTGCCTGTGAGTTCTGTGAAGGGTGCTGGGGTCCAGGCTAGGGGGTGGGACGGACCAGAAAGGGGAAACACGGCCCGAGGGAGCTGGGGCCATTCAGAGATTGTGATAGATTGTGGTTGTCATTTATGGGAGGACCTACCATGAGGAAACTGAGGCTGGAGTGATTAAGACCTCTGCTCAGGCTCACACAGCTAATTACCTGAACAGCACATGACCTTGGGCCTCTTTGACTCCACAGCCCAGACTCTAACCCCTGGCCTGCCCTGTCTCCCACGGTGCCCAGACCCTCTGGTCAACCCGGGCCTCTAGTGCTCGTAGGTGCTCCCCCCCTCGCTTCCGGGAAGCCTTCCTCACCTGGCCCTGCTCTGGGTCCCCTGCTCCAGCCTGTGTCCACCTGCTCTGTGTTCACAGATGATCGGCACCGAGTGAAGCTGCACCCAGTGCTGGGAGACCCCAGTGCCGACTACATTAATGCCAACTACATAGACGTGAGTGCTTGCCCCTGTCATTTCTGCTGGCCTGGCCCTGTCTGCTCCAGGCTCACTGTCCAGGCGGGGCAGGAACCTGGCGGGGAATCAGTGGGGGTTCAGATGAGTTCCGTCTGCCCTATCTCCTACATTAGGTGCCAGGGAGCTCAGAGCGGGGGAGGAAGGCCTCCTGCAGGCTTCCTGCCTGAGAGGTAGCGGGTGGAAGGAAGGTCCAAGGGCAGGCAGCGAGGCCTAGAGGTGAGGCAGGATCCCTTCTCAGGGAGAGGCTACAAACTTGCAGAGTGGATTGGAAAGTTGAAGAGGTAGCGTGGGGCTGGGTGAAGTCCTCAAATGGCAGGGTAAGGAGTTGGACTTTTTTCTGGGGATACTAGGGAGTTTTGACTGTGATCAGAATGGTACTTTAAGCATAATAATGCGGCCACTCACAGTGGTGCACACCTGTAGTCCCAGCACTCTGGGAGGTAGAGGATCACAAGTCTGAGCCAAGTCTGGGCAATTTAGTAACTTAGATCCATCTCAAAATAAAAAAATTAAAAAAAGGCTGGAGATATAGCTCAGTGCAAAGGCTCTGGGTTTTATCCCCAGAACTGCAAAGAAAAAAAAAAAGAAGCATGTTTATTGAGCATATACTATGTGCCAAGCACTGTGCTAAGCACTTTATATCCAATATTGCATTTTATATCACCCCTATAGTTACCTGATAAGGTAGTTAGCATCATGACTTCGTTGTACAGGTGAGGAAACTGGCTGAGAGAAGTGAAGCAGAGCATTCTGGGTCACAGTTAGTGAATGCAAGGGCTCAAACCTCAGCCTCTGTCTCCAGAGCCTTTGCTGCTAACCAGAAGGCCATCTGGCCACCTGCTGCAGGGGCAGGATCTGGCTGGATTGGAGGGAGGGGCCAGAGACAGGAAGGCAGCCAGGAGGCCTGGCTTGGGTGTCAAGAGATGATGGTGGAGAGCGGACAGGGGAGAGCCCGGCGACTTTGGTCGGGCTCCTCCGCTCCCTGTGCAAACCAAGTTTAGAGAGCATCATTTATGATGTATTTTGAGCGCCTGGGACCAGGAATCCAGGTGTGAACAAGAGAGCCCTGATCCTTGCTTTCTTTGAATACGTGTGTTCAGCGGGGAGGTAGATACACATGTACACAGGTGAAATGATTTCAGAATGGATGGGAAAGCACAGGCCAGACAGAAGAGAGAAATGGCTTTCCCAGTGGCACACAGCCCTTCGGTGGTACAGCCACGGGTGGCTGCGGCCGGCTGTGTGGAGGAAGCAGGGACCGGTCTTCTCGGGTGGCACGAGAGGAAAGGGTAGGACACCCAAAGGCTTGGGGAGCAAGGCGCTACGGGGAGCTGAGGTGGGCAGGGACTCTGGACACCATATCTCCTCTCCCTCTTCGTCTTCCTCCTGGGGCCAGACGTGACACTTCGTGTTTCCCACAACCGCTTGCCTTCTCGCGCAGCTCCTGTCCCGTCCCTTGGCAGGGGTGAGGGCTGGGCCTGGCCTCGGAGACTTGGGCAGCTTTGGTGACAGTGGGCTTCTCCTCGGTCTTGTCAAGGTCCTAGTTGCCTTCTTTTGGGCCCTGGCAGGGAAAAGCTACTCTCCTTCTCTGGCCCAGCCCAGCCCTCCTGGCTCTGCTTTTCTGCTCACATCGCCCTTTCTGGCCAGTCCTATACCCTGTCCACCTCCATCTGCCTCTGGCCTAACATCTATCTCTTTTGCTTTGTACTGTTCCCTCACTGGAACCATTAAGATTCGGATAAACCGCCAAGTAAGTATCTCTCTCCCTTCTCCGCTTCCTCTTCTCCCTTCTCTTCCTTCCTTCTCTGCCCCTGTTCCTCCTCCTCTCCCCCTTCTGTCTGTCTGAGTGACAATATCTCAGCCCGCCTCTCCCTCCCTCCCCTCCCTCTGCCCTCCCCCCCCTTTCTCCCTCTCTCCTTCCTTTTCTCCTTCCCTTTCTCTCTCCAGTCTCTGCCCTCGTTCCCTTCTCCTTGTGCACCTAAAACCAGCTGTTCATTTCAGCAGCCTGGCCAGGGGCTGCCCAGAGCTGAAGATCCGACAGTGTCCCTGTTGTAAGCTCTGCCCCTGCATCCTCTACCTCCTTGAGATGGGGCGCCATGTTGGTTGTGTCCCTTGGCCCTGTTCTGTTCTGGCCGTCACTTTCTGCCACCTTTGTCCCCCAGTAACTCCCATTACCAGTGAGCCTCATTAGCATGACCCTAGGGCGGGGGAGATGCCCTGGGTGGTCCTGGCTCTGTTTACTTAGGAGTCAGGGACAGCCCTTGCTTGGTCCCCCTAGAACTCCTTCATGATCAGTTTGCTTAAAACTCAGCCCCAACTGATTTGCCTTAATTTAGCCCTCATCTGAATGTTTTGGGAGGGAGTAGTTTGGATATTCACTTTTAAAAACTGAGTTATCTTCTGACCATTTAAGAATTAAACAAAACCCAATCCTAATTCACATAGTGGCTCTGGTTTGATTTTTAATATATATATGTTATTTTCATAATACTTAATGACTATGATCGTTTGCTATTTTGTGGGTACCTTTTCTATGTTATTGCTCCTTTTTCCTTTAAAAATATATTGCGTGCTTTTTTAAATCATTGCTAAAATTCTGCTCATTATCAGACTTCGAGACAACATGGGGAGACTAACATAAAGTGAAAGCTCCCCGTGGTGACATCTGGGAGAGAGGACCCATTATCCCAGATGTATCTCTTATTTTGAGTATAGTTACACAGTTGGCTTGTGAAGTTTTCAAATTTAAAAGGATGATGAGGCTTTCGAGATGCAATGGATATGTCCATCCCTAGTGCTTCCTGTGGGTTAGGATGAGTCCAGGTCATTACGTGTCTATGCCTCAACTTCCCTACATACCCACTCACTCTTGAATTTCAGTCATTTGCTTCCCTGTTGTTAGACTCTTAAGAGACATCCTTCCAAGGGGCTGCAGACACAGCTCAGTGGCAGAGTGGTTGTTGCCTCATGAGTTTCATCCCTAGCGCCACAAAGGAAAAAAAATACTCTTAGAAAGTTTGGCTTAATGCATCTTCCAATGCCAGTTACCAGCTGTGTCTCTGACCTGAGCTGTGTGCCAGGTACCCTAGAGACATCATTTTGTCTTTACCACACTCTGCAAGGGAGGGACCAGAGTGAGTAGCATTTACCAGGTGAGAAATTGAGCCTCAGAAAATTTAAGTGGCTCGCTGAATGCCACAGTCTGGCCTTAGCACTTGGTCTTCACATTAGACTGTGGTTCTTGCCCTTTGGGGAGCATCAGGATGTCCTGGGGTTCTTGCCTATAGCAAAGGTGCCCAGTCTGTCCCCCAGGACCACCTAGTCTGACTTCAGGAAGGACTCCGGACTCAGGAGCGTGGTCCTACTTCCTGGGGTGTGAAGCCCAGTGCTGGGCAATGCTGGTCTCCACAGTGGTGAGCACAGAGAATTTACTCACCTTCCTTTAAAATCAAATCATTTTGGATTTTATTCATGCCCTCTATGTCACATAATCATGCGGCAAACACATGTATGTATTTAAAACATTAGTGTGTAGACATTCAGAGTTGTCTGCTCAAACATTTGCTTCAAGTAGGGTTGTGACAGAAATAGGTCACATGACCCTGGATTATACTTTCTCCAAAATGATGCCTGCAGACAACAAAAGAATAGGACCCTGGAAAAAAGCACATTTACTAATGGAGCCTAATTTTAGACCAGCTGGGCACTGGGTGAAGTGACCCCCCTCCCTTTCTCCCAGTAGTGCTGGGATGGAACCCAGCGCCTCATGCAGGCTGGGTAAGTGCTGTACCTCAGAGCTACACCCACAGCCTTGCTGATCCATTGTAATTGAGTTCCATGCCTCCATTATTTCCTGACTAGTGCTTGAGTGCTGGTATTGTATTGTGCTGGGCCCTGGGGGTGACAGAGGTGGCTGAATCACAGGAGGCACCTGCTTTCAGGTGGGATTCTTATCGAGCTGGTTTTAGATGGGGTGATAGAGGTCCAGCTTGCCTTGGCTGGAGGTGGGGGCGCAGCCACCAGCAGCACCTACAACAGGCCCACCCTGTCCTCTATCTTTGTGTCCCCTCTGTCCGATTGCCCAGCAGCTCTGTTGGGGACTTGACCCAGAGACAGTGGCTTGGAGCAGCAGCAGGCGGGAATTAGGCCAGACCTGCTGGGGCTCCCGGCAGAGAAGAGTGAGTGGCCCTGGAGACTTGTCATTATTAGGCACTTTGTGCTTTGGTCTTTTTCATGGCAGTGGTAAGTAGCTAACTGAATTTGTGAGCACAGGTCTTGCTGGTGTCCTCATTCTGCAGAGGAAAGCAGGCTTAGCGAGGCCAGAAGTCCGCCTGCCCACTCTGTGCATCTCAGGGCTGGCAGCACCGACCTCACCCCAGACAGAGCTGCTGGAGACCAACAACCCCAGGCCTCACCCCCAGGCCTCCCGAGTCCCAGTAAGACTTTTACCAAGATTGCAGGAGATCCTTGCGCACTTGAAAGGCTGAGAATCCCCCTCTCAGTGCTCGGGGTCATACAGCTACTCCTTGGCCGAGCTGTGACAGGAACCCAGGGCCATTAGACTCCAAGACTTGTATTAACTCCTGCAATAAATCACCCCCACCCCAGCAACTCTTGACATTGATAGCATTTGAATCTTGAGACTTGACACCGCTGAACATTTAAAATGGTAATAATAATTGTTAATATTGAGTACTGACTTTGTGCTTGACCTAGTGACTCAACTTTATTATTACTTTATTCCTCATAATAACCCTTGAGATAGATACTGTCATTATCCCACTTTATAAGTGGGAAAGTGGAGGCCTAGAGAAGTGTGGGTGTGTTGGCTTCAGCGCACACAGCTAGCAGGAGGTGGGGCTGGGGTTTGAACCCTGGCTGTCTAGTTCCAGTGCTCTTGGGGTTTGGGAAGTCTAGGGAGCCTGAGGGGTTGAGGGCAGGACTTCGAGGCCAGGGGTGGAGCTGGATGGTTTTCTCCCGCACCATCCTTCCCCTTTCCAGGATGCCAGCGTTGATGTTATGGATGTCTGGAGGCCTTTGGTCCCAGACAGTGAGGCCTTGTGGGGGATTTCAAGGTGGCTGTGGCCCTGGGGCCAGAATTGGCTCCTTGCCTCAGCCTGAGGGCTCTGGAGGTAGAGGAAGAAGTAGCTCTTGGCCTCTGGTTTGCACAAGACAATGCAGGTAAAGTGCTTAGCACAGTATATGACCTGCAAAGGGTCTCAGAAAGTGCCTCAGTGTCATTGTAATAGATTTAAAGGATTTTAAAATGTTCTCTAAGGGCCATTTGCTTCCACCCTGAAGCCTTCATTTAGGCCCCCAAGCTCTGGGTGACCGAGGTCATGGAGAGGGGTGCTGTCCATTTTGATTACCTCAAAGGCCTGGGGGAGCTGACAAACTCCGCTTACCCCACCTCTGGGGTCTAGGGTGGATTAAGGCTCCTGAGACTCAGGACAGGGCAGGGTCCTCGAACCTGGCTTTGTCTCCCAAACAGCACCCTCATTATAAGCAGATAACTAACTGTCCTCCCTTCGTGGAGGGGGAGGCCCTGTAGACCCACAAGGGAGTTGTGCCCTCCCAAGGGTCACGCAGCAAAACACTGGTGTCCCGCTGCACTTCCCTCCCCCCTTGGGGACTGGGAGGACAAGGTCACCTTCAGTAGTTGGCCCAGGCACAAGGTGCACAGTTCCCTGGTGCGGGGGCTGCTGCCTCAGGAGAGGAGGGGAAGGGAGGGCTGAGGGGGTGAGAGGCTACTCTGGGGGTCTCACCATGCTCTCCTCTCCTGTTCTAGGGTTATCACAGGTCAAACCACTTCATAGCCACTCAAGGTACCTGGCTGGGGCACACCCACGTGCTGCAGTGCATGCTGCCCGCTGTCTACCTTCCCTGGCCGCCTGTCTGACTTCCCAGCTGTCTCTCTGCTCCCCATTCTCTGCCTGGGTCTCTTGGCATCTGCTGTCAGTTTTTGTCCCCTCTGTGTGTCTCCCAGTGTGATCAGTGTCTTCATGGTGCCCTCGTCCACCTACCACCATGGTTGTATGTGCGAAAGGAGTAGTCAGGCCCAGTCCTCAAGGGCGGGTTGTGCTTCTCAATTTCATGGCTCTCCGGGTCCCACTGGTCCAGTTCTCTCCTGTCCATCCATCTGTCCATCCACCCATCGATCGATCCATCCATCCATCCATCCATCTGTCCTTCCTTCATGGAGTCTTGCCTCATGGCCTGGGTCCCACTCAGCACAACTGGTTTCCCCCTGGGACTGCTTACCCCAGGGCCCTGCAAGCATGAGTTGGCTGTTGGTGGGTGAATGTGGGGTGAGCATAGAGCCTCATGAGGGCCCAGAGAGCCTCCTGACCTGGCGGTGGTGCTGGGCAGCAGGCCTTCTGGCTCTGCGCAGGGATCTTGCTAAGGGACAGGTGGCTACCTGTGCCCGCAGGGCCGAAGCCTGAAATGATCTACGATTTCTGGCGCATGGTGTGGCAGGAGCACTGCTCGAGCATCGTCATGATCACCAAGCTGGTAGAGGTGGGCAGGGTAAGCGGGGCTGGGGGTCACTGGGGGCAGGGCGGGCCCTGGTGGATGTGAAGAGCCCACTGAGCCTTGGCTTGTGGGCGCTGCAGGTGAAGTGCTCACGGTACTGGCCAGAGGACTCAGACATGTACGGGGACATCAAGATCACACTGATGAAGACGGAAACATTGGCCGAGTATGTCGTGCGCACCTTTGCTCTGGAGCGGGTGAGTCCCCCACTCCTGTTCCCTGCAGTGTCACCCCACCCCTATCCAGGGAGTACGGGGGTGGGTGAGGACCAACACCGTTTGGCTGAGCAAGGAAGCTGCTTGGAAGGGGCTTGCTGGGAGCCCCGAGGAAGGATGGGAGGTAACCGTCTGCTCGTCACTCCAGAGGAATTTGAGACAATGAAGATGACAGTGGCCCCCAGGTGGGCACTGCTTCTCTGCAAGGCCCTGCGCTGAGACCACCACAAATGCTATTTCACTCCATGAATTAGTTGTTACCATTTGCTCCCTCCCTTTTTCTGGTGGTAGTGCTGGGGATGAATCCTAGAACATCATGGATGCAGGCAAATACGCTACCAGGGAGCTACACCCCCAGCCCTCCTGAGTATTTAATGGATCAAACAAGTGAAGCTCAGAGTGGTTATGTC
The DNA here is from genome assembly GCA_004027595.1 of Dinomys branickii. NCBI lineage: Eukaryota > Metazoa > Chordata > Mammalia > Rodentia > Dinomyidae > Dinomys > Dinomys branickii. The sequence continues at coordinate 31,806 of PVLD010000321.1, read as the reverse complement.
AGACATCAGAGGCCACAGGGATCAGTGACTGGCTGGCAAGTCTGGTCCATGAACCTATTGATGGCTCTGTGAACTCCTCAGAGGAGGAACAGTTTCTCCCTTGAAATTGAGGCCCGGAGAGTCATGGTGATCTGCTGGGGGCAGGAGGGGCAGGCATTTAGTAGCATAGGTTTGAGCACCTGGCAGACCTCTGTCCAAGTTCTCCATAGTGTCTGTCTGTCCAGAAAACAAGCAGTGAGATGCCTGCCACAGTGCCTGGCACACAGCAAATGCCTGGTAGATGCTAGCAGTGATACTGTTGTTATTGTCTGCAGAGAGGCTACTCTGCCCGCCACGAGGTCCGCCAGTTCCACTTCACAGCATGGCCAGAACATGGTGTCCCCTACCATGCCACTGGGCTGCTGGCCTTCATCCGGCGTGTCAAGGCCTCCACGCCACCTGATGCTGGGCCCGTGGTCATCCACTGCAGGTGGGGGTGATGGGAATCCCAGGGAGGTGGACTGGAGGTGGGGCAGGTTCTGGGTCTCCAAGGGAGACTTGGCCTGGGCTCAGCCTGCGTGGAGATGGGACAAGAGAGAGTGAGACACAAAGGTCCTTTGCCCCTTAAGCTTTGTCTCCCATGTTGGTGCCACACACGCCCCTGGAGCCCAGCAGCTCCCCTTGGCCTAGATGCTGAGCAGGATTGGGCCCTGGAGGGGGCCTTGGGATGGGCGAGGCACCAGGCACATCTAGTCCAGCTGCTTTTGTTAAGTACGTGTTCCTCGCACACCTGCATGCTAGGTTTAGCCCCAGGGGTGGGAAGGATGTCACCTATTTCCCCCTCAGTCCAGGGCCTGGTTTGTCTCTTGGCTTTCACACCCTTTGCAGGTCTTTTGTGGATTGGTTCCTGCGACCTCGGCTGCCCTTCCTCTCTCTGCTGTGCCTTCTCCCTGGTTCCACTTTTTCCTCCTGCCTTTCCTCCCTTCCCTGGGCTTCAGGGAGTCACCTGGGCCTACAAGGTCATGGCCTCTGTGGCTTGTCCTGGCTCCTCTACCTGGATCTTTAATCAGCTCCCCAGTCTCCCCGCACAGCAGACCCAGTCTTCTCTCCACCCTGCCACTTCCCGCCATCTGGTCTTTGTTTTCTTCAGGTCACTTTGAAATCTCTTCTGAAAACAAAATCTTGATTATATATGATATACTTAAGTCACAAAAAGCAAGTGTGCTTATAACTATGAATTTTCATAAATGTACACACCCGTAGTTCTGCTCAGGTCAAGAAGCAGAACATTAACAGAACCCAGAATGTCCCTTTAACTCAGTTCCAGAATGTTCCCCTTCCCAGAACAATCATGATCCTGACTTTTAAACTACAGTCTTGCCTGTTTTTTTTTTTTTTTTTTTTTTTTTTTTGAGACAGGGTTCTTGCTGTGTAGTTCAGGGTGGATTTGAACTCACTGTACAGCCCAGTCTGGTCTCAAATTCTTGGTGATCTTCCTGTCTCAACCTCTCGAGTGCTAGGATTACAGGCATGTGCCACCACACTCAGCCAGTCTTGCCTGGTTTTGAACTCCATATAAATAGAATTTCACAGCATGTACTCTTTGCTGCCTGACTTCTTTCCCTCGACCTTATGTTTGTAAGGTTCATCCATATTGTATCATCTCCCACTAGGTGAATAAACTACAATATGTTTGTCCATTCTGCTGTTGAAAGGCATTTGGGATGTTTCCAGTTTTGAGCTGTTAGGAACAGTGGTGCTAAAATAAAACAGCAGCGCATGTCTTTTGGCCCAAAAATGCACACATTCCTGGGGGTACGTACGTAGGAGTAGAACTGTTGTCTGTGACCATCGAGCTTCAGTAGCTGCTGTCAGTTTTCCAGAGCCTCCATCAGCAGTGTCTGGGACATTCCGTTGCTGTGTCCCCACCAGCCATTCAGCGCCACTGTTTCCAGGCCTGGAATCTTGGTGTCATCTCTGACCACTCCTCCTCCCCCTTAACTCTGCTTGACCTGGTGCTGACGTGTGTATCATGGTTGTGGCTCTAACACAGCCCGGCTCTTGGTGAGGTCTGAGTGGGGTCAGGCTGACAGCCACCTCGACAATGATGACACAGCAGGAGGAATGTTTCAATAGTAGCCTGCCAAGTTGTTCTGGAAGGCCAGAACAGTGATACCTGCCTGGAAGCCTTGGAGGCTCCACTGAGGATATACACTGGTGTGGGTGTGTAGGGTTTCAGAGGCTGTGAGGGAGGAAAGAACATGTTCGGGTTGAGCTCTGGGCATCATCTCTGTCCCTGCCTTCCAGACTCAGTTGGCACAGCTTCCCGCCTGAGTTCTCCCTCCCCCTTGCTCTCCTGTCCTTCATTGAGGCCCATGTCCAGTTCTGTCCTTTGTCACATTGCACCAGAACTCTCCAGCATCCCATACACTGGCTCCTTCCTGCTGGGTCACTTTTCTGTGTCCCTGCACCCTGTGTAATGTAGCTATGGACAGGGCCCTGGCCCCGCTCCTCCCTTCTCCTGGGTACTAGGCTCCCTTCCGCAGGCTCTAATGTGGGCTGGGCCTCTCCGTCCCCAGCGCAGGCACTGGCCGCACAGGCTGCTATATCGTCTTGGATGTGATGCTGGACATGGCGGAGTGTGAGGGCGTCGTGGACATTTACAACTGTGTGAAGACACTCTGTTCCCGGCGTGTCAACATGATCCAGACCGAGGTACAAGAGCCATGTCCTGTCTCCCTACTGCCTCTAGGACTCTGGTCTCTTGTGAGGACCTTGGAGTGATGGTTTCCTTAGCGCTTCCCTTCCCTGGGATCATCTGTGACCTTGGGCTGCCAGCCTCTTGGCACCGTCCCAAACCCAGCCCCATGATGGTGTGCTGGGTGAGGTCAAAGAGCATTGTATTCTGTAGTCAAGATGTGCCTGGGTTTGTATCCTCACTGGATCTGTGACCTGGGGCCATCCTGGCACCTCACAGAACACCTGGGGGGTGTTCTAGGGACACAGTATGAGATGAACTAATGCATCTGTGGAGGTTGCTCCCAGGAGGGTCAGACTCCACTTTGGAGTCCCCCTGGCCCAACCTTGAGCTTGCTCACGTGTCCATCGCCTACAGATCGCTGGCTCCTGGTCTCCACCTCATTCTCATATTCTCCTTTCCTGCTTCAGGAACAGTACATCTTCATCCACGACGCCATCCTGGAGGCCTGTCTGTGTGGGGAGACCACCATCCCTGTCAATGAGTTCAAGGCCACCTACAGGGAGATGATCCGCATTGACCCTCAGAGTAATTCTTCCCAGCTGCGGGAAGAGTTCCAGGTGGGAGGGGTTGAGCATGCATATGGATGCATGCATGCGTGTGTGTGTGTGTGTGTGTGTGTGTGTGTGCGCGCGTGCACGTGCGCGTGCTAGGATTCCTTAGTATTGTCGCCACTGGGGGCCAAGCAGGAAGGACCAGACTGGGACACAGCTGGAGTGACAGATTTGGACAGTGGAAGAGGTGGTGTTCAAAGTGGTTAAGATCCCAGGCTTTGGCATCAGATAAACCTGGGATCAAATTCTGCCTTATCTAGTTAGGAGCTGTGAGTAGCCTGAGCAAGTCACTTTACCTCTCTAAGCCCCAGTTTTATTATCCAGAAAAGAAAGGTAGTTCATATCACCCTTGCAGTGTTGGATTTACCAGGATTTTGGGCTATAAATGATGAAGAGCCAGCTCAATAGCTCTGAAACTGCAGAGTCTAAGGCATGGTTCAGCTTCAGTTGTAGATGGAGCCAGGGCTCAGAGGGTGATGCCAGTACTTGGTCTCTGTGCACTTTGGGTCCTGTTCTTGGCTTTGTTCTCAGGCCCGTAGTTTCTAGCAATGCCAGGCTTATGTCATCTTTCTTGTTAGCAAATTCTGGAAAAAGACCCTCATAGCCCCCAGCTGCCCCTAGACCAGTCTCATGTGCCCATCCCTGGCCCGGTCACTGAGGCTGGAGATTTGCAGCTCGCTGATGGGTCCAGGTTTTGGCCGCCTCCTCATTTACATGGCGAGAGACCCAAGCTGTCCTGTCCACTCCAGAGTCCCTTCATGGGCTCAGCAGGTGGCACAAGACAGGTGCTGGATCTTAAACTGGTGTTGGGTGATCTCATGGGAAATGCAGCCAGTGATTCCGGGAGAAGGGTGTCAGGCTTTGGGGGTGGTGACAGACTTGAGTTCCCCATGAGGAAGCCCTAACAACAGGAGAGAGAGGCTGAGGCCCACAGAGCCAGATGCATGAGGTCTCATGGCAGAGGAGGAAGGAAGCAGCCCAGAGCTCTGGCTTGGTTTCGGACCAGGTGCTCAGGACCAGGGTGTGTTCAGATGGTGTCCAAACCGTGGATGGTGACCCCTCCGCCGGTACCTGCGGTCCACTTTATGGCAGAGGTGGGGTTCAGGGATTGTCTCATTGACAGCACTGATAAGGTAGTAATGGTCCTTCCTATGCCTTCTACCTTTTAAAAATTAAATTAAAAAAATTTTTTTGGTATTAGGGATTGAGTATAAAGTCTTTGCACTGAGCTATGTCCCAACTCCTTTAGAAATTTAAAAAAAAATAAATTTCTAGACAGGGACTTGGTAAGTTTTCCAAGCTACCCTTGAGCTTGTGACCCTCCTGTCTCAGCCTGCCAGAGTGTTAGGTTTATAGGTGTGTGGCACCATGGCCAAATTATGTGTCTCCCACCTGTTAAGCCTTGGTGTGCCAGACTCTGCTCAGTGCCTAGCATTATCTTGCCTTACCCTCCCCACCAGTCCCACAAAGTGGGCAGATTATCTTCCCATTTTACAGTTGAGGGAAACTGAGGCTGAGAAGGACAGTAGCTTGTCTTAAGGTAACGCTGGTGGCAGAGACGCAGACTCTAGTCTCCAGAGCCCCGTCTGGGCCTTGTGAGGCCTGTGGACAGGCAGCCTGGGTCTGTCTTCTCCCGCTTCTCTCTGGAGTTGGAAGCCCCGCCAGTGTCCTTGCTGGGGTTGTGAGGAGGCTTGGCGGGCGCTGGATGTGCCTCTCCATCCTGCCCCCGTCCGGCAGACGCTGAACTCCGTCACGCCGCCGCTGGACGTGGAGGAGTGCAGCATCGCGCTGCTGCCTCGGAACCGCGACAAGAACCGCAGCATGGACGTCCTGCCTCCTGACCGCTGCCTGCCTTTCCTCGTCTCTACTGACGGCGACCCCAACAACTACATCAACGCGGCCCTGACTGACGTGAGAGCTCGGGGCTGCAGTGGGCTCTGGACCTCCCCCTTCCAGCAGCCTCTGGAAAGTTCCAGGAATCCAGGGGGCAGAGCTGAGGGCTCTGGGGTGTGTGTGTGTTGGGATATGTGGGGACGCTCTTCCCAGTTTAGGGACCAGGCTCATGGGTGACCCTCCTATCCCAGTTGATCTTCTGCTCAGGGTATTATTCAATCCTGTGCTCCCTTGAATACTCTTAGCCTGAGCAGGAATCTGGGCTGTGGCCCTCAGGCAGGGCTGTTTCCAGGATCAGGCCCAGTACCCTTGGCTGAGTAGGATGACTGGTGCCAGCAGGGAGGCCATGAGGTTTAGGTTGGGACTTGAGACCTGATGTGGGAGCCAAGGGAACTTGTCCTAGGGAGCTCGAGCACACCCTGCTCTAAGACCTGGCCTAGAATCATGACTTGCTCCCTGGCCCTACCAGGCTGTTCTGAAAGGAACACTTTCCGTGTTCCAGTCCAGCGGGCTCAACCTTCTTACTGTATATTGCTAGCAGAACAGGACATGGGTGGTGGTGTTTGAGAGGCCTGAGGCGCTGCCCTCTGAGGGACATCTGGAAGATGACACTAGAGAATGTGGCTCTGGATATGTGGCCAGATGGGCTTGCTATGCCTATGCCCCTCAGCCAGGCCAGCTTGTCCTCCTGCAGGCAGCTGTACCCCCATGGGCCACCCCTTGCATTAGGAACAGGCTGCCAATGTGGCAGGGATGGGGCACTGAGAGGAAGGGGCTGAGCCAAGCAAATCCCCAGGGGATTGGTTAAAGAGGGTGACGTGGCCATGTGCAGTACCGCTGGACGTCTTCTGTCATGGAGATGAGAGATGGGCACTCAGGGTCCAGCTCAGGATCAAAGCCAGAATGAGCCAGACAAGAGCCAGGATGCCAGAAGCCCGCACCAGCCTTTAGGGTTGGGGCTGGGGCCAGGGAATAGGGCTGTAGGAGAAGAACTCAGGAGAGGGAGGGGGACATGGCAGGACTGGAACAAGGCAGGACACCAGAGAAAACTTAGGGCTGGAGCTCTGCTGTGGAGAGGGCTGGGTACCAGCTTACCTGGTAGGAGGAGGTGAAAAGAGTTGATGCCTGTCACCACCTGCAGAGTAGAGGGTGGGGTCTTAGACCCTTCTACTTGTGGAGTTGGAAATAGCCTAGAGATTTGTTTATTTATGGTACCAGGAATTGAATTCAGGACCTTGACTTGCCAGGCAGGCGCTGTGCCACTGAGCTATGTCCCTGGCCCACTAGAGATTTATTCGTTCAAAAATATTTATTGAACCTCTACAGTGTGCCAGGCAGAGGCCATGTCCTGAAATCTCTGCTCTTCTGAGCCTCGCATCTGGGGGGTCTGAGCATCTGGGAGGTAGGGTGAGGCGGTTAGTAAATAAACATGCAATGGAATGTCATGCATGGAAGTTTCCACAGAAACAACCGGGCAGAAGGCTTGTCGGTGCCTGGTTGTTTTTGATGAAGTGGTAAGGGAGGGCCTCTCTGAGAAGGAGACAGTTAAGCAAGGACAAGAAGAAAGCAAAGGAGTATATGTAGATATTTAGAAAATTGGGTCTAGTTAGTAGGGATGTCAGACACAAAGGCACAAGGGCAGGGAGCAAGCCTGGCTGCACGTTTGAGGGTCTTTTGCTATGTAGTTTGTAGAGGACCATGGGTTCGGGCACTACAGGCTGGCAGCCCACCCTCTCACACAGGGCTCTGTGTGCTGACCAGCCTGTGAAATGGGCCCACAGGCTGCCCGGTCCTGCTTGGTCCTGCAGGCCCAGCGGTGCAGCTCAGGGTGGGCTGAGGGGGAGGACAGCCTGTGGTGGACCATCAGCCCACAGTGGGGCTGCCCACCGGGCTCTGCCAAATGCTGTTTCCCTGCAGAGCTACACGCGGAGCGCAGCCTTCATCGTGACCCTGCATCCACTGCAGAGCACCACGCCTGACTTCTGGCGGCTAGTCTACGACTACGGGTGCACCTCCATCGTCATGCTCAACCAGCTGAACCAGTCCAACTCTGCCTGGGTGAGGGCCCTGTGGGCCAGTGCCTCCCTATCTTCAAGGGCATAGACTCCGTCTGCTGCCTGTTTGTTGAATGGCCGCAGACCAGTCACACTCCCTCCCAGGGCCCAGATTTCCTCCTCTATAAAACAGGGGTGTCAGACAGGGGCAAATCAGCTGCAGTAAACCAAGGACTCTGCTTTGTGCTTACGGTCTTACATACAATCTACATACAGTGACCTTGAGGTAGAGGCTTCAGATAGGAAAGTTGGGAACATGAAGACCCAAAGAGGTGAAGTGCCTTCTCCGAGGTCCCATAGCTCAACTAACGCCCATCCATCATGAGGGTCTTTGAGATAGAGTAAATTTAAACCTGATTTCTAGACCCAGCGTAAGTTCACCAAGCTCTTTGAGCCTCAGTTCCCTTTTCTGTAGACTGGGGACCATAATAGGACCTGTTTATATGGGGCAGTGTCCTGCGTCTGGCACATAGCAGGCACTTGACACCTGGTAGGTCTGTTGCTTAGGTTTCCCGTAGCTGGGACAACACCTGCTACCTACAACTTAAGGGAGGCTCATGGTTTTCAGAGGGTTCAGTCCATGGTTGCTTGGGTCCTAAGCAGAAAAATAGCATGGTAGAAAGACGTGGTAGAGGAAAGCGGCTCACCCCATGGCAGCCAGGAGGCAGACTGAAGGGGGAATTGAGAACAGGAAAACACCCTTCCAGGTCACCATCCCAGTGACCCACCTCTTCTGATCATGTCCTTCCTTCTGGCAGCACATTTAGCTTCTGAGGTTGGCCCAGACACTGGTTCAGTGACCTCACTGTGGGGATGGCCCCTCTGATTCTCCCATCCCAGCTGGGGCTCCCGGGAAGGCCGATGCTCAGCCTTCCTGATCACATGGTCTAGGTCTTGGGACCCCTCGAAGCCTTACTGTCTGCTCCAGGGGCCCAGGAAGATATTCTGTAAAATGAGTGCAACAGTTTCTTACTGGCTGCTAGAGGAGACCTTGGAGACTGGGCTCTTTTTGTGTGTGTATACTGGGAATCGAACTCAGGACCTTGTGCTTGCCAGGCAGGTGCTTATGTGCCTGAGCTAAATCCCCAGCCCAGAGACGGGGCTCTTTATGAGTCCAGCCCTGATGACATGACCCAGGACTGAAGAGGATAGGCTGCAGGCTGTCTTGGGATCTGGAATGAATCCCACTTGTGGCAGAAGCCAGGCTTGCTGAGGTGGGGGCAGAGACCCAGAGGGAGAGCACACAGATACCACTCACTGCTCGTAGAGTTGCTTGCTCAGTCAGCTTTTCCCAAGGACTGCTCCCTGCTAGGCCCTGTTGGGGGCAATGGGGACAGAGGAAGAAGATCCAGCCCCTCCCAGATCTCATGGTCCTGGGCGAAGCAGATAGAGAACGATAGTTGTAGCACAGAGGGAAAGACACAGAGACACAGAGAAACCTGGGAGATAATGCATCCAGGAGGACTTCCTGGAGGAGGCAGTGTGCAAGCTGAGATGTATGGGAAGGGCAGAGTTCAGCAGGTACAGAAACGGGAAGAGTGACTGATGGATGAAGGGATACATATACAAAGCAGTTCCTAGGACCCCAGGCAAAGAGGAAGGTAATGTCTTCATAGGACCGTGGTCTAAGGGAAGCAAGTGGAGCACGGTATCATATAGGCCGAGCTTGGGGGCCATCCTCAGAAGTGACTGTACCCTCTTCATCTCCGTCCCTGCTGTATACTGATCACCTACTGTTAGGAGGTACAGCACAGGGCCAGTCGGCCTTATGCATCACAAGAACCCTATGAGACAAGTCCTGTGATAGTCCACGCAGAAGCAAACCGAGACTTAAGGAGATGAGACAGCTTACCCTAACTTTACAGATGGGGAGAAATTGAGGCCTGAGAGAGGAGCATTGCCAGGTCCAGGAAGAGGACCCCAGCAGCAGGGGTCTGGGTTGGCTATCCCATAGAACCTGTGTGTACCGGCAGGTGGGTGGCTACCCCTCCTCTGCCCCTCCCGTCTCCAGTCTGTGGTCTAGCAGGGGTAGGGATGTAGTTCCCTGACTCCGTGGAGAGTCCTGGACAGCAGTGGGGTCCTGAGCTGTGTTGTGGCTTAGGGTACCCCAGTTTTGTGGGTGCTGCTAAAGGCAGAGGCAGTAAGAGAGAGGCCAGGAAACTGGTTCTGGGAGGGATGTGATCTGGGCCTGTCCCTGGGAGAGGGCAGCCTTATGCAGAGGTGTGTGTGTGTGTGTGTGTATGTGTGTGTGTGTTTGTGAGCATGAGCATACTAAGGTATGGGTTTCTAGCCACACAGCAGTGGCTCAGCGCACGGACTGTGAAGGGTTTGTGTGCCTGATCTGAGGCAAGTGTGCCCTGTAATCCGAGGGTGAATGGTGGAGTGGGGCCGCTGCAGTGAGGAGGGCTGCTGCAGGGGAGGCTGGAGTGTGGGCCTCAGTACAGCAGCTACAGGGCAGGTATGGAGTCCTGGTGCTGGGAATGGGGGGCCCCAGCCTGGCTCTACCCAGCCTCCTCTCTCCATGCCCATGCCCCAGCCCTGCCTGCAGTACTGGCCAGAGCCTGGCCGGCAGCAGTATGGCCTCATGGAGGTGGAGTTTTTGTCTGGCACGGTGGATGAAGACTTGGTGGCCCGAGTCTTTCGGGTGCAGAACGTCTCTCGGGTGAGTGGTCCGAGGAGCCCGAGGGGGAGAACCTGGGTGGCAACCGGAGCACTGCTTAGTGCTGAGCCCCTGATGCTCATGCCCCCTGGCTGGCTGCCCCTGCCCCTAGCTGCAGGAGGGCCACCTGCTGGTGCGGCACTTCCAATTCCTGCGCTGGTCTGCCTACCGGGACACGCCTGACTCCAAGAAGGCTTTCCTGCACCTGCTGGCCGAGGTGGACAAGTGGCAGGCGGAGAGCGGGGACGGGCGCACCGTTGTGCACTGCCTGTGAGTGCTTGTGCTGTTGGAAGGTAGACAGAGGGGCTGGGGAGCCAGGACAGGGTCCAGTCTGAGAGACGGCCTCGGACTGGCCTCAAAACCCTGGGGCTTCCAGACAGTGATGGCCTAGACCCTCTCCAGCCGACCCAAACCATTCAGCTTCCGGCGTATAAAATCAACCCTGGACAACTGCCCGGTCTCCTCTGTGTGATGTTTGACTTCACCAGTTTAATTAAAGAGTCTTTTGTCAGAGTTTTTCACCCCAGGAGATTGTAGCACTATTTCTCTGCCAGTGGAATTCTAGTCTTTGTTTATGCACACATGCCCGGTTTTAATTAATTAATATCTATGTTCCATTCATAAGCGCTGTGTCTGGGTGCACTCACTGCCTTGTTCTCCGCTTTCCGGGCTTCCCAGTGCCAGGCTGGGCCCCCCACGGAGCAGAGTCCCAGTTGGGGCCGGCTCTCAGGGCTTTCAGTTCTAGAGGGAGGGACCCCTGGAGAAGGACTGAGGGCCTATTTGGTCTCCCATCCCCCAAGGGGGGCCCCACATGCACAGTCGCAGGAACAGAGGGCGATGCAGGGAGGGTGGGAGGATCTCCAGTGGGAGGCTGGTCTGCGCCCCGTGTGCGGGCCTAGCGCCCAGCCGCGGTGATTGGTCTTGCCAGGATTCATTTTTGGTCTTGTTCCCGGGCGTTTACCCATCGCTTTGCCGCCCTTCTCTGTCGCTGCCCTCGCGTGTTTCTCTTGGAGGGCCTGGTTCCCTTTCTCGCGGAATCGGCAGTACCTTCCGCCTTGAGGACACGTCTTCTGCCACAGCATAAGGCTTTAATTTTTTGTTTATTTGTTTTGTTTGCTGGTCTGTCCCGCCGAGCTGCCTCTAACCTGGTCCTGCGGTGGTTCCCTGGGCCCTGCCTCTCCCTTCTCTGTCCCTTGGCCCCACCCTCATACCCGGTCCTGTCCCCCGCCCCTGAACCTTTGGCTCCTCCCCGCTTGGTTCCGGAGCCCCACTCTGACCCTGGCCCTTTGGCCCCTCCTTTGTCAGCCCCCAGACCCCACCCTTCAGCCCTGAGCTCTCTGACTCCCGCCTTTTGGTTGCCTGGCCCCGCCCCTCTTCACCTTTGCTTTCCCGGGCCCCACCTCTAATCCTCTCCTCAAACCCTTTGTGTCCTTTAGAAATGGGGGTGGCCGAAGCGGCACCTTCTGCGCCTGCGCCACGGTCCTGGAGATGATCCGCTGCCACAGCCTGGTGGATGTTTTCTTTGCTGCCAAAACCCTTCGGAACTACAAGCCCAATATGGTGGAGACCATGGTGAGGTCCTTCCTGGTCCATGCCAGACCAGGCTTCTCAGCCCCCACTTCCCTTCTCTGGTCTCCCCCCGTGGGTCTTGGTTCTAGTCCTGTGGTGTCAGAACGTTACCCCTGTTGCCCCTTCGCCCCCAGAGCAGGCCAGGGCGCATGTTTGCCCTCTCCCCAGGGAGAGGCCAGGCCAAGCTCAGGGGCCCACCCTTCTCTCCCTCTCCCCAGGATCAGTACCACTTTTGCTACGATGTGGCCCTGGAGTACCTGGAAGGGTTGGAGTCAAGATAGCGGGGCCCTGGCCTGGGGTACCCACTGTGCACCCAGGGCCAGGCCCACCACACCCAGCTGGAGAGGACCTGTGCCATCAACTCTGCTCATGGGGAAAGCTCTGGAGTGGACGCCGGGCCTTCTCCGTGGCTGCTTCCACGGTGGGCAGCGCCTTTCAGTACATCCATGGGCGAGCTATGGGCCAAGGAGGAGCACGCATGACTGCAGCCCAGTCCCACCTCCAGCGGGTCCTATAGCCACAGGGACAGTGGCTCAGACCAGCTCTGGGGGTCTCAGGCCAAGCCCCTGCCCCTGTCCCAGCTGTTGGCAGAGATGGGTGAGGCCTTGCAGAGAGAGCGTCCCAGATTCAAGGTTTCTGCCCAGCATCACCCCTCCTTCATCTGAGCGGAGGAGGGTGCACTGAGGCTTGGCCTCTGGCCCCTGAGGGTTCTGGGCAGGCTAGGCTCAGCCCTGATTTAGCGGTGGGACACACTGGCCATCCTCTTCAAGGGAACTGCGGCGCCCTCCTCCACCCTGCTGCCTCTTGCAACCCCTGGGGTGTTTTGCTCACTACCCCTCCCCACTTCTGCTTCTCTGCTATGTGCTCCGAGCTTCCTGGAACCAGGATCTGCCCATGCCTACCACGCCCTGTGTGGGGCTCCTTCCCTGCCTGACCCAGTGTCTGCAGAATGAAGTCACCTCAGTCCTCTCTTCCCATAGCCTTTGGGTCTTCTGTGGCTTGGCCCTGCTCAGCTCAGGCCAGTGACAATCTGCAAGGCTGAACCAGAATCCCTGGGGTCGGGGTCCCTGTGGCTCCTGGTCAGGCTGCTCGCAGGGGAGGGGCAGTGCTAAAGCAGGGCTGGCCCCAACCCCTAGAGCTCAATTCTGGGATGGAGGATCAGTGCTTTTTTTGTTTATTTTGTTATTTTGATGGGTGAGTGGGAAGGTCTCTTTAAAGCGGGGCAGGCCACCCCCCCATATCGTGCCTCAGTTTCCCCATCTGTAAACTGTAGATAATGACTACTGACCTACCTCACAGGGGGCTGTGGGGAGGCATAAAGTAATGTTTGTAAAGCGCTTTGTAAATAAATGTGCTCTCTGAATGCCACCAAGCAACCCTGTGTGTGTCTGATCAGCCTTCCGATGTAGTGTGTGTGTGGGTGTCTGGCCTTGGTTTTTCTATCTGTGAAATGGTACAGGTGTGAACCAAGGCATTACTGACCTAACTTGCAGAAATGATTCGAGGGTTCTTGGCCCTTGCTGCCTCTGTCCAGGCCTTTGAAAGACTTCCTGAAACAGTGGGTTTCATCTTGAGAACCCTGAGGCCATACTGTTGCCATATGGCTGCCTTGGGACCTGTCAGGGTTCAGCTCCTTCTGTGGCTGCATGGGAGACCCCAGAGACAGGTTCCACCAGCTGAAGAACCATGCAGGAGTCAGCTGACCTCTCTGGGCCTCAGTTTCTCTGTGTAAAGTACAGACAGTCCTTGAGATAGCAGTTAAGGGCCTCCTGGGGTGCTGGCGGGCTGAGAGGGCTCAGTTTACAATATAGGCAGAGGTAGGACAGAGGAGGGTTGTCCCTGCTGGGCACAGTTACCCAGATTCCCCAGCCCAGTCCATTCCCAGCCCAAGCTCCCTTATAAGGTGGAATGGAAGGAGCAGAGGGCTGGCTGGCAGGGGCGTGAGTCACTCCTGGCTCTGTCACAAACTTGTTCTGTGACCTTGGGCAAGACATTGCCTGTTTCGGGCCCCTTTCTTCACAGGAAAACTGTCTTGCAATATACTGATCCTGTTCACACTGACTTTCTCTGGGTTAAAGGGTGTGACCCCTTCTACTGACCTCACGATTCAGCCTTTCATCTGAGCTAGGGGTTTATTGGGCAGTTATCACCTCACTTGGTTCGGCCACAGACTGCTGCCTCATGCTCATTCTGAGCTGACTGCTGCTTTGCCCCGTATGCCCCTGTGTTATGATGCAGGTCCTGGCCAAGCAACAGAATTTGACTTGCTGTGGCCAATAGAAAGTGGTTGAAATGACAGTGTGTAAATTCCGGATCCAATTTCAAGAGGCATTAGGATGTTTGCTTTTGTCCTCTCCGAACTCTGCCCTACGTATAAGGAAGCCTGTCTAATCTGGATGATTTGAGGGTACCTGGAGGAGGACCTCCTGGGTCAGTACCAGCTGCCTGACCCATGAATGAGGCCGTCTTGGACCTGCCAGCACAGCTGAACTGTCAGGTGAGTACAACTGCATGACTAAGTTTAGAAGAAACTGCTCAACCAACTTCTAGAATTGGGAGTGATAATAAATGATTCTTTATTAAGCCAAAAAGTTTTGGGACCATTTGTTATGTACCCAAAACTAACTGATACATACCTGTTCTGGGCAGTGTGGATGCAGCTTTGCTCTTTGCCCTGTAAGGGTTGAGCTGCTCAGGGGCAGAAGTATTTCTGTATTAATGTTGCTGTCTCCATTACTCTGCAAAGGGTTTGTTTTGGAGATGGTGCTTGAGAAATGTTCGCATTCAGAGGAAGTGTTGGCCTGCCTGTCTGCCTGTCTGATCTTATATGGTCTTCTAGGGGAGGTAGGGGTGGGCATTATATCCAGAGAATCAAGAAGCCGCCCAGCTCTACTCCCTACCAGTGTGACCTTGCACAGTCCGTCAACTTCCCACAATAAACGTGATACCTACTTGCAAGATTGGTTTTGAGATCAGAGAGAAAATATTTAAAAAGAGCTGGTATACTCCCTGGTGGCAGAATTGGCTTCAGTAAAGGGCATCTCATATCATAATGCAGATCGTCCCGGATTTATGATGTTTTGATTTGTGATTTTTTTTGACTGTATGATGATGCAAAAGTGATAAACATTCAGTGGGAAGTATACTTCAAAATTTGAATTTTGATCATTTCCCAGGCTGGTGATATGCGGTACAACACTCTTCACAGCCTCTAATCAGCCATGTGATCAGGAGGGGAACAACCTGTACTCTGCAGAACACTGTGCTGCTAAACTCTGGTGTTTGGTAGATTAGGTGGGTTAAATGCATTTTTGACTTAGGATATTTCCAGCTTATTATGGGTTTATTGGGACATAGTAACTCGAGGAACATTAGTGCTGTAGTCCCTGGATAAAAATGGTGATTATTACCTTTTGTTTAGTCTCTGTTCCTGTGTTTGATGCTTTGTACTCTTTATCTCTTAATACATGCAACTCTTTAAAGTAGAGGTGTCTACTCTTCCCTTCAGAGCTGAGGAAACAGGTTCAGGGGGCGAGTTTCCTCCCTGCAGGTCTCTTGGCTGGTACATGGCAGTCAGGACTTGAATCCTCATTCATGTTGACTCCGAAGCCTGGGCCTTTAGCTGCTCTGTGCTGCCTGGGTGGTGCCAGAAGCCTGGGTCTCCCCTCGATGCAAGTCCACACTTGTACCTTGGGGCCAGGACATGGGTTTGCAGATGCTGTGAAAGGTGTCCCATGGTGGCCTCTTGGACAAGGTGGCCTGGAGCAAGGAAATGGATGGTCCACAGGGCTCCGCCCAGAGCTCTGGCCAGCAGGTGTGGGTAGAAGCCTCCACCTTCCCCGCCCAGGCCTGGCACACTGGATTGCTACAAGCACAGATGGGCTGGCTGCCTGTTACCCCAGAACAAAATCACTTCTTTGTGCCACAATAAATCTGACTGTGTGAGTGGCCAGGACAGTCATGACTGCTCACCCGCTCTCTGCGTCCCCTGACTGGGACCCGCTGTGCATCTCAGGCAGCCAGGCAGTGGAGCCGTGACTCTGATGGATGCGAAGGCCACCTGCAAGCCGTCATTGAGAGGGGACCTGGCCGCTGTCGTCACTGGGCTCCACTGACTTCCCCTGCTGACCATTGATGGGCAGGAGCTTAATGCGCTTTGGCCTCAATGCCCCATGGCTGAGGGCAGCGCAGAAGTCACAGTGTTTCCTGCGCAGATGTTTCCTGCCAGGCTGTGTCCAGCGGTGGAGGAGGCGGCCTTGGATGTGCGATGTGAAGGAGCAGCGCTTCGTCCAGGTCTTAATGGTGCTGGGGGCACGTGGCTAAGTGCCCTGTGTGGATTGTCACCCGTCGGCCTCCAGTGACAGCGGGAGCCCCTTTCATGGATGAAGAGACCGAGACTCAGAGTGCAGAAGCACCTGCCCGGCCAGAGAACCGCTGAGTTCACGGGAGCAGAGTGCCCAGAGCCATGGAAACATCAGGCCAGAGCCCATCAGCTCCCGCTCGGACCCTCCGGGGCTCCTGCTCTCTGACAAGGGCCGAGCTGCCTGCAGTGAGGTCCTGGGTCTGACCCGGCCTCTGCCCTCTGACCCTGGCCCTCCTGTGCCCCTTTGCTCACATGGCCTCATCTCTTCTCATCACACCCAGCTCTGCTGGTCACCCTTTTCGATGTGACTGTCTCCCCCCTGGTGTCCAGGGCCCAGCTCTAATGTCCCCTCCTGGAGATTTCCACCCTGAATGTCCTGGGTGGCCCTCCTGCCCCACTGTCCCTGTCACGTGGAACCCTCCCTGTGTCTGTTCCTCGCTGCTTTCCCGTGGAGGTACCTGGCTTGTTCAGTCACTGGTTGGCTGGTTGCTGCTTCCCCCATCAGACCGTGAGCAGTGAGTGAGCTGAGGCCGAGTAGATTTCACCCCCTGTGTCCCCTGCCCTGAGCACAGGGCCGGCACATGCCAGCCACTCAGTGTTTGTTGAATGAATGACAGAATGAATGCAGAGCGGGACTCTAGCTCAGGTCTTTCAGGGTGTAGCGCCCAGGCACTTGAGCACATGAAAGTCAATCTTGAGAGGGCTTGTGCCACGGGGCCGGGTTCCAGTGTCACTGAGCCACCTCCATGCTGTGTGGCCTTCAGCAAATATCTGCCCTCTCTCAGGTTCATTTTCTAATCTGTCCAATGAGGAGGTGAAAGTAGGCTCCTTCCTGAGCCCACTCCAAGGAGGGCAGCACTGCGCTCAGCATCCCCCTGGCACTGCCCAGACGAGCCCAGGCTACTGGTGAAAGCACCTGCCTTCTAAGCCTGATGGACGCTTGGACTTTAAGATCCTGGAGCTTTGTGCTGTGGGCTTTGGTCCACTAGGCCTTACTATTTATTCCTTCCTTTGGCCTACTGCAGACATTGTTCCTGCCTAGAAGTCCTGAGAGGTAGCTCTGATCGAAACACTTGACATATGATGGAACAGGTTGAGAGATGTGAGGCAAACTGCTTAAAGTCATATAGCTAGAAAAGAACCAAGATGGGATTAGAACCCATGTCATGGGACTCCAGAGCCATTGCTCTTATAATCATCAGAGAAATACTGGCAGATCTAAACCAGAGCCACATTAAATAGGTCCTGGGAATTTCTCTTGTCCGTGCGTCAGTCTGCTCTCTTGACGCTCGCTGAAGCCAGTCTCAGCCACAGATGCCACAAACAGGCTAAGCTGAGGCTCACACTCAGATAGGCTCCTGGGCTCGCTGCTTGGCACCTTGGAGGCTGCAGAGAGTGCTGCTGAATGAGTGATGGAATGCTGTGAATCTGCAGATGGTGGGAGGTGGCCTGACTCAGCAGGAGCCGAGGAACTGAGAAAGCCTTTTGGAGAAAAATGAAATGTGTCTCAACTCACTTCCCACTTATTCCCAGGGGTGGGAAGAGGGAATCTGTCCAGGAATTTTATTTTCTGTTCATTTGAAAGTGGAACAGTGTGGCTTTCTTGAGCTGTGTTTGGTATGTGACTGCATTTTCTTTTTCAAAGGAGCGGGCACATTGCTCCTCAAGGCTCTCTCGTTTAGGCCTCGCCCTCTCCAAAAGGCATAGAACCTCTTGCCCCCCTCGTCTTCTTCCTGTATCGACTCTTTGCTCCTTCCGTGTCTGCCTGCCTCTCTGCCATTTACCAGTTTATTATCTCTGGTATCCAAATACCCGGTTCTTTACACTGCCTTTCAAAAATGGAGCTGGATCCTGCAAGTCAGCAGGAGCAATGGTAGTCTTGGACAGTAGGGGGCGCTAGAGAACACCCAGGTGATAGATGGGAGTCCGGCCTCCTTCCCTCTTGTTTCCTCAGTCCAGGAGCCAAGTCGCAGTGCCCATCACCTTAGTGGCCGATGGGGACCAGCTCCAGCTGTCCCCTCAGGCCACAGATCGTGCTCCCACCCGGAAGCCGCTAAACAGACCAGGCTAGCTCACGCTACCTGGCAGGTTTCTTGGCTATTAGAGGCTGCGGGTTCTCCTGGTTGTCATTCCCTCCTAGAAATGGTCCGAATTGGGGCAGGACTATCCCTGAGGCCTTGTTTGCTTCACTATCCACTTTGCCCCAGCGCGGACGCAGTAGCTCCTTTTTCTTTTCTGTTTTTTTTTTTTCTTTTTTTGTAATTGGGATTGAACTCAGGGTCTTTGCATTTGAGCCACATTTCTATTTTTAAAATTTTGATACAGGATCTCACTAAGTCACTAAATCACCCAGACTAGGCTTGAACTTGTGATTCTCCTGCCTCAGCCTCTCAGAGTGCTGGAATTACAATGATCCACACTCAGCAGTAGGTACTTTTTTTGCACTTGCTATCTCTGGGTCTCTGGTCCTTTTTTTTTACCCCTTTTGGGTATCAGCTGCCCTATGCTGGATAACAATTCTTCTTATTAAAATTTCCATGTTTGTATTATGGACATAGTCTTCTTTGTCTCCTGACTGGATCCTAAATTGATATGGAGTTGGGGGCAGGTGGTGCCAGGGAGCAGACCCTCAAAGAAGTGATTTTGATCAGTCCCATTATGCCCCAGGCTTGAGCATTGTGCTGAGCTTCTTGGGGAGGAGAAGCGGATGCTCAGTCTACAGCAAGGCTTGTCATAATTATGCTGTCGCCTGTGAGGGATTCTGATGCAGTGCCAATGGAAGCAAGGGTCTTGGGACCCCAAGTGACTACTATACTTAGCCATTGGGGATGGTGGGCCACGGTGTGGGATGGATCCTTCAAGGCACCAGACACTTTCTAGAAAGGAAAGGACAAAACAAGTTCAGGCCATTTAAGTTTCACCTCCAATAATAGTTCGAGAACCACAGAGCTCCTAGGCCACCTGCAATAGAACACATGTGAAGCATAACATTT
Source organism: Dinomys branickii (assembly GCA_004027595.1). NCBI lineage: Eukaryota > Metazoa > Chordata > Mammalia > Rodentia > Dinomyidae > Dinomys > Dinomys branickii. The sequence goes on along the minus strand of PVLD010000321.1, from coordinate 12,984 downwards.
AATTATGTGGGTTGCACAATTTAAACATCAATGACGTTCGGAGCATCATGGAGTTTCTTATGTGAAAGTTTGGGCACAAATTAGAGAAAAATGGGATCCTGAAACTTGGAATAGGAACACCTGGCTGGACTCAGATGAAATGGAGAATTTTGAATCCCTGAGTCAGTCTGCACCCCCCTTGCCAATGGAAATAACTTTTCTCTTTTGTTTTTGGGGAGAGTGACTTTCCTTAGATTTCCAACTCTGTGATGACCTTACGTGAGGCAGGTTCCTTGAAAGAGCAGCCACCTTAAGCTAGTCTACAAAGACCATTTGATGCCACCAGATCCATAAGTAGGGTCAAACCTCCATGTGTTTCATGGGGTCAGGTACACACTGGGATCCAGGAGGAGATAGTTTATGCAACAGAAGAGAGGCAACATTTTGCTAGTGGCAAGATTTGACATAATCCTGGGGAATGTACATGAGAGTTGATTCTAAGGGTGGAAGAGAATGTACATAGTCATTCTGAATTCAGGGGGGTTGACTTGATATTTAATGGGTTAACTTGAACAGATTAAGTTGGCTCTAAAAGCTTACTTCACTGGCTGGCTGAAACTTGAAGGTGGCTTACATTTAATGAAGTAGAAATAACAGAGCGTCCGTCACAGAATGAGGAAGAGGGAACCGAAAGGATTAGGGAGACAGGTATTGGAGTGGGTTTGTCATGTATAACCTGCACAGCCCCCCAAACTGTTTTCATGACCCCTCCCCCCAAAAAAGAAAATTCCTAGAAGATACTCTCTTGACTGAGGCATTGAGAAATATATTACTGAGGGAGAAGATCCGCAGTCCTATGGAACTTGGTGGTTGTAGGCCAGGTGTCACTGTAGAATATGCTGTCATTCATATGGGCTTCTGGATTTCATGCAGAAGATAATATCCTGGAGCAGCAAAGGGTAAGTGGTATCGCTTATAGCAAAAGGCAATTTATCATACAGAGTATTTACCATACAGCACAGCACAGATGATCAGTAAGTAGAAGACTATGGCAATAGGGATCTTGGGTGATGACTAAGAAGTCACCGTGTCCCAAGGAAGCAGAGAGATGGACAACTTACTACAGTATGTACAGAAAAACCAACCAAGCAACCAAGCAACCAACCAACCCATCTTTAATACTGATAACCAAAACCTGATTTAAATCACTATGTTGGAGAATGGTGGCATGTCATTTAGTTCCAGAGCTAAACCAACGCACAGATCAAAGCCTCATAATTCAAGAGGGCACAGATCCCTTGAGAAATTTACATACATCTCCCCCTGAGCCTTCTCTACAAGGTCCTTTAAGCTTAGACATGGACTCTGAATTGAAGATAATACCTGGGCATACAAAATGCCTCCATGGCCCACTGAACTGGTAGCTTAGGTAGTCTGGTAAAAGAAACTTAGTCCATATGTTCAGTTGGTCACCTCCCCAGATTCTCTATAACTAAAATAGACATACTGAGTAAAGGGAGAAATCTCCACTCGGGGTCTCTGACTCATGGAGGAAGCCATTGTGGAAGGAAGGGCCTAAATAGAAGATCTTGGAACTTCCTCTGTTTCCCATGATAGTGAGCTTGAAGCGTGTTTCTATCCTTGAGGGAACTGCAGAGATTAACGAAGGCTTGAAATATGCAGAAATGGTCATTCCTATTCCATTCCCATTTCACTTGCCTGTTTGGCCCGTGTCAAAATTCTATGGGTTTTGGAGAATGGCCAGTTAATTAAAGAGTAAAATCGTGAGCCATGATATCTCATCCAAAATAGAAGACTCATGATTCAAGAGGACACAGGGGAGGAAAATCTTTTCAATGGGTAAGGCTTTAAGGGATATATTTGGTTGTCTGTTTTGGAATGACAGGTGGCCAGAAGTGTGGATCCCCACTGACTTAAGAGCAGTCGTTAATGATAGGGTTTGACTGGTGGTCAGAGACTTGGAAGGGACAGGGCTGGCAGACGGGTGATAGGCAGTCTGGAGAAGAGATGTGAGGTAGGCTCCTCAGAATGGTACAGACTGTGAAGATTTGTATCCTAGGTGAATGCTCACTAAAGGGAATTAACTTGAAAAGCTTTCAGTAATCACACGAACAATATGACGTTTTATGGTCATCCGTTGTTCTGTTTACCCAGCTATCCTTGTGGTTGCCCAGTGGGCCTGTGAATAAATGGCTTTAGTGGCAGGAACATAGGATATACATGGGCTCACAAACATGAGCTTTCCTTTACTAAGGGCTACCACTGACTAATGCTCAGTTTCCCAACAGAAAAAACCAACATGAGCCCAAACTGTAGTATCACTTCCTGAATGGACCAGTCATCTGCCCGGTAGCCAGTTGATTTTGTTACATCTCTTGCATCCTGTAGAGAACAGAGATTCTTCCTTACTGTGATACAGCCTTCTTCTGGATATGGGTTTGCTGGCCCTGCATGAAATGTTTTTATCCGCAACACTATTTATACTGTATACTCATAATTGCATCTTGCACCATCATGGTATTCTACGCAGAATATCACGCCTCTTTTCAAGGAACTTCACATCAAAGGAAATTCAGCAGCCGGCTTATCCATGGAATTAACTGTTCTTACCACATAATGCATCACCTGGAAGGGAATGGTATAATTAAAAGGTGGAAAGGATCCTTTGCGGCACCAGCGAAGAGACAAGCCATGAAAGGATGCAGCATATGCTTTGAGCCGGACATCCCTGGATAGCGCTCCTCATTGGAAGATGTGAGCCTATTAATCGAGGAGCAGAAGTGAAGCTTGTTTTGCATCAGTCAAACTTCAGTTAGGTGACAGGAACTATGTAGGACTAACTACAGAAGAATAAAAGGGAACCTTAAAGCATACAACTAAGACTGAAGGAGCGTGTGCAAAGGCGACCACTTAGAAGGGAGGGAAGATCCTCCTCATGGTTGGGAACTGAGACCAGTAGAGAGCCTAAGATTCAACCCATCGATTGGTGAAAAGCTCATGGGGTTGTGCAGGTCAGCGGTGGTCTAATGGTGAGTGAAAGTTACTGGGCAGAGAACTGCCTGCTGAAGTGCTAATGAAATTTAGAAGCTGCCTTACGGGGTTGCTTTCGAACTTGCTAGGAAGCTAGTTGGGGCACTTCCAAGAAGGTTCCCAGCATGTTGGGGGTGATGGGGAGGTGAGAGGTCATCTCTGGGAAGATGAATGGAAGGAAGATGGGGCGTCCATAGGTCTCGCTTCTGGGAAGCCAGTTGTGAGGGTGCTGTTGCTATCACCGGGCGGGCGCCCCACCGAGCGTCCTGCCCACTGCCTAGTGCTGCAGGAGCAGGAAGAAACAGTGCTGGAATGAGATAGTGCGGCTAGTGTCCTGCCAGTGCCATCTATTGACAGACATTAGCATCGCGCCCGTTTGCACAAGAACAATGTTCTCACAAGTAGGTCTTAAAAGGGTGAGTTTGCAGCTAAGAAACGATAAATGACAACAGTAAATGACAATTGACATAAGTTCCTCTATTATTTTTAACCAGCCACCAAGAGGATTTTTGCTTTTGGCTTGAGCAAATTTGAGCTCTGCTGGCTTGGATATCTTTGTCTCCAAGTTGGGAGTTACTTACTCAGTGACAATGTTAGTACCAGTGAATGGGAGGGTGAGACTGCTGTCTAGCCATCTGGGGTCCTTGTGTGGCTGAATAAACAGGCAGGGAAAAGTGTTGCTCCATGGAATTAAATGAGTGACCCTGATTGCCAAGGGGAAGTTGGACTGCTGCTACATGATTGGGGCGGGAAAGACTGAATCTGGAGCTCAGAAGAGTCTCCCGAGGTGTCTCTTAGTAGTTCACGTCCAATGCAAAAGTTAGTGGAAAACACCAGTGATTCAAAAAATGTGCAATAATTGAGGAATCATGTTTCAGGAATGAAGTTATGGCTCCCTCTCCCCAGGAAAACAACTCAATTAGCTGAGCCTCTGGTTGAGGAGGGGAAATATGGGTAATGCGGGAAAGAAACCATAGTTATAAATTTTGGCCTTGTGGCCAATTATAGAAATGAGGGCTGCAGTAGGTTTGTGTATTTTCTCTTTGCTGGTTATATGTGTAAATTTATATCTGCATACTAACAGTTTTCTTTGATAGCCTCCCCATTATTATTTATGTAGATGTTATTGGAGGTTAACTTTATAATTTAGCCTCTAGGAAACAGAATATTCAGTGTAAGTGAATTAAGGGGTGATTCACGTGGCCATGAATGGATGCAATGATGTTGGAACTGTGTATCTCCTCATTTTAAGACAAGCATGTGCACTTCCTTATCTCAACAAAGAATAACTGCAATTCCTAGGCGAAAACATGGACTGCTTTCTTGCAAATTGAAGTTCAAAAGTATATTGAAAGTCTGTGCAGAAGACGGCTAGCCAAAGGAAAGGACAGTGACATTTATCACCATATTGTCCATCAGCTCCAGGCCCACCCTTCTTTGTCCTGCTTTGATACTAAAGCTGGGCCCTGCAAACATTTTTTTTTTTTTTTTTTTTACAGTCCACGCAATGCCAATCTCTGTCAGTAGAGGTCACTGGGAGATATTTTGAAGTGATAGCAACACTTATTTTCTGGTATTGGGTCTCTGGTTTCCTCTCGTTCTTTGCAGGTGCTGCTTAGGGATCATCCCCTCTGCAGCCATCAGGGACCAGCTCTTTTTTGAGGCACCCCTCGCCTGGTACTCGCTATAATAGATCTACTTCAACCACACTCTGAGTCATCGCTGGAGGCGGTAAATTTCCTCCACACTGCCAGTTTTGTGTTACTCGGGGTCCTTTTTCACCCTTGTTTGCAGTCAGTCCCCTCTGACTAATGAACTATTCTTTACATTTTTTTCTGTTCAGGTCACTTGCGTGGTCTCTGTCTTCTGAATGGCTCCTACTTACACATTCTGCTACCCGGTCTCCTTTGCTGCTTTGTATCCATCTTTGATGATTTGGGCCCCCTCTCGTTCTTCTCTTTTGACCTTTCTCCTTACCTCTTGCAGAACCTCTGCCTCACTCTTGCTTCTTGAGAACAGCCCACCTCTTGTGCAAAGACAAGGGTGTGGCATCCTCCCAGCATGCCTTGCAACAGGGTGGGATTTCCAAGCCATTAGTATGGAGAAGACCTGCAGCTTGGAATCTGGGCTCCTGGATCCTACTCCAGCCTGGCCTCTAGCAGAGCCTTCTCAGTGGGAAAACTGAGAAGTTGTAGTAGGTGACTGTTCACATTCAAGTTACTCTAATGAGCTACAAGGGTTTCCTTTCCACCTCAAATTCCATTATATTATGCAACTCTCACGAGAACCCTTCCCCTGAGTTGGCTGGATAGATCTGATCATTATTATTCTAACTACATATTATTATTTTACTGAATAAAATTTGGCCTCCCAGGGGACATTTGGTTAGCACAGCGGGAGGGTGCTAATGGGTTGAGGCCAGGGACGCTGATAAATATCCTACAAGGCGCAGGACAGCTCCCACAACAAGGAATTATCTGGCTCCTATGTCTCTAGTGCTGAGAATAAGTTCTGAATTAGTAGATATAGAAAAAGAGGCCCTAGGAGTTGAAGTGGTATGTTTAGGATCACACAGAAAGTAAGCAACAGAGCTATATAACAGCCCAGGTCCTCAGGCTCTCAGCTGTGGTCATTCCCGCCCCTTTCCATAGTCTAAGATTGGAAAGGGAAATGGGAAATGGGGGGAGCCTGCCCCTAGGAATGGTGGGCCTGCGGGTGGCTGGCACTCTCTCACTGCCTTCTCTTTTGGTATTAGCTTTTGCTGTTGCTATGACACAATACCAGAGACTAGTAAGCTATAGAGAAAAGAGGCTTATTTTGACACCTAGTTATGGAGGCCCAAAGGGGGAAGGTGCTGCATCTGGTAATGGCCTTCTTGCTGGCAGAGTCCCCAGGTAACTCAGGACTTCACATAGCCAGAGACAGGAAGTGTGTGTGTTTCTGTGTCTTCTGCTCTTTCTCTACACCAGGATTCAAAGATGTGAGGGGGCCCCAGAGAGAGGCCTTATTTTATCCTAATTACCTTCCAGAGGCTCCGCCAGAGTCAGATTAGGTTTCCACCCTCTTAATCCTCTAGGACCGAGAGTAAATGCCACCTCCTGAAGCCCCGGGGGATGGGTAAACCATGCCCAAACCACAGCATTATCAAAGCCTCGCCACTTTCGGATGTAGCCATCTGCTTTCTCAACTTCTGAGTTGCTGGGAAGTTGCTGAGAAAACTGCACTGGGTGAGGACTGGCAGCATCGCCGAGGGGCGAGTGCCAGTGCCTGCTGGGTCCAGTGTCACCCTTCCTCCCTCTCCCTTCCCTGCAGTCTGCGGACTGCCCTCACCTTCAAGAACTACTTCAACCCCCACCTTATCAAGCAGCCCTTGCCCTGCCTCCTCGTTCCCAGCCGGTAGCCTGGCTCCCCTGCCCCTGGTCTCAGCCAGCTCAGGAGCGGGATTCCCAGCCACGGCAGGACTGAAGCTCTTTTCCCCTGGCTGAAGGCCAGTGTGTTTCCACCCCTGGATGCGTTCTTTTCTGCCTTGGCAGGAGGCTGTCCCTGTTAAATCCGTTCTCTTTCTCCCCCCATTTGTTGGCTTCCCCAATTCTACCACCTAAGGCTTCTCCACATAAAGGCAGTCCAAATCTCCCCATTCTTAATTTTACCACAAATGTCTCTCTGGAAACCCTCCGAGCACTTTCACTTCTTTCCCTGCCACCCACATCTGTGGCAGCTGCCTGGATTAGGCCCCGCACCCGGCTCCGGCTGTAAGACGCCTGCTGGTGCCTCACACCCAGCTCGCAGAGGCTGTAGCAGGTCTGCCGTGCCCTGCCCTGTGTCCCCTCCCCTCTGAGTCTCCAGCTACAGCAGTTTGGAGCATCTGATACCTTCCCACCCAGAGAACTTGATTCTGTGGCACAGGAGGCAAAAATCGCAGGAGGCAGAGAGGTTAATACCCCCAGTCAGTCATTAATGGCCACCCATCTCTCAGGGGCGTGACTCAGTCACCTTCCACGTGGTCCTTGGAGGGTCCACTGCAGAACTGAGCTCACTCACTAATCCGTGTTGTGCTGACTTTTCTCTCCCCTGACTCTGTCCCTCTGCTTCCTCGCTGTACTCTCCAGGGCCCTCTCAGATGCACTGCCACTGCTGAGTCTTGTCTCAGTCTGCTTGGAGGCACCCAGCCTAAGACACCCAGCCTGCCTGACCCCAGGAGAGGCAGGTGTCCCTCCTCCTTCTCCCTCGTGTGTGTTGCTGCCCTTCTTGGGACACAACTTCTGCCCCCAGTGCCAGGCTGTGAGCACCTTGAGGGCAGAGGTGAGCTCCTCATTGCTGCCATGCCCCCTCTACCCGGCACAGCTCCCCGGCATACTGGTGGCCAGAAAATGCTTATTCAGAGAGAGAGTGACTGGGTGGATGATGACACACACCCCCAGGGACACCATGCTAGGTGAGTGGTCCTTTGAAGCCAGCCCTTGGGTGTGGGCCTCCCTCCCCTGCCTTCTCTTTTGCCTGCATGTCTGTCCCTGCTGTCCCCACCTGGCCCAGAGCCCATCATTCTGCCATTCATACCCAGGCCCCTCTGTAGTGCAGTCTGCTTGGTGTGGCCCAGGTTGCCTCCTGCCAGGAGAAGTCCCCAGACAGGGAGTAGGACTTGCGGGAGCCTCCCACTTAGCTAAATAAAGGTCACAGGCACAGGGTAAAATGCTGTTACAATGTGACGTAATTTTACACTGCCTTCCAGAAGATGCTGTCTCAGAGGGATGGATTTGTCCCAGCTAGATCCTGGGCTCATTCTGAAGCACTTGGAACAGCCACCTGCTGCTTGTGCGGTGAGCAGCCTCAGGAAACCGTGACTGCTACTACAAATGGGTATATTCAGGATCTGGCTTCTAGTAGGAGGAATTGAGTCTTGTTGGGGAGGTGGGGCAGCTGCTGCCGAGCAGAAATTCAGGAGCCCATATCCAGCCTTGAAGGTCCTCGGAGAATGGGACGAGCTGGAAGCAACCACATTTTGGAGAATCATATTGGCTCAGTGTAAGGACATTTTATAGATGAGAAAACTGAGGTCTGGGAGAGGCACAGGAGCAGTTTTTCAGAGTCACCCTCTGAATTAGTGGTTGCTCAGGGGCTCTGCCCAAATCCCTAACTTCTCTGAAGAGTAGGCAGCCAAGATTTGTATGGAAATAAAAAAACAAAATACCCAACATCTTAGTTCGATACCCAGGTTGTACCTGATGTTTTGTTACAGACACAGGCTTGAGAATTAGGGACCCTGGGATCGGAGCCTGATTCTCTCATGTGCCGTGGGACCTCAGGCTCACCATTCAAGGAGCAAAATAAGCCACTTCCTCACAGGGTGCTGTGAGGATCAGGTGAGGTCCAGAAGATGCTCCTTGGCACGTTGCGTGGCAGTGAGCCAGAAAACAGAGTTAGCATCGCTCACATATCTGCAGTGATGGGATGCTGAGGACAGGGACACTTCCACATCTGAGCTGCCAGAAGGAGAGAAAGAGAAACTAACACGCCACATCCCCCAGCCAAATAACTCTGGAGCCAGGGGAGAGGGGTGAGGGGGAGTTGTAAGTCTGGAGATTTGGATTTCCTCCCATAACTTGGGGGCATCTCTGAAACCAGGTACCTTTCACTGTTCCAGCAAGTGATATGGAACCTCACATTTCATGTTGCCTGTCCACGGGCAATATTGGTAATATTGAGCTGTGGGCAATGCACTGGGGCAGGGAAAGAGAGAAAGGAAAGGTTTATAAGGAGACGGGAGGGAAGAAAAGGGGGAGAAGGAACATTTGGAGCGGGTAGAGGACTGTTTTCACTCTGTGGTACAAATGCAAGCTGAAATTGTAGGCTCATTTTGTTTTATATTTTTTATTTTATTTTAAAAGTAAAAGAGCAGAAACACTAACAAACATACACACAGCAGCATAAGAACAGTACAAAAACCGAATTACAGATAAGGTGGCAGGGGATCGACAATGGTTGTTGTATTACACGTTGGTAGCTTCAAAGTGTATACTCAGGACAATACAAATAGACATACAAGGTTGATCAAACGACTAATCACCAATTGTTTCCCACATCAATATGACGTGAGACAACAGTGCAACCATGTCAGCCATCCCGCACATATGTACATACCTACTCAGCTATCCCCCTCTTCCTCCTCTCCTTCCCTTCATCCCGATTGCTCTCTACCCTTGAGCAGTCTCCCTTCAACCCTCCCGATCTATATTCTCACCTCCAGGTTCCTACACTAATGATACTATACACTGTTTGCACATGCACATCTGGTTTGCCTCACTTATGAGTATGGTCTCTAATTGTGACCATTTGCCTATAAAAGCCCCTAGATTGTCTTTCTTTACAGCTGAATAATATTCCATTGTGTAAAAATGTGTCAGCTCATTTTGGAACTGTAGAATCAAGAAGAACTGAGATCAAAGGCTGGCACCACTACTCAGTATTGGGGAGTAGTATTGGGGTTAATCATCCAAAAAAACTTCACTTTTCACATATGCAAATGAGGGTAGGAATGGTTCCCTTTTCGTATGGATAATGACAAAGGACTTAAGACTGTGCCTGGCTCAGAATAAGTCTGTCTAGTGAGGCAGCAGAAGCAAGACAAGGAGCTGTAAGTCTAGACATTTCCATGTTCTTCAGGGAGGGCTGCAAAACCCACCCCACTGACTGGACAGTGATGGGAAGACCAGAGAGCTTGCCCGGGTAGAGAAGCAGATGGATTTGTCCAAGTTGAGAGCAGCCTGATGGGGGCACAGAACCCAAATTACACATGCAAAGGAAGTCATCTAACACATTTTCCTTGTGTTGGTGCTATCAGGAAGTATTCTTATCTAACTAACAGCAATTATATTGGTGAGGACAAAAGTTTGTGTGCTAATGGTGGCTAAATTGATTAATATGTAGGAAGCTGAAGGCAAATTTCAGGTTGGTAGATCAGGAAGAAATGTAAATGAACCCCAAGCAAATGACTGCCATGGCTGCTGTTAGGGAGATGGATTGGGGATTCATCCCCACCCTGACTGTGGCAGCCATGCTGGGACTCTCACTAGGGTCTGTGCTTGGTCTCAAAGGAGGCTCAGCAGGTGCGGTGACATCCCCCAAATCCCACAGATAGGTGGCCTGGACCCCACCCAGTTCTGTCTGAGGCCTCAGTTCTTACCATTCCTTAGAGCTGGCCAACGTCGTATCTGAGGCTGGGCCATCCCAGGCCAGAGGGAGCAGCAAGATTAGGTGGACAGAGCAGCTCAGGACTGAAGAGTGCAGGTACCCAGGGCAAAGGATCTTTCTTTTGGCTCTGATAGTTAGATGGGAAATATAAACAGGGCCATGTCTATAAGTCCAGAAGGCTGGATATGCTGGGCCCTGGGCTTCCATCTTCCCTGGCACTATGAAATCCTTCCAGGCTTCGCCCCAGCCTCCACTCAGACTGGCATCCCACAGAAACACCAGTTTTCTTTTCTTAGCACATGCTACCTGTGTGGCTGTGACCACAGGGCTATGGGTGGAGATGAAACAACTCAGGAGGTACAGATTGTTGAATTGGGATAGAGTACCAGCTAAATATTTCTCTTAGTTTTTTTCTCTCTGGAGGAGCTATATTATGAGATACCAGTTGTTTTAATATGAAATATGTGTCACCACACAGAGTCAATTACACGCACAGTCAGCATAAATGAATAGAGGTGCATGAACACACATGCGCACACACACACACTCACACACACACAAAGAGGAGGACCTTGGGACCATTTTCCTTTTTCAAGAGCTATGAATGTCTCTGAAGAAGCGATAAAAAGTCTCCAAACTCAAGAAAATATTTTTCTTGGGATTTATGAATTATACACATAATAATTGTCCTAATCTTGTTCTTCCCCTCCCCTCTCTAACCTCCAGCCTTTGTGTGCCCTGATGGTTATGTGCTTGAATTGAAAGACAGATGGTAAGGAATATTCACTGCGCAGCGTTCACAGGTGTTTATCTTCTTCTCTTAGCTTCCCTCTTCCACCTAGCTTCTGAGAGGCAGAGCTTTAAGGTCAGAACTCACTTGTTGAAATGGATTAATCCAGTTTCAGCACCACGACAGACCCCTTTCCCTCCCTATATTGGACGAGGGCTAAGGCTTGGTGTGTGTGTGTGTGTGTGTGTGTGTGTTCCTGGGGATTGAATCCAGTGCCTTGTGCATGTAACACAAGAACTCTACCACTGAGCCACATCCCCAGCCCCTGAGGCTTGGTTTTGACAAGCATACAAAGGAGCGATTGGGAGCTGCCTGCGAATAGCATTAGGGTATGGGGACACCAAGGCCACTGAGGGGTTTGCTTACAGATGGCATTTCCTCTAGACTCCAGCCGCAAGCTCAGTTTTTTTGACTTCTCCAGCCTAGTGTTTTAAAACTATGTATATTTTGCCCCCTATGATGTATTTACAATTCTTTCAATATAACATACAATAATAAGCATTTCACATGATCTCAGAGTAAATGTGACACAAAGAGAGGGTGCCCTATAATTTTCTTATGACTTCATGAACCCCTGGGCACACTGCCAAAATGCTTCAGGGGTGGGGATTGTGTGTGTGTGTGTGTGTGTGTGTGTGTGTAGTTCAAGATCTTTAACTTGGAATTTGAGTTTTCCTGTTTGGGCTCCTGACTTCTCTGTGACTGCCCAGTCATGCATCTCATACTAGGAATATGTTCCCAACCTCGGTCTCTTTGAGCTCCTGGTCCACTTCCTCTATTCTTTGGATTGTATTCTCTCCCTGTAGGATAAAGGGGGTCTCCTCGACCTTGCCCTCTGCTGTATCTGTTGGAACAGACACGTGTCCTCACTGTGCAAGTACTTTGAGGCACAACTCATGTCACCCAGCAGGGCAGAGCAGTGGTTCTGTTATTTTGAACACTGTGCCAACCCCACTGATTTATTTCACTCTTTGATTCTTGCTTTGGAATGTTGGATCCTCCCCCATGGTTCTCCTCCCTCTTCCTCTTCTGACACACTCCAGCGAGGCGATTTAGGGAGTATGAGATCTTGCCTACCCAGATCAGCTGCAGCTAGAGAGTTGTACAGCCTAACTGTGGCTCAGTGACCCTTCAGCAGAGAAAGGTCATGTGTCGCTGAGGTCTCCGCCATGCAACCTGCCTGTGAAATCCCTTCCTGAAGCCCTAGGATTGGGCTGTGTCTCCAGGAGGCCCTCAAGGGGGACAGAGAAAAGTGGAACTGTGGCTGTCAGCGTCACACAGGGTGCTGATCCTGGGATGTTAGGGGAGGGAGGTGCAGCTTGTACCCTCACTGGTCACTAGACAGCCCTGTTGGCACCTTTTCTGTGCTAGGATTGTCCTGGGCACTGGGGCCATAGGGATGGGGTGGGCATTATCCCTTGGAGGAGGCTATAGGCTGGTGGATGAATCATAAATTTAAGCTGAAAGAGTAGGTGTAGCTCAGGCAAGGACTCATAGCCAGGCCCCATCAGGGATGAGACAAAACCCAGGGCTCCTGACACGCAGACTGCGTGGGTAGGACGGGTGTCAAGGCAGCGTCACAGGGGTCAAAGAATGCTTTCTGCAGGAAAGACTATGACTTGTTTTTTTTTTTTTTTTTTTTTTTGCGGTACTGGGGATCGAACTCAGGACCCTGCGCTTGCTAGGCAAGCGCTTATTCCACTGAGCTATATCCCCAGCCCGAAGACTATGACTTGTGATCAGAAATGTTACCAGAAATGTAGTCAAAAGGAAGCCCACTTCAGGTTTAAGTGCCCGCTGGCTCATCCTTTTCTGCAGTTTTACCAAATTCTGTTCTTGAGAAGTGACTGCACCATTCATGAACTTTTCACTTGAGTGTAACAGCAGACCGGCTTAAGCAAATGTGAGAATTTAGCAGCTCGCCTAAATGGGGAATTGTGGAGGTGGGTCTGCTTCACTGCTGTTTGAACCTGGGG
>PVLD010000320.1:36135-312294 GCA_004027595.1 Dinomys branickii | reverse complement strand
CTTTCCCACGTCTCGCCCCGGCAGCCTGGTCCGCCCTACCACATCTCCCCCGGCATCTCAGAGAAATACGCCCAGTTTAAACTTCCCAGCCGAGGTTCCGGCATTCACGCTCACCAAGTCTGTCTCGAGCTGGTGGTGTTTATTAAGGAGGTTCGCTCCCTTGCTGCTCACCCGGTCGCCATCTTCCCCGGATCCCTGAATTTCTTTTTGAATTAAATGTGTTTCTTGTATGCAGCATATTGTTGGATCTTGTTATATCTAGAATGTGCTTCAGAACATTTTGGGTTGCTGGTTTGATGGTGGCAAATTTTCTTAGCTCTTTGTCATGGAAATATCTTATTTACTCATCAGTTTTGATAGCTTTTATTTGTTTGTTTGAGACGGAATCTATGTTGTGCTTGGTGGCCTTAAACTCACTTATATAATCTAGGCTAGCCTGAAACTCACAGCAGTCCCCGTGCCTCTGCTTCCCAAGTTCTAGGATTATAAGCATGGACTACCACACTTAGTTCAAAAGATAATTTCTGTGGGGTACATCAGTCTTGGTTGGAGGTTGTTTTCTTTTAGGGCTTGAAATACTTTAAGCTCTCTTTGGCTTGAATGTGTATGTTGAATAGTCTGCTGTGATTCTGATGGGCCCTACTTTATAGGTGATTTTTTTTCTTTTCTCTAACAGCTTTTAATGCTCTGCTCTTGTGTTGAATTTGTGGAATCTTGACTATTATATGCCTTGGTGTAGGTAATTTTTTTATGGCAGCCAATTGGAGTTCTATATGCCTCACTCAATTGTTTGTGTAATTGTTTTTCTTGGAAGATTTTCTGCGATTACTTCTGTGAACAGGTTTTTTATGTCATTCACACTATCTACTGCATTTTTCCATTGACTCTTATCAACCTTATGTTATTATTATTGGCATCATGTAGCAGCTGTTAGGTTGATATCTTGTGATCCCATGCTATTTTTCTTTTTCTTTCTCTTCTCTTTTTTGAGACAAGGTCTGACTATGTAGTCCAGGCTGGCCTTGAATTCACTATGTAGTCTATGCTGATGTGTAACTCACAAGGATCCTCCTGCCTCAGCCTCCCAAGTCCCAGGATTGCAGGTGTGTATCACCATACCTACCTTCCCTTGCTGTTTTTAGGAAATCTTTCTTTTCATCATAACTAATTGCAATCTTGTCTTCTTTATCTGATATTCTGTCCTCATATTGGTTCATTCTGTTGCATATGCTTTCGATGGAATTTATAATCTCCTGGGTATCTGTTTGAATCTGTTTCATGATTGCATTTCTTTCCTATGTTGGGTGTTTACGATTTCCATCATTTTATGGAATCCATCATGGACTCCATCATTAGGAGCTTTCCTCCTAAGCTCTTCTCTCTTTTTTTTTAAATCTGTTTCTGTTCTATAGTCAATAAGCATGTCTTTCATTGTAGTCACCATCTCTGTAGTTCTCTGAAAAAATTATTTCTGATTTGGTATTTTCTAGAGCCTTTTTCATCTGCTTTGTTATTCATAGGTACCAGTTGTGTGGCTTTTGAATTATTCCTCCTCATGGCCCCTTGGGTTTGCCTTTGGTAAGCTGGAAGTGTGGAATTGCATCTTGTTTAAGTGTCTTCTCATTTTCATTTTCTTCTTTTTTTTAGTTTAATTCTTAAGTTATGCTTGTAAATTGCTTATGGCAAGTAGCTTTATTGGTAGTATTTAGACCCTTAGGAAATGACTGCTTCTCAGAGATGTTTTGTAGGTTTAGCTGTTTTTGGGTTTTGAGTCTGCTCCAAGAGCCTACCTCTTTATTTACTGGGGATGAGAAGTTGCTGCCTACTTGGGCCAGACCCTGGTTCTTCGGCACTGGTCTGTAGTATTGTTTATGACCCTCAGGCAATCTCAGTCTTGGTATACCAGGAAGAACAACTGATTAGAACAAGTATGTCACCTTGGCCAGAGTGTACAATCATAATAACAATAGTGTCAAATGGAGCCTAGAACTAACAAATGGTCGTAACTTAACTTGCCTTTTTAACCATATGAATTAGATTTGTGGTTATATGACAAAATCTGAAATGAACCAGAAATTTATTTACAGTAAATAAGCCTTCAATATGATGATTTTACCCTCAGGGGAGAATATTTAAAAGGACTTATGGGGAAAAAAATAGAGAAATAGAAGGGGATGAGATTAGAAGCAAGGCTGGAGGAAAAAGGAAAACTACACAAACTGGGAAACTGATGAAGAAGATAGGAAGGAAAGAGAGAAGGAAGAAGTAAGAATAAGAACAAAACATCAAAAACAGAAAAACAAGAAATCATGTTCACACATACAAAATCAAGAACAAACAAGAGACATAAAAGAAAGACAAAAAGAAAAAAGAAGAAACTAAACTAAGGGAAAAAAAATGTCCATTTCAAACCATGTCTCTGCTGTCACTGTTAGACAACATGGACAGACAGAGTCCAGATCTGCATTGATTACTCCCAGCAAGTCAGCAGTAGCTCTGCAGCAGTGTAGTGGATAATCAAAACAAGCCTATACCTTTAGTTCCACGGAGGTTCAGGTTGGTTTCTGACTGTGAGGGTGGAACCTGATTTGTACAGCCTATAACATTCTGCCCCTTGTCAGCTTGCACTCTGCACCCTGACCTGCCAGCTTGAACTCATCAGCCTCGCCCTGACACTGGCAGCCTCGAGATGGAGCTTGCTGCAGCTGTTCTAAATTGTGAGTTCATTGGCCCCTCTACAAGATGGCTGCTGGCCAATCCCCTCTCTTGGGGGATGTCTTAAATGAGATAACTCACTAACCACTACAGTCAGCTATGCCCACTGCTCTGTTCCCCTGGTGCTTTTCTCTGGGGAGACCTCTGAGGTCACCAGTAGTTGCCAAGTGTCTGCAGGTTCAAGCCACCCCTCCCATGCAGTGAGCCAGAACTCAGGGAGAAAGCGCCACCTACCACTTCCTTCTTCAATGAAGGACCTCTCTTGGCTCTCCCTGTGGGCTTCACTTCTCACTTTCGATCCTTCCTGGGTCCCAGGGATCCCCTCTCCTCCTCCTTGTCTTCTTCACATTGCTGTTTTCCAACATTTGGATCCCAAATCTTGGGGAGGCTCTTTCTCTGCTGTTCACCACTCTGCCATCTCCTTGAAATCAAGACTGAGTAATTTATAAAGAAATTATAAATGGGGTAACTAAAGCTCAGCAAGATTGGGTCATCCAGGGTTATGTGTGTGAGCCAGGATTTGAACTCAGGTTTATGTTGATTAAAACTTGAGCTTTAAAAAAAATTGTTTAAAAAGCAAAAAACAAAATTCCAAAACAATATGATAGGAGGGTGACAATGGTTCATACATTGCATATTGTTATCTTTAAATTAGTTACTCAGAGTGTGATACATCAGCATTTAATTGTGCAAACAATATTATCTTTTCAGTGAACTGAGAGAAATTAGTAATATTATTTTAACTGTCTTTTGTGTATATATATATATATTTTCTTCCTTTTGTTTTTCTCTTCCTTCTTTTTTTCCACTCCCCTAAACCAGTTTCTCTTTCCTTTTGAAGTATTTTCCTATTTTACAATACCTGTTGGACATTCTGTATCACATTTACAAAACTTGCGCTTTTAACCGTTAGACTTCTGTGTAGTCTTTTTCCTAGTCTCCATCGCCTGTTGCCACACACTACCCACAAGGACGGCGCCAGGGGTGGCACATTTTTTACCCCCTCCAGTGCCCGGTGGAGCTAATTTGCCCTCCACGCTCAAGCTCCAACGTCCTAGTCCTTTCTCAGGCTCACAAAGCTACCAGAAAATAAAAAGAATCATCAGTGAAAGCTGAAGGCCTTTAATACTTCTTTTGTACTGATAGTTTTTACAGAGACAACAACAAAAACTATTCAGTGAACCATCTTTTCCAGATCTGCCCCTTTCAGAAAGGTCAGGTTCCCTGCTGCAGAAACTTCATCATACACTGTAGGTTTGTGTCAGGCGTTCTGTTCACAAGGCTCTTCCAGGTCTCTGAATTTCTCAAGCCTCACTGAGCCTTCCTGTCATGTCACTTCCATTTCATAGATGAAGAAACTGAAGATAACCCAATGAAACTGCCCAAAGCTGACAGTTAACTTCCAGCAAAGGTGGCACTCAAACTCAGTTTTGATTCCTTTGCAACATAAGGAAATCATGTGTAGGTGGTGACTGCAGTCCTCTGATTAGAGAGCCTGTCTCTGTTCAGAAGGGAAAAGAATAAAGAGTGAAGAGAGGGCCCAGAGAGAGGTCGCCCTCTCTGCCTGGTGCCTCTTCCTTCCCCTTCCTGGAAGAGTGATTTTAGTGTCCAGGGACACTCCCTTCTATTCAGTCCTCAACCATGATGGTTTAATCTCCTCTACCCTTCTAGTGAACGTCTCTGGGAAATACCTCCATGACCTGCAGACTGCCTAGGTTTCCATCTGTATGTACTACATCTCCACTCCATGTAAAATCGACTGCCTAATGCTCCCAGAAATTCACTGGTCTCTGCTTTATGTCCTACGTTAGCTCCTTTGCAACACTTGACACTTTCACATACATGGCCGTCCCTTGTCCCTTTGGGCGGCTTGTAGCACTGGTGGTATAAATGGTACAGTCAGGTGTGGAACAGTCAAGCAACTACCACCAGTGGTTCAAGCTACCCAGCAACGAGACCTAGAATTATGGCCCCACTGTGAACATGTTAAACGATAGGATTTTTTAGGATTCTCTTTCCAGCCAGTTGCCTTTCTTCATACTTTCCTTGTGTCATTATGATTTATCATAGCTTCAACTTGCACACGGTCTTTTGTACTGCTGAATGAAACCCCTGCCCTTTTCTTTCTTTTTTTTGCGGTACTGGGGATCGAACTCAGGACCCTGCGCTTGCTAGGCAAGCGCTTATTCCACTGAGCTATATCTCCAGCCCCACCCCTGCCCTTTTCCTCCTTGGCCCTCTAGGATGTATCAGGAGCACTTCAGTGTCAAGTTAGCCTTTTTTCTTTGAAACCAACTTTTCCCCTACACCTCCACCTGTTTGTGGACCATCCACTGAAGCAAAAAGCCTTAAGTCATAATTAGACTAAGCCTCGTCTTTCATTCCTCGTAATCACATTGCAGTTATTTTGCTCTTAAATGTTCCTCAGATCTGTTCTCCTTCTATGCTCTGGTCCTTTACTGAGGCAGTTACTGAGTTACCATGGTCCTTTACTTAGGTTCTTCTGTGAGTCAGAAGTGCTCTCTCTTCCGTTGTTGTTAGTGTATGCCCTTAATCATTCATAAAGACTTACTTAAGGCTGTATTGTGCCTTTACTTCTCCACTGTCTTCCTAACACTCTCCAGACATTGCATCTGCCTGCCTTTCTAGACTTTCTTTAGGACAAGTGCTAATCCCAACCCTTAATTATCTTTGTACTCACAGAGGCTACACCAGTATTTGAAACTTACCACAGTAAGTTTTTGTTGGACTGAGTTGGACTTACTCTCTATAGAGTACTCGGAGCACATGAGAGGCACTGGGAAAAGGGCGTTTGGGAGGGACACGAAGGCAGTTACGTAGAGTTTTGCCCCTGCAGCTGTCTGGGGCCTAATGCGTATTACCATGTGGCTTGTCCCCCGCAGGCCATCTGTGCTGCTGCTGCTTTCTTGGACTTCACTCGAGGCCTTACCCTAGAATGGGGCAGCTGCAGCCTCTTTATCCATAGCAGTGCCTGTAGCCTGGCACATACCAGAGAGCACTGTGGGCTCATCTTTCTTTATCCCTCTCAGTAACGGTGAGCTCACTTGGGGTAGACCAAGTTATGTTCCCCTTACGTTCCAAGTGCCTGACTGACGCTCCCGCTTACTAAATGCCTGACAAATAATGAAGGATATACTTCAAAAGTAATAAACATTTGTACATGTACTGTTCTTGAAATATCTAGAATGTGTATCTTGTCTCAGTCCTCCGCCCCTGAATTTAAAGCTTAGGTTTCCTTTCTGAGTAGCACCTCTAAGCCATGTATTTTAGGTGCATTTACATTACAGTTGTTAATCAGACTAGCTGACCAGTTACTCAGCTTAATTCAAAGAATGTATTTTCAAAGCCTTTCTGTTTATGAGTACAAATATACCACTGATAATTATAAGAAGATATTTTCTGCCCTGCAATGTTAACTAGCCACACAAACTGCTGTGCACACGTGATAGTGTATTTTATAGAGTTTAAAACTGAAGAATGCTGGCTTTTGATATTCTGGCCTTGAACTGAAATGAGTCTGTAGTGTAAAATCTCCACTGAGGAAAATAGAAAACTTGAGGCAAGCACCTGAGATGCATCATTGGAATTCCTAAGTATTAAAATCCAACATATGCATTTTTATGGCATTTTAAAAAGTTATATTTTATGGTGGTAGCCCATATGCCTTGTACTATATGAGTCAGATTTAGTAGAATCTACTAATACTCTTATTAATTAAAAATGTTTAGTTAAGATGTGATTGAAAGCAAGTAACACTAACACAAGATAGCTTTAGCAAAGAAATAATTAAAGTTGTAAAAATAAGTATTGAAATTAGGCATCTTGTGGGGAAAAGGATTAGAACTACATGGGGATCTTTCAGTTTCTCTCAAACCATGAAATCTGTCATCTGGCCTTCTTCCCACAACTTGTTTCTTTTCCTTTCCTTCTATACTGGCTTTCTCAGCTTCTTCTATGGCCATCTGGCGAAGATTTCTTCCTCATAGCTCTAGGTTAAATGTCCTCTTGCAGTTCAACTCGAGAGCACAGTCTGAATTAGAATCTCTCAGTTCCAATTCCAGCCTCTCAGAAAAGTTGGTTTGTGCAGCATAGCTCAGAAATCTAGTGTGTTCCAGGCACCTATGGTCAAGGAGACAGGGCCACATGATGACAGTATGGCTGCCTCGGCATCCATCTTGGTATCCATCTAAATGCAAAAGAGGCAGTTCTCAAGACAGGGTGGGCCATCACCAACTAGATATACTATCCCTACCGGTGACCAAAACCCAAAGAAAGCATGAGGTGAAAAGTACAATATGGTAACACTTGTCTAGTGTATAGTATTTAGGGGCTTATTGCCTGTTTCCTCCACAACTTGATGTACTTTGAGGCCAGGTACCATGTCTTAATAATTTACACTTCATTCCTTACTGCCTGAAGCAGTATCTGCAGTAGGCATTAAGTAAATATCTATTGGATAAATGAGCAAATATAAGTTCTGTCTTCCTGGGAATTATAGTCTTGTAATACAGCAGTAAACAAGGAAATAAGCTGTAATTGTGGTGGATACTAAGGAAGTTAAGAAGAGGGAAGACAGGGAGCTAGGGATGTAGCTCAGTGGAAAAGCACTTTCCTAGTATGCCTGAGATTGGGTTCAAATCCAGCCCCTCAAAAGAGTAGGGTAGGGGAGACAGGGAAAGGAGAAGTTACCAGACTAGAACTAAAACTTCCAGAAGGGAATTCATGCTGTTAAAACTCAAGGTAGCTATATGTATTAACTTTACTTACTCATTCAAGAAGACTGGAAACAGTAGTCATAAAAGATTCCAGTACATTTCATTATATTCATAATTTTAACACATACCCCAAAACTGCAGTTTACTTCAGACCAGAGTCACTAAAAGATTATTATAAAAAATAAAAATTATAAATCCATGTCATTAATGGTGAAAAGGTGATACCTTTTTATTTTTATCTTCCAGTTTTAAATTGGAGCTTACTTACCCTTGCCTTCAGCTCCAAGAGCTTGATTGATTATAAAACAATTCTCTGACAATAGTGAATGCTTAATTAAGTGCAGTATAGTAAATACATTTCCACCAACTCCACAAGGAGATTTGAATTAAGATTATAAATGACAGAAAGCAAAAGAGAGTGTTTTTTCTAGCTTAACTAATTAAAGCAACTAACAGGAGCCTCTGTATAAACAGCTGCAAACCCCAGTGGCTTTATTACTATAGATTTTTAAAGTTCAGTGTCGATAAGGAGAATGTCTGTTCCATAAGGTTGTTAAGGACCCAGACCCCTTCCATCCTGTGGCTCTCTAATCCTGAGCCCCTTCCATGCAAGTTTGTCCGTGGACAAGAGTGAGGTTGGGTTAGGGTTAAACCATGAAACACACATGTCAGTCCTGCTGTATTTCATTGGCAGGGTCCAGTCACATGTATACACCTAAAGAATGCTGGACAACTGTATAGCCAGGAACCCAGGAGGAAGACGCTATTAGTGATTTTTGTCAGCACAGTAGCAGGATGTGGACTTAATAGGCATGGGAAACATATGGAAAGAAACATGTGCATAAGCCCCTTGTACCTTCAAAAGAATTTTTTAAATATAAAATACAAGATTGTTGCAAACAAGTTATCTACCAAAAGAAAAAAGTAGATAAAATTTAGAAAATGTCACTTAGTAACCTGTACCACAGGGTAGCATTAATTTCTACAAACCACCTCTGATCCCTAGTTCTGTCGATGCTGCAAAACCCAGAAGAAAATTAAGATCATATGGATATGCAAAGTACTCATATCTAATCAAAACAGTGGTAGTTCTTCCCTTCTTTTCCAAAGCACATCTGTGCTAATGATGTAGCCATCAAAGCATATCACCCTCTCCTCTATGAATGTTCTTTTTTAACATGATTATTAGTACATATGTGCAGTACATGGTTACTTCACTGTAGGAAACTGGGATATGTGCATGACCTGGGAGTGCTGAGCAGCATGAAGAATGAGTGCACAGCGCTGGCAGTTCTATTATCAACACTGCCTTCAGTGTGTAGCACATACCGAAGCGGTGGCTTGTGTGAAGAAAGTCGATGCAGGTTCACAGTTTCAGAGGCTCCAGTACGTGCTCAGTTGGCATGTTGTGGGTGGGCCTGTGATGAGGTGTGCAACGTGGGGCACAGCCAGGGCCTAATGAGAGGAAGAGAAAGGAGCCAGGCCCCACAGTCTCCTTTAAGGGCATGCCCACTGTGATGCAGTCCTCCTGCTAGGCCCCACCTCCTAAAGCAAAGGGAGTAAGCCTTCACCCTGGGAAATGAGCCTTCAACATGTGAACCTTAGGGGGACATTTAAGGTCCAAGCTATAGCAGCTCCTTGGGAATTGAGTAGAGAATATAATTCCACAATTTTATTTTGACCTGCACCAGAGGTCCTAATATATATCTGATACCAAATGGTCCTCTGAAATGACTGTAGCTATATCTCAGCTCTGTTTGGGGATCCTGCAAATTTAAACCTTACTATAGGAATAGAGCTTGCACTACTGACCACTTAACTCCATTGTCTGAACCACCCTAAGTACTTTACACCCTTGAAAAAATCCATGTGCCATGTATTGTTCTCATTTTACAAACGATGAAACTGATTTATAAAGCTATCAACCTGCCCAAGGTTAACAGCTAAAAAGTGCACAGCTCAAATCAAACCCAGGCAGACTATCTCCAGAAGTTAATCTTCTTAAACATCAAGCCATGCAATAGGGATTAGCAAAACAATCCAAGGATCACAGAAGGCCATGTGAGGATTCCCTGACATTAAATACCAGGGAAATAGAGCCTTGCCTTCAGCTTCCAGGGCTCTAATGAACTAATCCACATTGGAAGAAACCCATGCCCAGACATTCACTGCAGACAGTCTTAGAGCATAAATGCTGGTGTAACCAGGACTGACTGAACTTTAAGGACACCGCTGCACGTCCTCGGACTGTTTGGCAGATAGCAGTAGTGGTGCTGACCCCTACAGCGCAGTATGTTTGAACTCTGTTCATTAAAAGATCATTGAGCATGTATTTCTATGGAGTGCACCTGTGCCAGTCATTGTAGAGCTTACCAGCAGGAAAGCAGTTTAACGCTCCAGCAGCCTGACTAGGAGAGGGGGTGGGAGTACTTTGAACAAGACTGAGGTCACTGGAACGTCCTTCAGGTCTGTAACCTTGGTGCCTTCAGCTGTTGGAAGTGTTGGGCAGGACAACATCCCTAGGACCCCAGCTTAGACCACCCTGTTCCCTCCTATTTGATATGATGACTCCTTTTATTATAGCATTATTGAAGCATAATTCACATTGAAGCATAATTCACATAGCATACAATTCACCTGTTTAAAGTGTGCAGTGCATTGGATTTTTTGTATATATCCAGAGCTGTACAGTCACCACCACAGTCAATTTTAAAACATTTTCAGGAAGAAGCTATGTATCTAAACCTGTTTTCTCCCAAGATCCTCTAGCTCAAGGCAACCACTAATCTACTTCTGACTCTAATTTGCTATTTTGGAACATTTTATACAAATATACTTAAGTAATAGCTGGATGTGATGGTGCACACCTGTAATCCCAGCACTAGGGAGACTGAGGCAGAAGGATCATTATGAGTTCAAAGCCACCCTGGGCTATGTAGGAGACCCTGCCTCAAAAAAAAAAAAAAAAATATATATATATATATATATATATATATATATATATATGTATATACATATGCATATGTAGTCTTTTGTGTCTGGCTAATTTCACTTAGCATAATGTTTTCAAAGATCATCCATGTTTAGCATGTTTTGGGACTTCATTCCTTTTTAATGCCATAATGGGACATACCACATTTTATTTCTCTACTCATCAGCTGATGGTTGTTTGGCTTGTTTCCATCTTTTGGCTATTGTGAATAATGCTGCTGTGATCATTGGTGTGCAAATGGACATGCGTCTTCATTTTCATTTCTTGTGGCATTTATCTAAGTGTGTAATTGCTGGTCAGATGATAACTCTATGTTTATCCTTTTTAGGAACTGCCAGACTGTTTTCCAAAGCGACTGTGCCATTTTACATTCCCACCAGCAGTGTATGAGGGTCCCAATTGCTCCACGTCCTCGTCAACACTTGTTACTATCTGTCTTTTATTGTAGCCTTCATAATTGGTGTGAAGTGATATATCGTTGTTTTGACTTGCACTTCTTCAATGGATTAACATTGTAATAATGTATCTTACTAACCTAGGGCCAAAGTTTCAATCTTATCTTTTCATTATCAAGACTGTCTTACATTACTGATTGACTTTCTAAAATAAAACCATAGTTCTGCAGAAGACAGATGTCATTAATGCTGTTAGAATTATACCTGAAAAAAACATGTGAAATAATTTGGAGTTAAGATTACACGCTCACCTGGGAAGTTTGTCTTGCATTATGAGTTAACTCATGGTGTCCTGAGGTCTTTATCTGAGCTACTCAGTTACTAGAGTATGCCACTTACTAAATAAGGCAAACAGCACTTTGATTAGACCTGTAATGTGATGTCACCCAGTAAACGCTTGGAAATGGAGATGCATGTCTCTCTGGTTTTATCAGTTGAGATTAGAAGTGGTTCACAGCACAGTGAACTTTTTCTTCTCTGATCTGTCAGTCTGTGTCTCACTGTGGGCCAATAATTTGTCACCTGAAACTACTTAAAATAGGTTGGGCTTTCTTGAATGTCATGTTGCTTTGATGACATTGGGGTTTGGCTGCAGAAAAAGGGAAAGAACCTTTCTTTGACTTTTGGATGCCTCTGCATCCCTTGTTTCCAGTAAAAGCACTGCCATTTTTAGCTCTTTGCTGTATTTCCAGGCTGTTTGCTGTAACAGTTGTGCCTTCCATCCTTTTTATCTTTGCGGGCTCTGTGTTTCTGTCAAAGAAAGAAAATGAGGTTGGGGTATGGAAGGTGTCAGAGATTCACCATCTTGATTTTACTGACTACACTGGGGCCATTTGATGAGAAAAGAAACATTTGAACAGAATTCAGAGAGTGCTTTTTTCAGAGAGGGCTCAGGATCCCTTGGCAAACTCCCTCACAAGAGACCCTGCTAGTAGACTGACCCTTCTCACAGACTGATAGGCAGAGCCTTATCCAGACCTGGGTCCACCCTGCTGGGCAGGACACTCCTGCTTCAGGGGCACAGCGTGGAGAAGAAAGCCTGAGAGGGACAACGGAGGAAGAGAGACAGAAGCAAGAGTGGATGTTCGTCCCGGCATAACCGTATCATTGTGTGCTCTGCCTTGTTCCTTAACTTTTAACATAGGTTTGTGTGACATGGGTAGCTAGTTTGCAGCAGAGCTTGAATCTCATCTCCCCCAAAGTAAAGGAAGCAACAACTTTATATATTATAGGGCTGGATTTGTTAAGCTTTAATAAATTTTATTTTTAGCATTTTGTTAACTAAAATATTTTGCATGAAACTTAAGCAGCTTGTGACCCATTCATAATTATTGCCTCTACTAAAGGCCCTAAACTGTTGAATATTCCTGATCCATATGCCTTCAGAACCATCAGAAAAGAACTAAATTGTATGTTTTGATGTACGTAGTAGGAGTTATTCTTTAGGTTATTTTTATAAATGATTAGCCCTTGTAATAATCTTTAGAAGCACACATTTACTGAAATTTACTGCATGCTCGGCAGTGTACTAATAATCTTGCCTAACTTGTGTCATTTAATTCTTTCTGTAGCCCTCTGAAATAGGCACTGTTATCATTTCCATTTTACAAACTGAGATTCACTGAAATGTAGTACTTGCCAAACCCAGAGCTCACTCACTGCACTGCCCAGCACAGCTTCCCTGTGGAGACTGGCGTGCTTAATGAATGCTGTGGCTCTCCCCTGTCCTTCATCCCCTGCTGGAAAGTGGGCAGGAGCATAGAGAAACAGCGAGGATATGAAGGGGTGTGTGGCGGAGGGATGGCATGCAAAGTAAGGAAGCGAACGGATGGATTTTGTTGCAAGGGGGTGGTTGGGTTTTTCCATCCATCCTCCTCTGGATCATGGGCCCAGCACACTCTGCTGTGCCACTCTGCTCATGGGTTATTTTTCATTTTGTTTTGTGTCATGGTAACTTTTATAAAAGCTTTTAAGATTTCCTTTTCCTCCTTCATATTCTTACTCTCAGACATGAGGCAGTAACTATAGAGGAGAGGCAAACTCAATGCCATTTATTTCTGCAAAATGTGCTCTCATGGAACAAAAGGTGGGCCAGAACTCTGCTTGTTCTTTTCTGTTAAGAAATTGCAATCAAAAGGAATGTGACTTATACTGTGTTCTTATTTGCACAAAAAAATATGTAGAGTATGTTTAGAAATTCAGGAGGTATTTTCTTTCTCACTGCAAACATCATTCATAGTCACTTATTCAATTAAATTATTATAGTCACTTCACTGAGTCATTTTACTAGGAGATATTCTAAAATCAAGGAGTTAATAGCACCTCTCTCACAATCACTCAGGCACAACTATTAACAGATTCTCTTTCTGTTTTCATGCTTTTTGGTTAAGTGACTGAGTATAATGATCAGTAACTAATGTATTCCTATGAAAATGCCTGGCCAACCAATAGTACTTTTTTTTCCTAGCACTTGGCATTGAATTCAGAGGTACTTGACCACTCAGCTGTATCCCCAGACCTTTTTATTTTTATTCTGAGACGAGGTCTCACTTAGTTGCCCAGGTAGAACTTGATCTTGCAATCCTCTTGCCTTGGCCTTCCAAGGCTGAGATTACAGGCGTACATCACCACTCAGACACTAGTGATCTCTTGAAGCCAGCAGTTTTTCCCAGGATAAAACAATCCTTGCAAAGGTAATTCTTTAATCTGTTCTATGAATGTCTCTGTGAAGAGTCGTCTTTGGTAGAGACCCCCTCCCCTGGGCAGCTCCTTCCACTTTCAGGTAGTGCTAAATGGTAGAAATTATTTCCCTTTTTTAGCCAGATTTTGTGTTCCTTATGACCTACTCCTCCAACTAATTTTTCCTTCTGGAATAAAATACAGTAAGAACTAGGGTAGGAAATCTTAGTTAACTTTTTTTAAAATTGATACAGGGTCTTGCCATGTATTCCAGTCTGGCCTTGAACTCATTGTGTAGCCCAAGCTGCCCTCAGACTTGCAGCAATCCTCCTACTTCAGCCTCCCAAGTGCTGGGATTACAGCTGTGTATCACCACACTGGGCTAACTTTTATTGATTACTTCCAATATGCAAAGCAGTAATCAGAATATAAATATGTATGCTTGGTAATGTTAACCCTTGGTGTGAAAGAACAACCATAGACTCTGAAGTCAGATAATTATAAAACAGTATTGGCCGGATGCCATGCACTGTTGCAAGCACTTTATATAAGTTATTCATTCATCTCAATCACAGCCCTCTGAGATACATGCTGCTAAAATCCCCATTTCCCAGATGAGGAAACAATTAAGAAACTGCCTCAGAACTTGAGTCCAGTAAGCATGAGAGCCAGCATTTAAAACTAAGTGGTTCAACCAGTCTCTCAGGTCTAGGGTCCCATAGCTAAGACTTCCAGTCCTGGTGCTGTACCCAGTTAGCAGGCCAACGTGAGGGATGTACTCACTGTCTCCACTTCAGTTTCTTCGTTGCTAAAAAGTGAGCAGGTTATTATCAGAATCTAGTGGAGTACTATTGAACATGAGCGGTAATTTTTAATGGTGACCGCACATCCCATTCATTTGTACCTTCTTTTTGTTTTTTAAATTTAGGTCCCATCGGAAATTGTGATTCATTTAAATGCTCTGGGGTATGTAGTTTGCTGTCATCAGTTTGAGACTTGTGTCAACATTGCTTCAGAATAAGCAGGGTGGTTTTAGAAATTAGTTTTCTTGATAACTAAAAAACTTGATACAGTGTTAAATAACCAAGATTACATTGGGGTGATATCAGAGACTCAGTAGGGCTGCATCTTGTAGCCGCTGTTCCTCTTGTACTGAGAGCACACTTTCCTGCCCCTGTATCGCTAAAAGCTCCTTCTGCAGGCGCACTTGAAACAGCACCTCTCCTGACAGTGATGATGGTGAGAAGGAGCACGCTGCTTCCCCCTTTATTTGACAGCCCTTTGCTGCGACTCCATGTACCATTCTGAAAGTAAACCTTTGAAATACTTTAGCGTCACCTACAAACGTTTGCATTCCTAGATCTGTATACAGTGAAGTTCAAAAAGTTTATAAACATTCTGGTTGATACAGGCTTCTCATCACCAAGTCTGTTTGTCAACATGCTATCTTTTGAAAGCCAGAAGACCTCAGAGGAAAATTTAATCACTACTCTAATGCATGTTTAATAAGAATTTGGGGCATTTAACCTCATTGAGATGAATTGAAGAATTTTTAACCTATGGGAAGAGAATGTCACATATTGTTACCCTGACCACATGGTTTTGGATCACTACCAGGGCTATACCATTTAGCTCCCAGGGTGGCATCTCAGTTGGGTGGCAGTGCTTATTAAGAACACTAGTCTGCACACATGCAAAGGACCTTGTCCCTGCTCTCAAGATTACAGTGGTTTGGGTAGGAGGCAGGTGCCTGTAGGGAAGTTCAGCAGGCATAATGCTGTGGGAAGGTATAAGGTGCTTTGAGAGCAGACAGGAAAATCACTTGATCTACTCTAGAGAGGGGGAGAAGGGAGGAGAATGGGGCTGATCTGCCAAGGCTCCCATGGAGAGGGAGTCTGAGGTGAATCTTGGAGACCGATGGGTGCTAATGAGTTGCAGAGTGGATGAAAGAACCTTCCAGCTGGGCTTAATCATCTCACCTAACCAGCAGCATCTCAACTCCAAATAATATCCTATCTGACCCACTGACTTTCAACCTTAATGTGACATGACTGCTTTAAAAAAAATTACTGTGTCACTGTGATTCACTGGTTTTGTGAAGCATTAACTTAAAGGAATAAAATATTTGGGCCATGCCTTTTGTCTCTGGAGTGAACAGGTTGGAGTGACACACTTTCCCTGACCTCCTGCGTCACACCTTGAGCAGGGCCTAAGGAATGTGCTAGCACCCCAGCTGATAGGGAGAGGGGCCTGCGGAGAATCGCCTGCTCAGTGGTTGGCATCCAGAGGGGACTGTAAAAGGTAACAGTATGCCACATCCCAGGGAGTCATCAAACCGGACACTTGTGGAGGCAGTGGGCTCCTGGTATCCGCCTCATGTCCCTACCTACCTTAGTGATGTTCAGTAAGTTAATAACATCTCAGTGCTTGGCTTTCTCCTCTTAAGTTAGGAATAGTAGTAGTACCTCATTCTAACTCACTACACTGTGGGGTATGGGGAAGAATGAGCAGTAAATGAACTCACTCAAGCACAACACTTGGAATTGTTTGTTAACTGTTAGAGGTCAGAGTCCCAGTTCCTCAGACGGTGCAGTTACTGAGCCATAGTTCTTCAGAAGACAGCAGCTTACCATACAAGCCAGTATATTCATTCAGCACATACTCATTGCATGTCTGTTCATTCTCAACATGGTTTAAAACACCAAGGATAAATTAGAGAAATTGATCCACATAGAGGCCCTGATGTGAGAGTCAGTCTGGCACATTCTGGCAATGGCAGAGAAATCCCCTTGGAGAGAGTGAGAGGATGGGAAGTAGAAGGTGAGATTGGAAAGCTACCAAAAAGAGAAGATGGCTCAAGGTCTCCCAGGCCATCCGAAGGACTTTGGATTTTACTTGGAGGACACTGTGGGGTGAAAACACAGAGAAAGATAACTGCTGCTGCTGCTCACTAGACTATAGCAGGCACTGTGCTAAGTTCTTGACCTGAGTTATTTGATTTAATCAGAGCAAGCGGATTAGAGCATTGATATAGGGAGGAAGCTGAGATGAGAAGGGCTAAGGGGGCTTGCAGGACAGGATTTGAAGCTAGATCTATGCCATTTTGTGATGCCATGCTGTGATGTAATGACTCTAGGGATCTGCTTGGCACCAGGCTGGGTGTAACAAGACTGGCTGAGATGCCCCTTAACCACTCTCTAAGACCTCTGCTCAGTAGCTGGGTAAGGTGTCTGGCAATCAGGAACACAAATGTTTTTCCTGGGGGCACGAAACAGATAACAGTGTCCATGCTGCACTTTCACCCTTCCAGAACCTTTTGCTTCTCAAATGGATACTTAAATATGCTCCGTCTTCCTACATTTAAAGATCCCAGCATTGCTGAAAGCTTTTTAAGGGCAGAGTGGAAGCAAAGATCAAAGCACTGAAGATTCAGTTTCCTGTTTCTGACCACACTGGGCCAGAAAATGAGGCAGCTCTCAGCATAGCTGCCTCCACCCATAAACCTGCAGTTCAGATTTGACTCAGAGGAGCCTGTGGGAACTGTCAGACTCCTTACTCAACAAGATACTGTTCTGAACTGGGTGGACACCCCCAAAGTCAAGCTGCTGTTCAAGATCAAACTTTGTATAGAACATGAGCTCAAGCTGAAGTCTTGTTGAAAATAAGTTAATTCATTTTGCAGTACCAAATAAGGACCTGCCCAATAATCTCCTTAATTCATATTTAATTAATTTGAAGTTTCTAATGACTATTGAAGGACCTAAACAGTAAGACAGAAGGAAGAGGTATCAGTCTCATAAATCAGCTGTCTTATTTGCACACTGCAATGCTGGATGCCAAGAATGCAGAGATAAGTGGCCTCTGTGCCCGCTGGCTGTGTTGGAGATGCAGGTAACTTGCAAGTACATTCTAACTACTCTTTTGGCCATGAATTCTCATTCCTGTACACAAATTTAGCCGTATGTATCTAGCAAAAATGGAACAAAATTTTAGTAGTGCAAATAATTCTACCCAGCATTCATTCCCACACTGAGCATGAGATGGAAGAGATCAACCTGCTGTTCCCTCAGTTGGCTTCAGCTTCCTTCTCACTCTCACAGTGTGAGATTTCATTGTGTCAAGTATGACTGTAGTATTTAAAGATAAATTTTTCATATAACATGGCTCTGAGATGCATGTCAGCCACTTCTCTTGCTGGCCAAAGAAGTCACATTTCTCCCAATGCCAAAAGCAATCCTGGCTATGTTTGACTTTTCTAAGACTTTCAGATCAGCTTTGACGTACATGAGATTTTCATCCTATACTTTAACTTTTAGAGCCTGTTCTCAATGTAAATTATAAATTTAAAGTATTGACAGATGTGCCAGCTTGAGCTGAACCTGGTTGTAAATGGCAGTCTCTGACCAATTTAGACCATGGTCAAATTATTTGACTTTTATCTCTGGCTAATGACTACCATGATTTCTGAAAAATCTAAAATAAAAACACTTGTATTTATTTCATTGGCATTGTTGTGATGACTAAATGGATAGTAAATAAAGATCTTGGGGAGATGGGTAGGAACAGTTGCCTCCCTGTTCCTGGTAGTTATGAATGTAGACTTAATGGAAACTGATAAAAGCTCTTAGACAGAGAAATGATATAGTCGGTGTGGTTTTAGGAAAGAACACTTTTGTGTCCCTGTGATGTATGGGAGAATATAAAGAAACCTACAGTGAGGAAACTTAGCAAATAGTTGTGATGGCTTAAACAGAAACATGGGCCTGGGTGAAGGCCATGGAGGTAGAGAGGAGGAACCCAGGCTTGGGCAGTATAAAAGAACTGACAGAACTTGGGAACTGTGAGCTACGAGGCAGTTGGAAGAGCTTTAGAAGTGAAGGATGGCTTTGAGTTTTCTAGCTTAGGAAGGTGAATGATGGGAACACTGAATTAACTGGGGCAGAGAATAATGAAAAGCACTGTTTTATTACAAAGTGCAATTCCATACCTGGCATTGAGCTAAGGAATTTAACACAGTTTGATTTAGGCATCATGGCAGCCCTACAGAATAAGGAGTGTCACTGGCATTTTACTTCCATAGAAACCTGCACTCAGAAGAACACAGCATTGTATAACACATCAGTGTCTCCCTAAGATTTGAACATGGATTTGTCCAACAGTGAAGCCTCCCTTTTGCCCACTGTAAATAAATAAGCTCTCATTCTGGAGGAAGAGAACTGGAATGGGGATGGGAGAGTGAAGAGAAAGCAGGCATGGACGTGTTAACTTTGAGTTGCTTATGTGTTGGTATGAAATACCTTTTTTTAAAGAGAAAAAAATAACAATAAAACAGTTTCAGAAAAGGTTACTAGGAGAGTTGTAATAATACCTTGTGTATTGTCTTTGTAAAAAGTAGTTGGAAAATGAGACGCATTGCTTGGGAGGGTTGGGGAGCAGTGTGAAGTTGAGGTGTGGTTGATGTGTGGTATGGGGAGCAAGATCACTCATTAGGGGATGTACAGTTCAAAAAGACCCTGCATACATGAAGGTTAGAACAGGATTGTTTACTTGCTTTGATTTCAGAGCTTAGAAACACAAGTATACTTATGTGCAGTGTACTTTTCTCCTAACCAAAATACAGCATTGTGCTTTGGTGAGTACATTTTTGATCAGTGAGGCATTGAGTGTTCATTGTGTCTGTTGTCCTTAGAACTGGGTCCCAATCTTCCCAGAGTTTATGGTCTAGTGGTGAGCCATGGGCTAAAAAGCAGCTAAAACAACAACCAAAAAAGCAGTTAGAACAACAGTGGCACGCCACTGTCAGTTTCATAGGGGCTAAGTGTTATTATAGGGCACTCCTTGGATCCTACGAAGACTGGCTGCAAAGCTAGACTAAGGAGCCAGGGAAGTAGTATCTCAGGTCATAATGTGAAATACGTTTGTACTTTAAAAGAAACAATTGAGTAATAGCTGTTTCTGCCCACTCTCTTGGGACTCCACTACCGTATGTATGTATGTATGTATGTGTGTATGTATGTATGTGTGTGTGTGGTTGGTGGCTTGGTTGCTTGGTTTTTTTAAGACAGAGTCTTGCTGTATAGTTCAGGCTAGCCTTAAACTCACTTTGTAGCCCAGGCTGGCCTCAGACTCAGGACTGTCCTGCCCAGCTCTCTTCCTGAGCGCTGGGATTACAGGCTTATGCCATGTGCAGCGCACTAACCAATTTAAATTTCTCTTTTACTCTCTTTCTCTCCTTCTCTCCCCTCTCTCCCTCCCTCCCTCCCTTTCTACCTGTCTCCTTCTTCCCCATGAGTTTGCATAAAGCAATGGTAGGGATCCATTGTAACAAATTTTAATCAAATGTGTACACTGAAATTTATTAGACTCTTTTCTTGAACACCTAATTACTATAAGATACTTGCGTAAAATGTGAAAGAGAAAATTTCTTTTCCATCATCCATCAGAGCAGAAAATTCCCAAGCCTTCACAGCACACAGTAAGTACTCCAGTCTCCAGTTAATAGTCTTTACCTTGATTGATATCTAGTCCTCAGTTTTTGTTTGTTTTTCTTTTTTGAGATGGTGTTTCACTATGGCCTGAAATTTGGTGATTCTCCTACCTCAGCCTCCCAGATGCTGAAATTACAGGTGTGTGCCACCATGTCTGCACAGACTTCATTTTGAAAAATTGTCAACCGTATTGGTTAAATGCACAGGCCCTAGAGCAAGACTGTCCAGGTTTGAATTCTTGCTCCATCAGTCACCATATGACCTTGGGCAAAATACAAAATATCTCCTTGTATTTTAGTTTCCACATCTCTTTTTTTTTCTTTTTTTTTTTTTTTTTTTTTTTTTTTTTTTTTTTTTTTTGGTCTTTTTGAGACAAGGTCTCACTATGTAGTTAAGGCTGGCCTTGAGCTCACTTTGTAGTTCAGACTGGTCTCAAACTCACAACAACCTTCCTGCCTCAGCCTCCTGAGTGCTGGGACTACAAGCATGCACCACCATGCCCAGCAGTTTCCACATCTCTAAAATAAGGATAATAACAGTACCTACAATCTGTAGGATTATGTGAGGAGTAAATAAGTCACTAAATGTTGCACGACTAGAACTGGCCCTGGCATCTATATGGCAAGCCATTTATAAAGGTTAAATGTCTCTGCCATTAGTTTTCTGCCATTGAATGAAACAGCATGTCAAGATGGCAGCCTCTGTAGTGAGGACATATTTCCTCAGCCTATTGCAAATCTCCCACAGATCAGCTCTTCTCGAATCTCACACATATAGAAGAGGGGCTGGGGATGTAGCTCAGTGGTACAAGTGCCTACCTGGCAAGTGCAGGGTCCTGAGTTTGATTCCTGGTACCAAAAAAAAAAAAGTTTCCCACACACATATAGAAGATGCCAGTATTTGTCTGCTTTTATCTTTTAAGGCTAAGGATACCTGGTCCCTGATAGAACTGAGTGGATAACCCACTTCAAGACTGAGACAAGGCATTGTCTGTTCTTTAAAATAGAAGACTCTTTCTGTCTACCTGCACAGCAGTGTCTATGTTTGGAAGTCGCTGACTCTGGGAACACACCTCAGAGCATGGTGTGTGCTGAGGAAGATGGGCAGCAAGCATCCGGCCGTCACCCTCTCTGTTCACAGAGCATCAGATCAAAAGGGAATATGGTTCTGTCCTCTCTAGCTAAACTTCTCCATTGGTCCCATGAGCTGGAAGACCTTGGTTAACACAACTGTTGGTTTCTAGTGGCAGCAAAGAGCAGAGGCTGGGTTTCAAATATGTGCCGGGAACTGGCACTCATTCAGTTGGTCACACCTCATTGTGAAGCCACTGAACATCTCATCACCCCTGCCAAGCACCTCCCTGACCTTCCTGGAGAGCTCAGCACACCTGCCTCTCCCAGCAGGAAGCTGCAGAGTTGTGGACTTGGTGTATTAGTAGAAGAACCCATCACCTTCATGCACCTGTGCCTGAGACCAAGCTGCAGTAGAATGGCCCCCGTGGAGATATGCTAGTACCTGCTTCCTGTTGACTGAACCAGGCAGGGTTAACAGCCGTTACTGTGGTCACTGGGGTCATACACCAATATTCAGTGAGCTGGATCCAGCCCACAGATATGTTTGGTTTAGCCCACATGGTTGTATATTACATATATTAATTAATTGCAGCCATCTGTATTGAAGAAGATGCATGTGAAAATTAGTCCTTCCAACTTTTTTGGTCATTTCCTGGCAAGACAGGGTCTGACCAGGTAGATAGTCTTCCTAAATAAGGTAGTGGTCTCTCCTTGGCCCCTGTCCCTTGTCATGGCCCCCAGCCAGCCTGTTTCCCATGCTCATGTTCATTTCCTAGCCTTGGAGGCATAAGAGTTTGTAAAGCTTCCCACGCGGACCTGTGCCATTTTCCCCAATATAATCCCAAATGAAAAGCAGAAAGTCTGCTCATTACACTCCCTGACCTCATTTTAACAAATTGCTAAATAGCCTCAGGCCTTTGCTCTCAAGTTAAGATAAAAAATGCTTACTCAAACATTTATTGTGTCATTTATTTAAAAATCACATGGTAGAGCTAGGCATGGTGGTACACAACCCTAGTCCTAGCACTCAGGAGGCTGAGGCAGGAGTATCACCATGAGTTTGAGGCCAACCTATACTGTATAGTGAATTCAAACACATCCTGAAGAGATAGTTCCTGTGTCCAAAAAAATAAGTTGAAAATTTTCCTCACCCCTTAGTTTTCCTGAGCAGAAGTCTTTTTCCTTTGACCTTTTGCAGGGCAGCATTTTATGCTGTTCTAGTTTCTACCAGCAATTCAGGCTAAACAGCCACCCAAAATCTGACCCTCTGCCTTGTCCTTAGTCACTGACTTTTGGCTGCTGGTAGATTTGAGGTGATAGGCTGTGTCAGGGGAAGGGAGCCTGGAGATAGAGGGGAAATGAGATAGCTGTTCCCTTCCACAAAGTTGAAAACTGAGTCATGAGGCCACGTGATACAAAGGTAGTGTGTACAGAAGTATTTGCAAAGTACATTTCTTGGGAAGCTGGCCTCCCACCTTTGCACCAGCTGCATGGCCAGCCCCCTCCCACAGGTTGTGCTCCTCCCCCAGGTTGCATTCCTCAGCTGGTGAAATCCGTCCAGCTCCAGTTTGTCCCCCGTTGTACCATTTCTGTGTCCTGAGGATGGAGGGAGAAGTGCATTTCTCTGTCACCCGCCAGCCACTTGAGGGCCATTTGAGCATAGCATAAGGCCAGTGGGTAGCAGGCTACCCATGAAAGATCTGTGCCCTGGAAGCCAAGTGTGGCTGTCCCTGTGTGGAACTGTAATCAGTGTGAACACATTCATGAAGCACTCTGAAGTGCTGGATCAGAAGGCATCTCGCTGGCATTGTTGTTTTGGTCTACCACAGAAATGTTTTATTAATTTGTTCAAATTCCCATGACTACTGTTTCACACAAGGTCATGGACTTCTCAATTGAAAAGTTTTTGGTAGCTTTGGTCTGAAATTTCAGAGTATTGAGCAAGGCCTACTCTAAGCTAGAACATGATCTAATAAGATTGGACTGTCAAAACAAGAAGCACCAGGCTGTAGTTAAAAGGTTTTTAAAGAAAGAAATGCTGAAGCTCTACTGTGAGAAACTCAAAAGAATCATAAAACGTGTAGGTTGAAAGCCAACTTCTTTCTCCTTTCTACTGTGGTAGGTGTAACACTGCTCATATTTAGACAGAGACAATGAAGTGGATTAAACAGAAACAATAGATAGTATCTTTCTATTGGGAAACTCTAATAGGTTGTGTAATTAGTAGGCTGAAAAATACTTCAGACATCTTTTGAGAGCCCTGAAGGTCACTTGGAGGGACTAGCTCCAAAACATCAGAATAGAAACAGTCCACAAGTGAGGACTGACTCCGGTCTTGGAGTCATGCAGAGGGATTTCCAGTCCCAGTCCACCAACTGTGAGATTCTGGGCAAGTCATTTCACCTGTTTGCTTCAGGTATTTTTAGCCCCCAAATGAGAATTGAAACATTGTAGGATTGCCATGGGGTTTGAAAGCACTGATGGAGAGCGCATAGGCCGGTGCCTGGCATGTGATGTGCCCTCACTCAGTGACAGCAGCTGCTTTAGGTGGAGTGGAGATGTGGGGTAGCTGTATGTTTTGGATATGCAACATGGCTTCCAAAATCAAAACCAATGGCATGGTTCTATTTCTGTTTTCATGACTGCATTTAAATTTCCACATTCTTTAAGCTCCTTTCATCAGTGTCCTATCTCTGCAAGTATCTCCTCCACCCTCCAGGAACTTTCTTACTCTCTTCTCCAGTACTACCCTCATGAATAAATGCTCAGACTAAATTTTAGTGAAGGTTTAGACTGATCCAGGGCTGAGTCACTGACCTGCTTCAGCCTCCTGGAATGCCCCTTGCATTCATTTATCAAAGACTATAATGTTCCCATCATGCCTGCTGTAGAATTATAATGTAACCATTAACAAGATGCTTTTATGAAATGCCTTATCTGTGTAGTCACTTGTGATAAAACGTTGATAAGGAATATGGCTTATTGATGAATATATAGAGGCTGCAAAAGAGAAAGAAAACATGCTAAAAGTAATCTCACCTTTAATATGTTAGATTACCAAGGTAACTGAAACCTAATTGATTTTATCAGATAAATTGGGGGTCAGAGTTACACTGAGGTGGTCACTGCCTTTGAGAGCCATCGCTGTGTAACGTGGAGGAAGATTTGTTCTGGGGACACCTGGGGAATTTGCCTTTGCCAGTACTGAAGCCTTTGATCAGTACTCCATCACTAGAAGCAAAAGTAGAGAACCTTTCTTCTACCAAATACGGGAAACCGTGGAGGAAACCATTCTCCTCAATTCCAGGTAGAACTAAATACCAGATAAGAACTCCCTTTAGCTGTGTGCTTTGCTTAGTGTAAAGCCAGAATCTGTAGAGAAGTCTGAAAGATAAAATGCACACATTGTTTGATGTTTCATTTTTACCCCATAAAATCGTCAAAGGAATCTTACCTTGGACTTTCATAACCATGGACAATAAAAACATTTAATTTGCTCCAACACAGTGTATGATGTCACTAGAAATTCTTGATAAAGTTGTCAGCATGAGTATGCCATTCAGTTAATAAGCCTTGCTTTATTTGTGGGGTGTTGCACAATCTGTCAGCATTTCCCCTTTCTTTCCTGTAAATTGTAACTTTTCTAGTGATTAGCACTTATAAGTCTTTTCCTAACTAGGGAATGGTCAGCTGAAATCATCAGGGACTTCCCCTTGGCCATTTTGGAAAAATCTGAAGAATTGAATGTGTTGCTTGGAAATTAAGAAATTTGGAATAATTCGTGTGAGCCTAAGTGGTGAAAAAGGTTCAAGAAGTGATAGCTGGATGTCGTGGCACATGTCTGTAATCCCAGTACTGGGAAGGCTGAGGTAGGAGGATTACCACAAATTGGAGGCCAGTGTGGACAGCTTGGAGACCCTGTCTAAAAAAAGAGAAAGAAAAAGAAAAATGATCCAAAAAGCCTCTTACAGAAAGTGACCTTTCAGCTGAACCAAAAGGAACCAGCATGGATAGAGCAAAAACAAGAGCTCAAGAGAAAAGGAAAGAAAACAGCCTACACAAAGGCTGTGGTGCTGGACTCAGTTTGATGTTCAGGAAGCAGAAAGAAGGCAAGTGCAGCTAGGGGTGGAGGGTGGACAGATAAAAGTCAACCACAGGGAGAAAAAACTAGCTGGTTCATTTACTATGTTTGAGAATGACCCCAGGTCTACAAATGACACTCCTAGCACTCAGTAGGATGAGGCCAGGAAGATTGCCACAAGTTTAAGGCCAGCCTGGGCTATGTAGTGAGACCATCTCAAACAAAACAAAACAAAAAAGTGAAAGTGACACATATGAAAAACACTTTAAAGAAGAAATAAGGTGCTAGCCAGTGTGGTAGCATGCAACTATAATCCTAGCATTCTAGGAGGCTAGGCAGGAGAATTGCAGGTTCATTCCCAACCTGGGCAGTTCAGTGACTTAGCAAAGCCCTGCCTTAACAGTAGAAAAATAAAAAGGAGTAGGAATCTCGTTCAGTGACAGATCTTGGCTCATTCCCCAGTATCAAAAAAGTATGGGTCTGTGTACCAAATCTGAGCTGGCCACAAGCTCCAGATCTGGTTTTTGTTGTGTTTTGTTTTGTTGTATTGGAGATAGGACCCTTTGCCTTGAACTAAATCCCCAGCCCTTTTAAAAAACTTTTTATTTTAAGGGAGGTCTTTTATTTTAAGTTGCCCGGTTACCAGGCTGGGAGCCAACTTGCAATCTTTTTGCCTCAGCCTTCCCAAGTGCTGGGTTGGTAGATGTGTGCCACCACCCTGCCCAGCTTCTAAATTTGTATTTGGTGATAGATTGACCTTACTGTTGGTAACTCTTAGAAAGAAAAGAACTTTATAGCTTAACCTTTACCCAGATTTTGTTGACATCTTCCACATAGACAAAAGAGGGAACATCTTTGTTTCAATGGTCATTTACCCCTTAACATTTCCGGTCTGCGGCTCACAGCCTCAGCACATGGTACACGTGCCCTGGTAGTTTCATGAATGCCCAAATTCCCCTATGGACAAAGCACATAACACAAGGAAAAATCCAAAAACTTGCTTTCTCTGAGCAAGTAAGAGAAATTGACTCTGCAGAGCAAACTCAAGGAAAGCCGAGGTGGTAGAGCCAGAATTCAGGTCACTGGCTGTCAGAGCAAGAACTGGCAGGGAGCTGCTGGCACTCCCTGGGGCTCATCTTTAGGCCATGGAAAGACCCTGCCCAGCCTTGGCTGAGCAGCCTTGGGGCACACAGCATTTGCAGGCCAGTTATTTAGAGAAAAGCAGAGTGAAGAAGATTGGCATGTGGCCTTCAAAGACTAGTGATAAGATAGGATGGCATGCATGCTGCGAGTTAGCTGCTGTGGGAAACGATTCATGCAAAATAAATTAGCAACCAGAACCAGAGTCCCTAATGCCTAGCAAAGAATGGAGCAGCAGGCCAGTTCCTCCCATACTAAAAGCTTCCGTGAGTCTCCTAAATCAGTAATGCACTTTTTAGATTCCCTTTTGAGGAGCCTTGCATTGTTAGATTCTCAGTCACTCTGAAAATTACCAAACCCAGGTACTGGTTGTTTACCACTTATAATTTTTTTTCTACCTCTGGAAGTGGAGCTAGGGTTCTGGAAGTAACTTCCTTTCTCAGTGGTAAATGCTGGGTGGGGCCCTGCAGGCTCTATGCACCTGCTGGCTTGGTGACGCCATATACAGCAAGAAAGTCGCTGAGTGGGAGGGGTGGTAAGGTGGCAGGGAGCGGGAGGCCCAGTCCCAGTGCAAGTGTGAGCAGCACAGTGCAAGGGCGGGCGAGAGCAGCTGGTTCCAGGGGAGGAGCGCACTGCAGGAGAGCCTTGGCCGGGTGTGGCAGCACACACTTGAGATCTCAGCTACCTGTGAGGCTGAGGCGGGATGGTCACAATTTCTCAGCCAACCTGGACAACTTAGCAAGATCTTATCTCAAAATATCATTTTACAAGGGCTGGGGATGTGGTAAAGTGCTTGCCTGACATGTGCAAGGTTGTGGATTCAGTCCCCACTACTGCAAAATGAATGAATGAGTGAATAAACAGGTGAAAGAATGAACAAATGAAAGAATGAATAATGGAGGAACTTAAAGAAGTAGCTTGACTGAGACTGAAGGGTTTAAAGGAAGAAGATATGACCAGGCAGAGTGTCACATGAGCCTGACAGACACAGGAGAGTGACCATGCAGCACATGTTCCTCACCTTTCTCATGTGACTAGGAACATGTTTTCTTTTCTCTTTTCCTGTTTCTGCTGAGAACAGATAAAGGAGAGTTACAGGCACAGAGAGGAGTGGAGAAGGAGAGGAAGAGGGAACATGAGGCTCCAGGGAGCAAAGCAGAGGAGCATCAGGAAGAGCCAAATGGGCCTGGGGCAGCTCCATTTCCTCAGAGCTCAGTGTCCAGTTCGCAGGCTGGGAAGCTTCTCTTCAGTCAGCCTTAGGAAGCAAGGAGGCACCTTGCACATGGCAAATGGATGTCCCTGCTTTCACATCACACTGCCCTCTGCATTAGCTAAGTCATTCTGCACGTCAGAGCCTCGGTTTCGTCATCTATAAGCACTTAAGTCCTGCCCTCTCCGAAAGTTATGTCCTTACTCCTACGGAAACATGATCAATTACAGCCTGTTCTCTGTAACTGTACTAAGGGAGCGCAGTCGCAGAGAAAGCAAAATGTTGTTAGCAGTTCCTTTTTCCATGGAGAGGACTTCCAGTCTTCACTGCCTTCATTTTCCTTTGTTAGCATCTTCATTCTTGCCACATGGGTGATGATGACAAATGCCCTTCATTCCCAGGTAGGTAAGTGACTAGCACACCTTCCTCGTGGATTCTAGTGTGCTAATTTGAAGTAGTTTTTTTTGCAGGTCTCCTATCTTCAACAGGATATACTTAAACACTCAGTACAACTCAATTCAAATACATATGTGTATGATTGTGTGTGTGTGTATATATATATATATTTATATACATATGTATGTATGTATGTACTATATAAGTAGGATTATTTACATGTGAAGCACATGGTCACAGCTATACCTTAAGTAGCTAACTGCCTTCTTGGAAAACTAGGACTTACAGAAAACAATTAAGCAACAGTATGAAGAAAGCATATGACAAGGTGCAAAGTCTATTAAGTAGTGCATATTTATGACACTGTCATTAAGTATCGGTTATGGGAGGGAGAGGGACCTGAAGTTTTCAGGAAAGGCTCCAGGCTTTGGAAACTAGTTAGACCAATCAATCTGTCTTCTAATAACCTTTTCTTTTTTTATTTCACATCATTCTTCCACCTTCCCAGTGAACTCTAAATATGAGGTCATTCTGGGAAAAATAAATTATTTAGAGGCAGTGGTTCCCAAAATATTTCTTACATTATACCTGTACTCTCTCCACCTATGCTTTGAAGTCCTTGCCTACCAAATTGCACTTACAGGTAATAATTTAATCTTCCATGTTGTATTAATCAAAGATGGTTTCCCATCAGAGTTTGAATCAGTGTAAACTAACATGAACTCAGTGTAGCGATACTGTTATTTAAGTCCAATTTATAGAAGAAAGAAAAAGAAGAAACCAGGTTGTTTTATTAATATGAATCTTTGAGAAATACCCTGGTACTATTATATTAACCTATACATCCAGAAAAAAAGGCAAAATCTGGAAATCCAGAAGCCATACAGAAAAGTAGATAAAAAAAAACCCTGAGCAAAGCTAAAAGTCAAACTATCAACTACAGAAGAGAGGTTATAATTTATGTTATAGAGGGTTAATTTCCAGCACAAAAATCCTACAAATTAATTGGAAAATGACAAATCAATTTTATGGAAAATCAAAAACCTAAGTAGTTCCTACAAGAGTAGTACCAACCCACAAGTAAGCATATAAGAATGTAAGATTTGTAACCTAGCAAAAGAAATGAAAGTAAAGTATTTTTTACCTATCAGTTGGGAAAGATGTACACTTTTAATAATAGTCAGATTTGTATGGTGAATGTGGAAGTAGCCTTTCTCAAAAACTGTTAGTAGGAGTATAAATTGGTAAAACCTTTCAGAGGGCAATTTGGCGAAGTTCTTTGCATTTAGCATGCACTTACCCTTTAATACAGCAATAACAGCTCAAACAAGTGGGTCCACACATAGGATCAAAGGTGTATATGAAGTCATGTTTGTTGCAGCATCTATTATATCAGCCAAGAACTAGACACAAGCCTTACACCTCTGGTCAAGGTGAAGTGACAGGGACCACAGAATCCTGTCTGCAATAACAGAAAAAATAAAATATGTGGAACAATAGCACTCAAGACATTGGATGTCTGTCATGGAAAGGCAGTAATCTTTGACAAGATACAAATGAAATGAGCTTTATGAGGCCCCAGCTTATTCCAGGCTACATTTTGGAGCGGAGAATGTAGATCCTGAGTTCTCCCTGAGGGAGGAGATGTAACCAGGAGTCCAGGGAAGCCAAGACCACTAAGCTAGAGTGAGAGAGAGAGGCATAGGAGAGGCCTGGAGATCTTTGAAGTCTCCCTTGCACACTGAATGAGCACACATGTGTGAGGAAAGCCATGTAGAGAACCATCTAAAGGCTAACGACAACAGTGCCCAGACTCGGGTGCGGATGGAAAAACACCTATTCACAGCAGCTGGAAAGGAAAACACAGTTCAGAGATGCTAAATTAACCAGAGATTAAGCACAACTCCAGTCACTCTGAACATATCTTTTATTTTTTTAAGGGACAGAGAGTGGGTCATTTTTATTTTTTTTTTGCGGTACTGGGGATCGAACTCAGGACCCTGCGCTTGCTAGGCAAGCGCTTATTCCACTGAGCTATATCCCCAGCCCTGAGTGGGTCATTTTTATTTCTCAATTGAGATTCTATTATAAATTTAATATGACTACAGAATATTTTCTAAAAGTATGTTTTAAAACTATGAAACAAGTCAAAGGTTGAGATTTTTATTAAGGGCAAAAGAAGAACCTTCTCAATATGTTTTCAAACTACAAAAGGAACATAGTTTTAAAGACCCAAAAAGAGCAAACTGTTTTCAACTAACTTAACCACATCCCAGAACAAAGTTCAGTAATGTTTATAAGTAGGCCAAAAAAAAAAAAAAAAAAAAAAAAAAAAAAAAAAAAAAAAAAAAAAAAAAAAAAAAAAAAAAAAAAAAAAAAAAAAAAAAAAAAAAAAAAAAAAAAAACGGAGAAGGAAAAGAGTTATAAAAATAAAGAGCACCTCATCATGTCTAAAATCTAATAAAAAAAATTGCTAGACAACCTTAATAGCAGAAAAATGCAACCTATAATGAAAGACATAGAAAATTAGTTCACTGGAACTGATCCAGGACTGGGGAGAGAGCTCAGCAGCACAGCACCTGCCTGGCAAGCACAAGGTTCTGAGTTCAATTCCCAGTACCAAAATAAAGAAACATTAAAAAATGACACAGATATAAATATTAATAGGCAAGGGCATTAAGCATTTATTATAGCTACGTTCCATATGTTTAGCTAAGTACAGGAACGATTTCCCTTGTTAAGTAGAAACATAGAAGGTTATAGGTAGATAGGTAGGCAGACAGGGATAGAGATGATCCAAATTAAACTTCTAGACATGAAACCTCTAATGACCGTGCTTTAAAAATATACTGGATGGCTTTAATGATGGTCTAGACAATATAGAAGAGATTAGAGAACTGGATAACATAGCAGTAAAAACTGTCCAAAATGCAACACAAAACAAAACTTTAAAAATAGTCTAGGCATGGTGGCACATGGCTGTAATTCCAGCACTCTGAGGCAGAAGGATATCAACTTGAGCCAGTGTGGACAACTTACAGAGACTTACTAAAACCCTGTCTCAAAATAAAAAAGGGCTGGAGTTGTGACCCAGTGTGAAGGGTTCAATCCCCAGCACCACACGTACACACAGCTAACATGCTTCATGCTACAAAACTGAAAGCAGGTCCCCTCAGGAAGAAACCAATGATGTTTCTTCTCACCACTTCTGTTTAACATTGTACTAAGGATTTGAGAAAAAGCAATAAAGGTATCCACTAAAAAAGAAGTAATAAAACTCACAGATAACATGATCATCTATACTAAAAATGCACCCGTGAAATATCACCAAAAAGCACTAGAACTTGTAAGATTAGTAAATCTGAAGAATATAGGATCAGTAAAGAGTAATTGTACTTCTATATTCTAGCAAGGTACTGTCAGAAATTCAAATTATTAAATGACATAATATCAAAAATGTGAACAATCTGTGGATAAATCTAACTAAAGATGTGAAAGTACAAATATTGAGAGAAATCAAAGACCTGGACAACTTGGGAGGTACTCCATGAGGATGAGTCTCAAGATTTCACATAAATAGACTGGGTTCTTACCAAATTGACAGGTGCCCCAGCCAAACCCTGTAGGTTTAAGGGATTTTTTTTTTTGTTTTGGATATTAGCAAGTTTATTCTGAAATTCATACGGAAACACAAAAGAGCTACAGCAGTAAAAATTACTTTGCAAAAGGACAAAGTTAGAAAACTTATGTTCCTGAGTAGTAAGTGAAGATAGGGTAGTAAGATGAAGAGATCAGTGAGACAGGATAGAGCCATACACAGCAGCCAGTTAACTTTCCACTAA
This sequence comes from Dinomys branickii, assembly GCA_004027595.1. Lineage (NCBI taxonomy): Eukaryota > Metazoa > Chordata > Mammalia > Rodentia > Dinomyidae > Dinomys > Dinomys branickii. Next base: position 280,487 of record PVLD010000320.1, on the reverse strand, counting down.
TGTACAGAGACAATTCCAGGGCCTTCCAGAAACATACAAGAAACTTATGTTCCTGAGTAGTAAGTGAAGATAGGGTAGTAAGATGAAGAGATCAGTGAGACAGGATAGAGCCATACACAGCAGCCAGTTAACTTTCCACTAATGTACAGAGACAATTCCAGGGCCTTCCAGAAACATACAAACATGGGTTCCTTTTAAAGGAACCTCCTAAGAGAAGGATAGCCTTTTTCAAGAAATGGCCCCAAATCAGCTGGGTATGTATATACAGAGTCCACCAAGAAAATGTATACACACTTGTTCAGTTCAATGTACTAAATGACTGGAAGTTGATGGCCACCACTTTGAAAGCTTCTTGTCATTGTAGAGGCCAAAGACAACTTGTATTAATCTCATGATGTCTCAGTAAATTTAGTATTAAGATATTTGTACAAGTTTTTCTAATTTTTTTTGGCAGACTTTGGTTGGTTGGTTGGTTGGTTGGTTGGTTGGTTTGGGACAGGGTCTCACACTATATATCTCAGGCTGGCCTTGAACTTGCAATGATCTTCCTCCCTCAGCTTTCCAAGGGCTGGAATTACAGGTGTGTGCCACCACGCCCTCTAAGCAACTGCTTTTAAAAGAGAAGTTGGTGTGTGTATATGTGCCAATATGAACTGATTCCCGAATGGGTAATGAAATGCAGGGTGCATAAAATATCTGTTAACATAGTCCTAGTTAGGGAGGCTGAGATAACAATCACAGGTTCTACTCCTGCTTGGGCAAATTAGACCCGTCTCAAAACTTAAAAAAATAAATTAATAAGAAGGGACAGGGAAGTCACTCAGTGGTAGAACATCCCTGGGTGTGGTAACCAATAGCACAAAACAAACAAATAAAAAACATACTCCCTTTGAAGTAAAAATAGCCATTAGATATGTTTATGTCTTTTTATATATATAGTGTATGTATATGCATATGCATGACATCATATATGTGGAGGGGAATTCTTGACACATACATAAATCATAATTGCAATTGTTTCTGAGGATTGAGGTTGTAGGCTTGTGGAAAAGGGAGAGAGGTTTTCTTTTGTCATTCACCCAAGTGTTTTTGTTTTGATGTTGTTTGGTTGGGTTCAGTTTGGCTCGGCTCACCTCGGCTTGGCTCAGCTCGACTCAGCTGTGCTGGTGCCCCTCTCACCTGCTAGGCAAGTGCAGTACCTGTAAACTACAATTCCAGCCCTGGGTTTTTTTTAACCATATATATGCATAACCTTTTATAGATTTAAAAAGAAAGTTTGGGACACTTAAGATTCAGAGAGAAAAAAGAAGCAAAAAGAAACACCAAAATTTGGAATTATCAAAGGAAATATAATTATCAAATGACTATAACTATCAGCTGAAATAATGATCAGTTCAAATATATAGATTTGAAATTTTTTTTTTTTTTTTAAGTTCTGGCGATTGAACCCAGGGTCTTGTGCTGAGCCTCATCCTCAACCTTTTTTATTTTGAGATAGGGTCTTACTAAGTCACTAAATTGCCCAGACTGTGCTCAAACTTAGATCCTCCTTCCTCAGCCTCCCAAAGGACTGGCATTACATACATGCACCATCACACCCTTCTCCTTATACCTTTGAATCATAGCAGTTGTCTTCATAGGACTTTAAAGATCATTTTGGCTTAGTTGATGTAAAAGGTTCATACCAAGTAACTAAAATATTTTACACTTCATTTCTTGATCAGATTGTAAAGGACAATTATTTTTTAAATTTTGAACTAAAAAGTTACTTTTTGGTGTTATATGAGATCTATAGCTGTACTGCAAGAGAGCAAGTATCATACTAAGAAGATTAGAAGAATTTTTCCAAGCCACATTATGTACAGAATATAAGGAAATAAAATGTGTAGGAAGTTAGATTTCCTTAAGAATGCTGGAGCACCTGAAGGTTTGATTTGAAGGACCCATTTATCCAGTATGGTATAAGTAACCCCAAAATGTACATGTATACTTGTTGTAGGGTTTAAAGGCAAGACCATAGTAGGTAACTAATTATCACAGGGATCACTGTGAATGGATTTGTCAAGATTCTTGACATCTCTAAATGAGTCTGAGTGGATTAATGAAGAAGTAACCTCCTTTGAGGAGGTTACTTTTGAGTAACCTTTGAGTCTTTGGAGATTAGTGTGTATTAAAAGCTTCCCACGATGACACATTACCATCCCAAGAACTAGCCATAATTATTGGTGAGGTTTTCTAGTACAAGGAAATGTGTTTTTTAGAACTATTTGCTTTAGTAAGACTAATATTGGAGGAAATAGCACTGGCCATTTTTCCAGGTTAGATAGTTACTTTTAAGAGGCAGACATGACCATGTACACCTGTAATCTCAGTGACTCATGAGGCCAAGGCAAAGTAATTACAAGATTGCAAGTTTGAGCCAGCATGGGCAATTTAGCAACTAATTGACCCTGTCTCAAAAAATAAAATGGGCTTGGCATGTAGCTCAGTGTGAAGGCCTTGGATTCAGTGCCCACAACCACACTGGACAGCCTGGGCCAGCTGATCTTACTTTCCAGCAACGCACTTAGCCAACTTGTTTGATGTGTCAGGCCAATTCTGACATTCTGGAGGTCCTTTGTTATCGTGTAGAGAATAATACCAAGTACTCTGGGGTCGGACTTGCTAACTTTCTAACGGGCAAATTTATCTCTCTGTGCCTCAGTTCCCTTATCTGTCAAGTGGAGATGATATGGTAACGAGCTGCATAGAGTTGTTGTGAGACGCCTTGTGAATTCACATAGCCCCCTCACTTAGTTCAAGACCTGGAACATAGTCAGTGATCAGTAAAATGATAGAGGGTGGTAGTCGTCACATTAGTAGTAGTGGTTGTTACTGTTTTTCATTATCGCCACCTCTCTGGGCCCCTCTAAAAGAACCACTATTATCTAGAACTGTTGACTGTTAGGCCACTGAGGCTGGGAGTTAGAGCCAATAGAGTGAGCTGAAGGGGGCAGGACCTGCCACAGCCTCCCAGAGTGCTAGGATTACAGGCATGGGTCACTATGCTTGGCTAGAAAACAGAATTTAAATCCAGCATATCTCAACCAGGAGGAAATTGACATGGGAGACAGGGCTTCAGACATGGGTGGCCTTGCTCTCCCCTTTTTTTCAGCTTAGTGCTATGCAGGATTTGGACTAGGTAACCACAACTCCTTCCACTTTTATAATATAATGCTGAGCTCACTGAATGTGAAATCTAGTTCTGATCCCTGTATGCTTTAGAGTTTTGTGTTTGTGCATACACATGCTGAGGAAGAGGCAATATAATTCATACATTAAGGAAGAAAAGCTTCTCATAATTTTGAACAAGTCATTAGACTTCTGTGACTGCGTCTTCACCTGAGAAACACTATCAGTGCCCAGACCGTCACTCACAGGGTGCTGTGCACAGTAGATAATACAAAGGTTTTGGTAAAGCACTGTGTAAATATCAAGTGCTATGTAATGGGACCAAATGGCCTCATATGTTAGCATGGGGGAGGTGAAAGCTATAGATGTTCTTATCCCTGAAGTTTTAAATTACTTTCTGTATTTTTAATAGTTTTTGTATACACTTTTCTATTAATACCACAGAATTAGTAAACAATTTGAGGCACTGCCTTTAACATCAGATCATATTGCTGTAAGTTACTTGTTTCAGAACCCAAGTCCCCTAACAAGGCATTTAAGACAAGCTTACTGCATTTCAAGTTCTAATCAACAGCAAAGTGATAAATTGTACAGTGTGGCCCACTTCTCACAATCCTGTTTATTCATGGGTGACATTTGGAGAGTATAGCAAGCCGAGGAGGGAGCCTGGTCTCTACAGAGCTTCTTACAAGCTCCAGGCTGCTGCAGGCTATGCAGGGGCAAACAGTCCCATCCTTTGCTTTTTTGATGCTTTTCTCTAAGAGGACCAGTGCTGCTTTCTGGACTTAGTCTATTTAACTCTCACAATGACCCTGCAGTGTAAGTAGCTGCTATCGTCCTCACTGCTGATAGGGAACCATAGCCAGGGATGAAAGCTGGCATTTCAAGGACACATATGGGAGCAAGTCAACACCAAGTATGGGAGCTGAGGTCTACATTTTATTTATGGTCCTCTTCCATCTGGCCAGATTCTCCTAAATGAAACAAACTCAAGAATTCTATAAAAGTCGTACTTTGGTCTCCAGGTCATAGATGCTTAAAACCTGGCAGGTTTTCTAAGCTTTCCTTTCATTGTCAGGTGTCTTAGGACTTTTGACTTTAAGAACACTAACTATCAAGGCCATGTTAATAATAACCTGCGGAATATAGAACCAAGTATATGTGGGTTTGACTAACTCTGGACTTCAGTTCCCAAGAAAATGCAAGTAACTGTGCTTGCTTGAGGTTTGTGTCCATGAAATGGGGTAGTGTACATAATCTGCTTAGCAGAGTGTCTGGCCTACAGTAAACCTTCAATAAGTAATAGTGCTCACATTACAAAACCGGTTCTTGGAGTAGCTTTTCCCTTGATAAGACTTGCACTGAGTGTTTATGCTCGTAGCAAGAAACTTTATGCATACTCTTGAATGCATACAACACTCTGTATGTTGATGTAGCAGGCTTGTGTCCCTTTTCCCTGTCCCTCAGCATTCCATTTTGACCACAAGACATTTGCTCAGGGAGGAGTACTGCATTTACTTGGGTTTCTCTCAAAACAAGGTTACCTTTTCGGTGGACCCAGTGAGAAGCTATCTAGTCTAGTCTCCTTGTTTTAGTTTTTTGTGGGGTGTGTGCAAGTGCGAGTGTGTGCATGCGTGTGTGCGTGCATGCGTGCGTGCGTGTGTGCATGCATGTGTGTGTGTGGCTTTTTGGTTGGTTCTTTTGTTTTAGAAATAGTCTTGCTATGTAGTTCAGGCTAGCCCCAAACTCATCATGCAGCCCAGACTAGCCTCGAACTTGCTGTGATCCTCCTGCCTTGGCTCCCACTGTACCCCTACCCCCAGTGCAGGGATTACAGCTGGGTGCCTGTAATAAAAACACACCTGTTTTTATTTAGTCTTATAAGCCAGTCTCTGATTTCAGAATCCTCAGAGTTCTCGTGAATGTGGTGAGCTACTGTGCAGTGTCCTTGGAGACTGTCCAGTTTGGTGCCGGGGTTGGAGGCAGTGCAATCTGCTCAGTTTAGGGACTTGGAAGAGGCAGAGTTGTCTGAATGGAACACTGAGCTGGTCCGACATTGTGTACACCAGCTGTTGCCAGAAGCACTTGCTCTTGACTGGGGTGCATGTGAAGATAAAGCCTCCTGAGCCCCAGTTCACACCTGCAGAATCAGAGTCTCCAAGGGTGGACTTGAGGGTCAACATTTATTTCTAATATAGTCTTTCTGTGATACTCTGTCAGGGTCAGAACCATGGCAAAGGCTGTCTCGAAGATAAGGAAAATGAGGCACAAAGGCAGCATGCTGCCAAGGTTGTTCCCAGGACTGGCTTGAAGCCGAGGCCTGAATGGAGCTCTGCTCACACCAGGTCAGCACACAGCTTTGCATGCTGCCAGGCCCCTGGCTGCCTGTGGATGAGGAGGAGCAGCTGAGCTGTCTGCGTGCTTTCTCATCTGCACTGTAGAGATAACACCTCCTCGCCTGAGAGCAGCAGTGTGAGGTTACACTAGTTAAAGGGGTCCTGTTCACTTGTCCTTTACTCAGGCTGACCTAAAACATGCTAAATTAAGCCACATTGCAGGGAGGTCTGAGTCATCTGGCAGCAGCTGTCTGTGCCTCACTAGAGGTGCTTTGATCATTGTCATCTAAGTGCAGGTGATAGTCCTATCTGCAGCGCATGCTCCAGGCTATGCTAAGTGACTTATCCGGATAATGGGCTCTGCCCTTGGGGACTGTGTAGGGAGGAAGCCTGGACCTGCAGGACAGCCTCGGTGGGGGAGCCTGATCTTTCAGCCTGGAAGGAGCTTGGGGACATCATTCTGTCCACTTGACTTAGAGAAATGACGTACCTTCGCTCAGGTCACAAGGCAGCCAGGAGCAGGTTGTATGGCCCAACCAGACAGAGTTCTTCCCACCTCCCCATCCTGCTGCAGAACCTGTTTTCTCACAGAGCCATGTTTGAGAAGGCTTAGGCCAAAAAAGGTTGTGAAGTCTATGCAGCAACCTGGAAAGAAGTGTTAAGGTGCGAGTGGATAAGCAAGTTCTGTTCCACAGATGAAAGTCCTGATAAGACTGTGAGGAGGGCCCCAAACTCCAAATTACGGCCAGTACCAGACCTGAGGTGGCACATGATGCAGTCACCGGGTGCTAGGAAGCCACTCTGGAGGGTTAAAACCATCAGCACCATTTCTGAACAGCTATTATGTGCTAAGCCCTTGTGTGGCATTTTATGTGCTGCAGTTTGTCTGTTTTCTCAGAGCAGCCCTAACCATGAGTGTTTCCATCTGGAAGTTGTTTCCCCATTGCAGATGACAGCACCCACTCAGAGAACCTGGGTAACCTGCTCAGAATCAGAGGTCCTGAGAGAGGTAGTATTTACACCCATGTTGGCTGCTTCTGTGAGGCCTAAGAATATAATAAGTCCCCAACTTACGAACATTAAGTTGTGAACTTTCACAGCTATGAACAGACCTCAAGTTATGAATACTCGCAGCTGCAAACAAATCATGCAAGTAGCTCTTGCGTCTGCCGGACACCATCACAACTGTGCTATTGTATGCTTACTGGGCAGTGTGATAGTGTACAGTGGCACAGTACAGTCAGAGACTTACTGTAGCTGTGTGTGTGTTTGATTTTTTTTATGCTTTACATTGTATATTTGTGTCAAAGATGGAACAGAATGGTGGGCTGTAGGGGACTATTCCTCAGAAGGTAAAATAAACACCATGAGTTCCTCAGCAGTCTGAATTACGCCTAAGAAAAGACAGGTGGAAAATGACCAGAGGGTGCTTATTCAGCAGATTACTGACATGGGGACAGTGAGCCAGTGAGGCAGAGAAGAAGAAGGCTCCCAGAAGAGATAGAAGCATGTGTCACTTATCATAAGAGCTGCCTATGTCTTAGAGTGCTTCAGAGGGAAAACTAGGCATTGCTCAAAGGGGAAAGTTCAAAGTGGACAAGTAGGTTGGTGTGCCATCCGGACAGAAGATAGCATGGCTTACGTGAGGCAGATGCTCAGAAGACATCTCTGATGCCATGTGCATGCGGCACTGTACTAGCACACTGTACCAAGAAAGTGAATAGATTAGGACCAGGAAAGAGTACAAACTATGGGAGGCCACGTGGCACCACATGGCACCTTGCAGTAGAAGGAGAAGAATAGAGAAAGTTAAGCCTTGCAGAACCCCACTCCCTAAAGGAGTGGATGAGGTTTTGAAGATGATAGGAAAGATAGAAGTGAAGCAGAAGACAAAAGCAAACACATCCAAGAAAAGGGAGAGAAGGCCTATTGAGCATTATGCTGTGTGTTGGACACATTCAGCATCAATTAAATTAGAAACTCAAATACTCAAATCTTATAGGGTGCTGCCATTTCAGTGTGGTCCTATTTTACAGATGGTAACACTGAGCCCTGAGAGTTGGTCACTCCCCTTAGGTCAGGCTGCTAGAGAGTCTGGACTCACCCAGCTGACTCTGAACCCCTGGCTCATGCTGCCACACTGCCTCAGCCTGAAGTTGGAGAAGAGGGAGCAGATTGGGTATGTATGGAGAAGGATTGTGAGCGTCAGAGTAGATTTGGAAAACTGATGAGGGTCCTGGTAGCCATAGAGAGTGAAACTGCTGCTGAGCTGAAACAGGAGAAGTTGGCTGCAAGGAAATCCACATGGTCAGGTTCCCAGTTTCACTTGCCGTGTGTGGCATTTTACTGCCCGGTACATAGAAGATTAAGTATTAGTCATCTGGGAACTGTGGGAATGCTCTCCTCCGCCCAGCACTGTGATGTGGCCATCTGTGTTTAGTAATAGCCCCCATGACATCCCCACGTCTGGTCTTCTTGCCTTTTGCAGTGATATTGGCTCACTACTGGTGAAATTATGGGCTTGTACAAATTCCAACTAATTGGTAGAAACCTTTGAAAAAATAATTATAATTTAGGAAAATAGAGTTAGCATACATGAGGTTTTTGTAATCTTGAGGCATGAGGAGGAGAAGGGGCAAATGTCTGGCTTTGAAGTTAGGAGAGGGTTGATGGCACAGTGAGAAGTCTGTTTCTGCTCGCTGGGAAAACACATTCCAGCCACTGACTTAATTTTTGTTCTTGTTGCTGACTTGCAGTCCTACTCCCCCTTCACATCTGTGACAGGTCTGAACATAATTCTTTTTTGTAGTCCACTGACTCTTGTAAATAATACTGTGATTATAAGGTTTCCTGAGTACAGTTTTCAGAATGTTAGTAATAACCACATTGCACCTACCTGCTGTACTTGGGTAACCGCTTCTATTGCTCAGAACTTAATACTGGTCATAGTGAAACATGTTTTCATCACTTGAAATCCAAATTTTATGTGTCAGGTTGCTAATGGCCATTTATTTCTGTACCATAAATTAGGGGTTGTGCAAGGTCGGCTTCCGAATAGGTTGCCTCTTGAGGGCTACAGGCTGGCCTTGAGATCAGTGCAAGGTGTCCCTGGAGTTGACTAACCAAATAGTCACAGAAATATTTGTCTGTTTGACTCTAAAATAGGATAAAGGGTTTAAAATTGGAATAGATTTTGAGACCATAGAGTCACCCTCCTCCCTGGTCTCACTTCTTAATTTTCAGTTTGGAGAAAGAACAAGGTCAAGAGACTTAAACACAGCATGATCTGTCAGGTCACAGAGCCCATCAGTGGCAGAGCTGCGAATCCTTGGTCATTCTTCTGCTCTTCCCACTAAAATGTTGTTCTTTTCTACTTGGCAAACAGTGGACTCGAAGGCATTGTGTTTTTTGACCCTAAAGGTTGTAGGGGGAGGCTGCCTTTTATATAAAACCTCTTGAAAATATTTCTCATATAATTAGATCAGCAGAACACAAAAGTCACCTCCTGAAAGATTTCTCAAAGTCCCCTGGGCCTGAGTTTTCTTCACATTCCTTTCTAGGAATAACCAATCTATTCTGATAGCAACTTGCAAATATCTATTGCATCAAAATTCCAAAGCAGAGTAAAATACCCATGGTGGTCCACTTCTGAATCTTATTAACAATGACAACAAACATTTTATCAGAACCTTAGAATAAAACAGAAGAGAAAAATCAATTTAGAAATTACATAGCTAACACTGTCTAAGATGAAAACCTGCATTATAAAATCCTGAGTGCTGTTAACTCTGCCTTATTTGTGAGTCTGCCTGCAGGCTCTCTATCCTTTCAAAATACAGTTCCGGTTGTCAGGTGGTGGGATTTTAAATGAAATCTATTATAAGAGCAATAAATATAGTGCATATGTCAAAAGTGAAGATTTATGGAAAAGAATTTTGATAAGGACTGACTCAGACCATCATGTTGCTTCAGAAATCTTAGGATCTGAATTCACAGCAAGGGTTTTAAAAGGATTCTCCAAAAACCTAATTATAGCTTAGATTTTATCAGAAAACCTGCCTTTTAGGAGATCTCATTGCTTGGTTATTGTAATGAATACAATAGGACTTGGTGCATGTCATTGGAGTATCTGCTTTGAAACCCCTCTGCTGAGAATGTCTCTCACAATTTTGCCTGTGCCCATCTCACCACCTGTCCCTCCTCCTCCTTCGGGTCTGTGCTCCTGTCCCTCCTGCAGTCACCGCAGAGACCCACACAGCCCCCTCTCCTGGCACTCACCACTCCGTGCTGCCATCCCAGTTTCCTTTTCTATCTCAGCCCTTCCCCTGGGCCTAGGAAATAGTAAGTGGTCAACAGATGTTCTCTAGGTTAAAGTTGCATGGATCCTATCTTGGGCTCCTAAATGAGGAAGAGAACTTTATTTTTCTTTAAATTTTACTCCTGATCCTAGGAAATACAAGCCTGAGTTTCTTTTAATGCAGCATTCAGCCTGACCATATTTCGGGCTACAAGTGTAATCTACCCAAACACTGCAAGAATAGTACTAGACTTCTCATGAAACTGGGTTAAAATTTGAAAACTAGTGCTCTCTACTGACAATGGGTAATTAATTTTAATTGCTGTCTTCATATTCTGAAAAATAAAGTAACTACTAGCTCTGAAATATTAGAGAAATCCTGTTTTTGGTATTGCTTCCTCATCTGTAAATCTGTTGTAAATGACAGCATTTTTGACTGTATTTTATTTCTGTTAGTTATACTTGCTTTGCCGTTGTGATCTCCTTAGAAATCAAGTCCTATTTTTGAAATGAAATAATCATGGCTCTTTTATCATTAGTTTTTTTACCATTTAATTTAGAATAAGAACAGTGGTAAAATTAGATACAAGAGGCCTCTGTGTATCATCAAGTAACCTAGTCTACTTTTGTTAACAAAAATAAATTCTCTTTAAATAATTGCTAGCTCATTTTGAACCAGTTTTATGCAGACAAATGGCCTTCCGTCTGTGTGTGGTATGTGAGATATTCATCTTTTCTTCCCAGAGTTCCTCTTGAAATTAACATTTTCCTTTTCTTTTCACTCTGTTGCTCCTAGTTATGAGCCTGTAGTTAGGTGCTGATTATATCCCCTGTGTAGTTTCTCTGCCTCCTTGATGTCCACCCTTCATTGATTTTTAGTATCCCCTTACTGCTCCTGAAGTCAGTGCTTACCTGTCCCCTCCTAAAGCTTTGTTGTTGGGATTGTCAGAGTCAGAGAAAGGCTTCCACAGTGGCTGCAGACATGCAGCTCTCCCTGACTCTTCTCCTGTGTGTATCGAGTGTGTTTACAGAAGAGCACTGTAGTCAGAGGAAAGAGAGAGCTCTAATGTGGCCTTATTCCTCTGCCATGTTTCGGAGTTTGTGTTGAGATGGTGTGCTCATTGCTTGCTACCAGCTCACTGCACACCTTGCGATCTAGATCAGACCCATGACCCTGGCCGATACACTGTCACCACCCTTATTATTTGTTCAGAAAGTTATTCGAACCAGGCATGGTGGCAAACACCTGTGACCCCGGCCTTCTGGGAGACTGAGACAGGATTCTAAGAGTGAGCCTAACTTCAGCAACTTAATGAGACCCTGTCTCAAAATAAAAAAGGGCTGGGGCATGGCTCATTGAGAAGGGCTTGGACCAGTTCCTAGTAACACACACACATAAAGGTAGTTATTTGAATAGGATACTATTCTTCTGTAGAGATTTTCCTGCTTTTCTGTGTGAGTGTGAGTGTGTGTGTGTGTGTGTGTATGTGTGCATGCGTGCGTGCATCATACATATACATACAAATTATATGCATGCTTTGTTTTGTCTCTGCATATAGTAACACTGTCTTTTGGGGCTGAGGATCCAGGCATGCTGTGTGCACTTCAGGGTTACGACTTGGACCCCCATATGCTCTGAAAAAGAAAAGATCAGCCAGCACCAGCTTGGCCTTTTCAAAAGCAGCTATTTCCTGAGTCTTCCTGCTACTGTTTTTGCTGCATTTTTTATCCAGTTCTTAGGTTTCTTCCTTGAATGAGCATAAAACATTCTATTTTCTCTTCACAGTATCCTAGTGAGGTAGAAGAAAGAAAGAGTGACAGCCTGCAAGAGTTTTAATACCTACTCTGGTTGAGGTAGAGCCCAGTAGTCCCTAGGCCTAGATGCAGCCCACCCACGTGAAGTCCATGCCTCCATGAAATGTGGGGCCCTTTATTCTGCCAAAGACTCAATGCCACCAAGGTCTCCCTGAGATTGGTATTCATGTGCTGACATTGAGCCCCTGCCTCGTGCTATAGGGGCAGGGAGTAGAGATGACAAAAAGCTTCCCTGCCTGCCCTTGAGAAGCGTGCTGATTAGTGGGAGGAACCAACGGCATAAAGAGACAAAATCAAGGATAATTAAGTGGCCCAGGGTGGGTGGGAAGGGGCCCTCTGGGAACCCCTGAGTAAGAAGCTTTCCCAGAGGAAGGCAGGTACCTTAGCCAAAGGCTCACCTGGGCTGCTTCTTAGTGCCCTGTGCTCTGTATGGCACAGACGAGGCCCATGGGCATCCAGCCTGTCTGTTCTGCTTCTGTCTCCTTGTCCCTGCCACCCATGACTGTCACCTGCCCAGAATGTGTGAGCTTTCAGTGAGCAAGAGAATCTGTCCCCCTTGACATCTTTGGGTGTGGGCACGGAAAAGAGTAAATGTTCCACGCTAAGCATATTGTAAAGCTCTGAGAATGTCATGAAGGAGGAAGTTTTAAAAATGCAATTTCTTCATGTTTACAAAATGAACAAATGACTCACATCTATTGTACACATTCACAAGAGCTGTGTCCTAAGCTGATCCTGATTTTGAGTCATGTGTTTTCCTTTGCTTGTGGGGAAGGTTTTAAAGAGGGTAGAGAGTGGGGTTGGGGTGGCAACAGCAACTTTGTTCCAGGGTGTTTCACCAGTGGGGCCTCTCCTTGGTCTCTGCAGGTTTCTCTCATCCGTCAACTCCTTCTTTCCTTCTTGCCATCTTTCGTTCCTCTCTCCCTTCCTGTCTCCCTCCTATCCCTCTTTTTCTCACTTCCTTTTTACTCCTTCCAATTAATGGGATCTTTCTTTTTGAGGAGCTATGTTTTCTCTTAGGCTAACTTCAGACAGAACCCTGAAAACTCAAAACAGATGTCTGCACAGACCAGAGTCTATGAATTCCATAATTTGGAGATGCCTGCCCTGATTGGCTCCAACCATGTGGCTAGGCTGAGGAGCTGAGCCACAGTTTGGGTGGCTTCACTGGCATTGTGTTGACAGAATTATTAAGCTTCACTAGATTGGACCCTCAGCCTTTTAAAATTTCTTCCATATTTAATATACTTTGGGAATTATTCTCCTAGCTTTCTTATTTTTAAACAAGGGTACATTGTATCACCATAAAGAATAATTTTTCGATGGATCAAAAGTCAATCTCAATACCCTTTATGCAGATACATGTACAAAGGAGAAATGAGCATAGTTAGTACTAATAATACAGGGCATTTTGTAATTACCACGTTCAGTAAAGCCTGTGGAATACGTGTCTGATTACATGCAGGGTCTGGAGTGCACGTGTGCAGTTACGACAGCCTGAGGACAGCAGCAGGTGCTGACAAATGTCCCTGACTCTGCCACCACTAGTAACAGAGGACTTCCTCACTGCACTGTGCCCAAAGTAGATGCACTCAGTGGCTCTTTACCTTTTATCCTTTTGAAGGTTACAATGTATTAGTTAGTTTGAGCAGCTTTACAAAATGTTGTGTTAGAGCTGTCTTATTCTGTGACGTACCTGGCATTATATTCAGGTGCTTCCTTATTGCTTTGTCTAGAGGTCTGAACTTGGGAGAGACACAGAGATTATGGGAATTAGATGGCAGCGGGGGTTCAGAGACACTGGAAATCCATCACTGTGGGGAGAGTAATGCATTTAGAAAGGATCAAGGATTCGAACAGTGCCTTAGTTCCTGTCTTATCCAAAGTTGAAACGTTGCAATTTTAAGGTTGAGCAATTAATTATTAGTCTTAAAGTTCCTTTTTAAAATATGACCTCTGAACTTTATTTCATCATTTTTTCAGTTTGACAAATGGAATGAATAAGCTCATCAGTCTTCAGGCAATCCTACTTAGTCATGGAGAATACTAGATTCAGAAAGTCCAAGCTAAATAAATATTCTCCAAAAATCTTGGAATTTGTCCAGAAGAAAATTGAGAATGTGCAGTAATATGTCCTAACCAGGAACTCTGATCCAGCCTGATGGAGAATATTCTTGTCCCATCAGAGACCATGGCATTAGAGAGAGGACTAGCTGGAATAGAAGGAATACATGGGGACATGGACTGAAAGCTTTTTGCAGCACTCTAAACAGGAAATGCCTGATCTTGAGTTGGGATGGCCACCATGAGAATGAAGAGACAGACCAGGAGATCTCACAGGTAGAGGATGAACAAAAGAAGCAGGGAAGGGCATTAATCAGAGTGTTGCCATGAATTGATGGTGAATGGAACTCACGTTTAATGAGGCAGCGAAGTTGTATCAGAAAATTTTGGTAGAAGGGTCTTCTTGATCACCCTATGTCAGGTGTCGGCTCAGTGGAGAGGTGGGCCCTGTTGTATCTTGTGTTTATGGAGCCCTCAGAAGATAGCCTTCTCTGTGTATACCTGTCCCTCAAGAGCTGAGCTCCCTGAGAGCAGGGATTTCTTTTTTTGCCAATACCTAGCCTTTGGACATAGTAGTAGTAATGATGATGATGGTGGTAGCAGTAATAATTTATAATTACAGAGCTCTATAACATTAACTATAATAAATAAATACATGTTTGGATTGAATTACATTGGCTCAACCTATGCTCACTGAATTTTATACCCATCCTGCTGCCCTGAATATATGTGTTGAAACTTCTGCTTGTTGGATTTTGCCATGCTGTGAGTATTTTAACATCTGGGAGACCTTTAATTGTGTAGATCTTATTAGAACATGATCTGCATCTTAATTCTGCAGCATTTGTTCACACACAGGAAGGAACTGGGGAGCTCAGATTTGGTCCCCTGTAGACAGGGAATGGCAGGTTAGCCCAGCCAAGCAGCTGCCATTCATAACAGGGCACCAATCTAAGGAAGAAGCTCAGACACAGACCTGGCCACAGAGAGTGGCCCTCAGTGCGGCACATGCATACCCCTCTTCATTCCAGCCAAGGGAAGTGAGCCTGCTGCCCTTCTTCCTTTCGTCTTGGAGCTGAGTGGGGACTGAGTGCACAGGTGGGGGCAGTGGTAACCCCTGCTGTACAGTGCTGGGTGAGAGAGACAGGCCAGAGTCACCTGAGACATTTGCTAGAACGACAGAACTTCTGACTTGGAATTGATGTGCTTTTGCACATTTAGGCGGCCCTAAAATGTTCCAGGCCCCAGCTCAGCCTTTCCAGTTTTGCCAAAATAGTATGAGTAAAATAACCCAGGCAGTCTAGTAAACCTTTGAAGAAGTCAACAAATATTTGTATAGTATTTTTTCATGTGTTATTTCCAAAGAAAAGTGCTTTTAGAAAAATATTCAAGCTTAACTGAAAAAGTACATAACAATCAACTTTTATTCCCAGCTGGCATGAAACTGTCTAACTGGTAGCCAGATCTGAAGACAGACAAGTGACTAATGCTAAGGCTGTGTGTGGCCAGGACCGAATGTATTCTCTGACCACAAGACCATGTCTGGATTCTCCTTTGTAATTACCACACGGTCTCCTGTTATTGTAAAACTTATACTTACTTCCTACCTTCGACATGTAATTCAGGGTCCAAGGTTGTGCCCCTGATCTGGCAGTGAAGTTTTCCCTGTTGTACTACAGCCTATAAAATCATTGTGTGAGGGTGTGTATATGTGGGTTTGTGTTACCACATTTGTTAGATATGTTCAGTACAGTCTTGTAAAGAAGGCCCACTCCTGCCTTGTTGAAGGAAGCACTATACTCACCAAGTGTTTATTGAATACCTACTACTATCTGTCAAGGACTGATTTGGGGTTTTTTTTTGTTTTTGTTTTTTTTAGTATAATGTTTAATATAAGATACAGTGGGTTGACAGAGTTAGTCAAAAGAGTATCAGATTCAGTTCTAGCCAGTGAGTTTATAACTAGGCACTTGGACTGAAGAATAGGCTTTGCTGTCCTGAATCCTTCAAGGCCATCTGCACATCACCAGCTTGGGGCTGCAAAACTGGCCTCCTACCACTCGAAGGATTAGGCAGAACGCAAGTGTTTCTGATTCACCACATGAACCGGGACCCTGCCCGTATGGCGGTATTTCAGGACAGGCTCTGTGAAGGTGGGGATAGGACTGAATGTGGCTTGAGCCGCTGTGTGTTTGCTACATGCAGCGGTGCAAGAGGCTGGGGCTGGGGAGCTCAGCTGTCCTCCTCCCACATACTTCCGCCATGTAGCTCCTGGTAGGGACGAAGGGATCTGTCCAGTTAAAGAGCAGCCCTTCCAGAATCGGTTGGTGTAAGCTAATGCCACTGCTGGTGCTGCCAGTGGTCAGGTATGGGTATGGAGGCCCTGAGGACTTGGGGGGAAGGAAGGAAGATCATGCAGGCAGAGCAGGAAAAGCCAGCTCGGGCTGCCCTGGGAGCCTGAGGATGAAGGCCATGCAGTACAGAAGAACGCAGGGTCCTTCTCTTTGGTCAGGTAAAGGGCACAGGCTCAGCCTTGGCTGAGCTTTGGGTTCATCACACCAAGGCAGTGATGCGGCGAGAGGCAAGGCAAGAGACGAAGCAGGGTCCGCTGCTCACTGCCAGCTCCTAGGAGCCACCCTTGTCCTTGTGGTCTGGGCCGAGCCTTGGAAGAGGTCAGTCTGCACCACATCCACCTGCACCTGCAATGGAAAACCAGGATGAGATGTTATTTGTTTTGAGACAGGGTCTCACTATGCAGTTCAGGCTGGCCTTGAGCTCACTTTGTAGCCCAGGCTGGCCTCGAACTCACAAAGATCCTCCTGCCTCAGTCTCCTGAGTGCTGGGATTACAGGCGTAAGCCACCACATTTGGCTTAGGATGTTATTTTGACTTCTCCAAAGACCATGTCCACTACCACACACTCCTGGGGTCAAACCACCACAGATGACTGTCACTCCAGAGGAGTAAGAACTGTTTTAGACTAGGAAATGTCAGGTAACAAGACCCCAAAAGCCATGCTTTCCTGGAAAAGACAAGGGAGCGGAAAGAAAGAGAGAAAGAAGGAAGACAGAAGTGAAACTAGCACTTTACTAATGTGCTGTACAGAACCACAACAGGTTGTAGGGAGAGTGTGGGCTACTACTTTAGCTTGGGATATCAGAGAAGATCTCTCTGAAGAGATGACTTTTAAACTTGGTATCTTTAAATGGCACAGAACAGGACAAGCAAAAGGCAGGAAGATGAGCATTCAGGGGCCATTGGTGTAAAGACCCAAAGATAAGGAGGAGCATGGCATGTGGAGTGAGTTGAGGATAACCAGGCTAGTCAGCACGGTGTGGGCCTGGTCACACGCAGTGTGTAGCTGTGGCCCCATGGGGGCAGTGATACAGGCATGTGGCCTCAGTGGTTTCCATGTAGTGTGTAGGAGAGAACAGGAGAAGGGCGGGGCTGGGAGTATGGGGTAGAACCAGAGTCAGCAGAACTTGCCAGTGGGTGGGTTCTGAAGAATGAAGGAAAGGAAGAATCAAGAATGAGCCAAAGGTTTCACCTTTGAGCACCAGTGGGTGGTGCCTGAGATGGCAGAGAACACAGGCAGAACTGTGTGGCTCATCAGGAATAGTCAGAGGTGAGTGCATAACCCCTGTCCTGAAGTCCAGTAAATCCCCTCCCTGCCCTGACCACACCCCTATACATCACAGAACAGAACTTGTGTTTCAAACATTTCCATGGTTTTCTCCTTCCTTTTTCTGTTCATTTTATAACATCAAGAAAAGTAACTTCCAAGTTTTGTAACTCCTACCTTAACCCTCCCGGTGTGCTGTAAACATTAGTGTCTGTGTAGGCAACCGTCCTCAGCATGGTACCTGGGCCCCGGGAGGTGTGGCTCCAAGACTTGCCTGTTGGTCAGATGTTAAGCAGCCCTCTTCTAACAGCATACTTTGTATATGGGTACACAGCCATCCCGGAGCGGCTGGCACCAGTGCCATACAGAGAGCAGCCTCTGCGGTGCTCGAGTCCCTCATCGAAAATGGCACAACATTTGCATGTCACCCACACACTTCCTCCCTTGCTTTAACTCACCTCAGGTTGCCTACAGTACCTCATGTGGTGTAATGGACATGTGAGTAGCAGCATTATTTAGGGGCTAGTGACAAGAAAAAGTCTGTGGGTGTTTAATATAGACACAGCATTTTCAGAAATATCTTCAGTCTGTGATTGAATCCGCAGATGCAGAACTGAAGGATATGGAGCACTGATTGCAGAAAATAATATGGCTGCTTTGTTCGTTTATAACCAGGAAAAAGTTGATCTCTTTAGTAAAGATTAAACTGATTAATCTGATTGCTTCTTTATTATAAGGCTGTTTTCTACATTTACCTTAAAAATATCATGGGGGCTTAAAGTCTTGTCTTCTTTCTTTCTGGACAGTGGGAACAATGATACAGTCGTCCTCCATGGGTGTTTTGTGAGGGTTAGATGAAGTGCTGTGCAGCGCTTAGCACGGGAGCGTGCATGACCTCCACTAAATGCGGTGTTATTTATACTACTGAGATAGTAACTGGGATGAAGAGGGCCTCTGAGAACCAGTATACCAGGTTTCGTGTTCAAAGAAATCATCCAGGAACACAGTGCAGCACATTTATTTATCAAATGCCTCCCATATCTTTGGAAGAAAACTACAGTTTCTTTGGGTCTCAGCTTTCTCAAACAAGAAACTGAGGGTAGGTGGCCTCAGTTTTAACACTCCTGTGCTTGTGGAGGGTAATCTGTTATTTTTCTCTCTAGCCTTCCTATTGCCAGGCTAATGACAAAGTTGTGTCTTTGGGTGAGCTAAATCACTGTGATACTTATTGCCAGATGTGACCTTTTGTTAGCACAGGGTAGAATCCCAGTGTTAATATCACTTTCTATAAATATAGATTGAGGATGAGGAAACGTCCTGCCTCTGGAGAAGTGCAGCTATTGAATATCTTTCTCTTTTTAGACTCTCGGTCTGTGGGCTGTTACTCACTGATGGCGTGCTTCCTGTGTCTCACTTTTGCTACCTTCTCCTTCATGATCTCCGCTGCTAGGAGTCACCTGCAGTGTCCGAGTTCCCCACGCAGACTGCCCTAGTGGCAGGCATTGCATTTGAGCTGTGCTTTCTTGCTTCCTCTAACCATTTGAAATTTAAATATAGAAAATAACCAACAAACCCACAGTCTTTCACATCAGCTGAACTCTTATTATACATCTAACAGATTTTCCGGTGAATTCCATGGTGTAACATTTATAGTCAGAAATCTGCCATCAGTTCAGAATAAACCCCATAAGAAACTGACAAAGAGCTACATTTATTTCGGCTTTCAGATATACAATCAGAAGAGGTAGCAGCCCAAGGAGGAGGCTTTGAAAAGTGAATCCGAGAGACGGAAGAGCTCTCAGCCTGCTCCTTGGCCTTTCACCTTACCTGTCCAACTTTTCTAAACCACTGATTTGATAAAAGAACTGTTGTAGGGTTCTGACTTTTACAGTTTGAATACCAAACACAGCTCCAGGAACCCTGGAAACCCTTCATAGGTATCAGTAACATTTCAAGAGCCTCCACCTCTGCACCCTAGCCAGCAAACAGAAGTGGCAGCAGCCTATGTTCATGTACAAATTTACTGCGAACAGATTTGATTTTTTTTAATATTTTGATAGTTTCACTTTGGAAATAGATTGTTACCAGCAAATGATTTAAATCATAGCTGTCTACTATGTTATCAATAATTACCTTAGCATACCTGGAAATTTTTAGTAAAAATTTATTTAAAAAGAAACCCAGCCAGGCATGGTGGCACATGCCTGTAATCCCAGCACTGGGGAGGCTGAGGCAAGAGGAAACCTGCCTGGGCTACAAAGTGAGTTCAAGACCATTCTGAACTGCATAGTGAGACCCTGTCTCAAACAGACAAAAAAAAAAAAAAAAAAAAAAAAAAAAAAAAAAAAAAAAAAAAAAAAAAAAAAAAAAAAAAAAAAAACCAGAAAAGAAAGAAACCCAGCCCACATGTTGCTTCTTGATTACCAAAACAAGAATTAATGAAACTAACCAAATACTAGATTTTATATACCTTTAATATTTATTCATTTTAATTTTACTTTTCCCATTTTGAAGCCAGTACAACTTGAGTATCTCTTACCCAAAATGCTTGGAACTAGAAGTGGTTCAGATTTCAGATTTTAGAATATTTGTGTAGACTTTACTAGTTAAACATCCCTAACCCAGAAATCCAAGATCCCAAATGCTCCAAGATCTAAAGCTTTCAGGTAATCGTATTCAAACATTTCACATTTTGGATGTTTGGGTTAGGGATCTCAGCTCGTGGTTGGTTTCCCAGATCTCATATATTCTCACAGATTCCTGAAAGGGTGAAAGGCTTTAGGCGGTGGGGTTTCTCCCACCCAGTGGCTTAGGCATGCTCTGCCTGGGAGGCCTGGTGCCCTGTGGGCTTTGTTCTTCTTCTAGGAACAAGAGCTGGTCTGAGAGACAGAGCTGGCACACAAGTAGCACCACTAGAGAACTAAAAGAAGTGGAAACGCTACACAAGGCGGAGGAACTGGAGACAGAACGTCCAGCTTCTAGCCATCGGTTCACAGGCAGGGCTTTGAGTGGGAACTTGGTGGCTCTTTTACTGCCCCTAGTAGCACCTTTCCAGACATTCGCGTGACCTAGGTGGAGGAGACACAGTCAGTTCTGTGAAGCTAAGAGGTTTGCAAAACCATCTGAACCAGAGACAAGGATTTGTCTCCAACAGATTAAACGGAAAGCAGCTTTGTGTTTGTATTATTCTGACAAATGAAAGAAAGAAGGGAAGAGAGAAAAGAGTAGGGAAGAGAAAGGGAGAGGAAAAAGGCAGGAAGGCACCATCACCAAATGACAAGGACAGATTATGTATCCTCAGCCAGTCCTTTTCCAAAAGGCTTGGAACCAGAAGCACTTTGAATTGGGGATTTCTTTTTTTATTCCAGAGTATTTGCATATACATAATGAGATATCTTAGGGATAGGACCCAAGTCTAAAGAAAATCACTCATATTCTGTAGACACCTCATACACATACCTGAAGATAATTTTATGCAGTATTTTAAGTAATGTGTGTGTTGCTTCAGTGGAACTTTCCACCTGTCATGTCATGTTGGTAGTCAAAAGTCTGTAGATTTTGGATTTCATATTTTTAGAATAGAGATGCCAGCCTCAGGCAGAGAGGCTTTTCTGTGACACAGTCAGTCACATGATACCATTCACAATCATCTGCTGTGTGTTTTTTCCTTCATGAGGGAAGTGTACAACAAAAGGGAAAGAGGGGAGGGGGACTCAGAAGTGGATGGTGCTATTCAGAACCAGCCCTTCCACACATTGTTCAGTAGTCCTAAAGTGTGGGCCAGGGACCTCTTGGGTTCCCAAAAGTCCCTCAGGGTGGCCATCAGGTCAGTTGCTTTCAGAGCAGCATAACGGTGGGACATCATTTGCCTGTCTTCACTTGTTCTTCTTATGAGGGAATTTCTCCAACAGCTCCATGATATGATATTGTGACAGATTGAGTGCATTCATTCAGAGACAGCAAAATCCAACTCTGGTAAAGCCAGACTTTAAAGATACCTACAAAAATGGAAAACAATGGCACACTTCTTATTTTGTATATGGTTGCTCTGTACTTTATTATTTATGTTAACATGCAGTGGTATTACCACTGTTGTTTCTAAATTAAAATAAACCCTTAAGAAAGCTTATGTAAATAGGGAGGAGGGAAGAGGTTGAAGGGAGGAGAGAGGAATGGACAAAGATGGTTTAAGACACATCATTACTGTGTACAGGTATAAGTTCCCTGAGGTGAATATAGTCAATATGTGTGGCAAATATGTACCAATGAAAAGTTAAAGCTAAAAAAACAAATTTGCCACTCTTCATCTTTGTAACCTCAGTAGCATAAACCTGTAAGGAATCAACAAATAGTCTTCTAGTTTTCAGTCTTAATGTCTAATGTGGTAAATATGGGTAAATATAACACACGTTTTTAAAAAAGTTTTTTTGGGTCTGTAATAAAATTTAGGCCTGGCATGGTGGCGCACGCCTGTAATCCCAGCACTCAGAAGGCTGAGGCAGGAGGATCATTACAAGTCCAAGACCAGCGTGGGCTACAAAGTACACACAAGGCCAGCCTGAACTGCACAGTGAGATCCTGTCTCAAAAAGGCAAAAATAAAAATAAAAATAAAATCTCAAAGTACAAAAGGGTCTAACCCAGAAATTTGAGAACTGCTTCACTATCCAAGAATGCATACCAGTTACTGAGTGTTTTCTTGAGCCAGAAGCCACATTCTTCACCCCTTTCATTTTGCACCAGAACTATTAAGTAGGGGCTTAAAAACAACATGACTTGCTAGCCCAGGGTCTCTGGGCTGGATGGGAACAGATACCAGATCGTCTGACTCCCAGGTGTGCTCTTGGTAACCATGCAGCACAGCCTTACAGATTAATTCTCTGAATTTTGGTTGGGTGGTTGGTTGGTTGGTTTTTTTTGACAGGCTCTCACTATGTAGTTCAAGCTGGCCTTGAACTCACTATGTAGTCCAGACTGGCCTCGAGCTCCTGTCTATTCTCCTGCCTATTCTCCTGCCTCAGCCTCCCAAGTGTTAAGATCACAGGCATGTGCCACCACACCCAGCTGATTCTTTGGACTTTGAGAAACCTTTTTATTTATTGCTGTGAACCTCAGTTTTCTTATCACAAATGCGCAGAATGAGGTACCCTGCTGAATTCTGTTTTCTGATTGCTTTTTACTAGCGAATTACAGTATATAATAATTACATTTTTGTGGGGCAGTAGATGCATATATGTATCATATATTGATCATTTTTACTTCCCCTTTTCCTCCCCACCATTCCTATTATAAGCAGAAGAGTTAACCTGTGTTCAGATGCATGGCACAGGCTGACCAGAAGCAGACCCTGAGTAGTGTTGGCCTCCTGCCTGCCTGTCCTTCCCGTCCTTGGCTTGCTGCTAGACCCACGAGCCTCATGCCTCCCTTTCTTCCTCTAGATGGTCTACAGGCAGAGAGAGAGGCTGATGGCCCTGAAAGAGTTGATGAAGATATGATTGTGACTCAGAGTCAGATCAACTTCATCTGCCCCATTACACAGGTACGGTTTGCTCCTCCTTCCCTGGAAGAAAAGGCTGCTCACTTCAGAGGTAAAAGCTTACTGTTTGTTTTCAGAGTTGATTTCACATTTGGAGGGGGCTGGTTGGAGTTGAAAAGTACGAGAAGTTTGGGGCTGGAAAGAACTCTTAGTCACACCCTTAAGGCTCTGGGAATAAAGCCATGACCCCAGGCCAAGTGACATTGGTGCCACTGTCTCCCTGCGTTTCCTTACCCAAAGCCTAATCATGTAAAGCCAGGAGAATGGGAAGGTACAACATACCCTGGGAATAGGAAAAGCGACTACTGGAAGTTGACCCTTGTCATTCCTATAAGTCCACTCTTTCCCTGATGACAGCTGGAGATGAGGAAGCCAGTGAGAAATAAAGTGTGTGGCCACACCTACGAAGAGGAAGCCATTGTCCGCATGATCGAGTCCAAGCACAAGCGGAAGAAAAAGGCCTGGTGAGTTGGTGGGAGAGGAAGCCAGCCCTGGTCGGGGCGGAGTGCGCGTGAGGGCAGCACCTCCGCAACTGTGCACACTCCGTGCTGCAGATGTGGAAGCTACTCCAGAAAAGCAACGCCAGAGGGAGAGGTTTGCAGTCTGTTCAGGAAAAAGCTCCATGGCACTTTGGCCACACCTTCAAAACAGAGGAAGAAGAATTAGATTGAATTTTAATCATTAAAGATTTTTATGAATTTGTGCTATTAAAAATGATAAGGAACATAGGGGAATTGTGATACTAAGTGATTCTCCCCTTTATGTACTCACCATTTCTGGAAAGAATGGTAAGTTAGCCAGGTAATTTTTTTAAATTATGAAGTAAGCATTCTAAGAATTCAAAACCAGTGTCTTAATGATTAAGATTTAATTATTAGGTGGAAGCTGTCATATATCTAATTATGAATTGACTTCCCCTAAGGTTTCAGTAAATTTGTGGGTAACTACTGAGTGAGCAGACCTTCCTCCTCTTCCCATCCCTACAGCCGGAGGACAATGGCTCTCTTCCTGTGGTGACAGGGTCCAAGGGGCTGCACTGACTGACCGGTCGTCTTGCATCTGCCTTGCTCTCACCACAGGCTCTTGCGGGAGTGGAATGGCAGGTGTGACCAGTGCTCAGCAGGCTCCAGTAACAGTGCCTTGGATGTGTGATCTGCTTCTCCATTGCTCAGAAATGTGCTTGTCCAGACCAGGAGTTGGAGCCCTTAACGCCTAGTATGGGTGCGGGCTGCAGATAGGGCATCTGAGACTGGAGACAGCAGGTGGCATTTGCTCAGGTCATTTACAATATTTACTCTAGAAATAATGGCCTTGCAGCGTAACAGTTGCAACATGCAGGCTATTCATACATTTTTGTCTGTTCTGAGGTTCTGCCTTATAGCTGAAATATTATATTTTCCCCCTCAGTATAATTTTCTTTGTTCCTGGATTTCCAAACCTTCCCTTTTTACCAGCTTTTTCTGTGTTCCTGCTCAGATAAGCCAAAAAAAGTCAGTGTAATTGTTCAAATTAATAGCTGTTCATTTTGTGGGGTGCAGGGTTGAGACAAGGTCTCACTGTGTAGTCCAGGCTGGCCTCAACTCATGGTTATCCTCCTGCTTCAGCCTCCTGAGTGCTGAGATTACAGGCCTGTGCCACCATGCCCAGCTCCTAGTTCATTTTGACAGTTCTTCCTCTTAAAGTTTTTGATGTTCTCGTGAAGTCAGGTTTGGAAAGGGTAGGTACTGCCTCTACAAAGTCTATTTCTCACCCCAGCCCCAGAATGGGTGGCAGCCTCCCTTATCATTGAGATGGAGCTTCATAAATACATACTTTGACTTCCCAAGGTCCTTTGCCCTTTTTTGGAATTGTACATGATATATGAGCACTTTAGTAGTACCTGTTATTTAGAAAAAATTTTTTCTGCCATGCTTCCATAACTTGGATGGTTGACACTCTACAAATTCTGATGTCTAATAATAACAACTAAGTCTAAATGGAGGAAGGCTAGAGGTTTACGGATGGTACCATTTTTACAAGGTGTACCCATTGGGCCTTGTTCACTTACAAGACAGTAGGACCAGCGGCAGCTTCTGCTAGAGGAGAGTAGAAGAACATTGTGGACGAAAAATTAGAGGAAAGTAGTGTAAGGATCCATTGTCAAGGGCATTAAGTGTCACTGTTTCAGTAGTTCCTGCGTCTGTAAGTTGATGTCAGCAGTCGTAGCTGCCTCATGGGTATACACTTGAAGTTTGAGTAACGTATATGTAAAGTAGTTGTAGTACCTGGCACACTGTGAGACTCGGTAAACATTATCTCACCTGCACCTCTGTCATCACCATTCTTAGCACCACTGCTCTCTAGCAATGGGAGACAGAGTTTGGGGGAGTAGGATGAGCTAACCTGAGGTTAAAAAGTCACTCCCAAAGCAGTGTGAGGGATAGGTTACAAAGGCTTTGGTACAAAGGCCAGGTAGAATGCCTTGCAGCAGGCTGCATTGTAGAGGGTGAGTGCGCGGTGGGGGTAACAGGGATTGTGGAGGCACATTGACAGACTGTGCTCCCTGCCCTGCGGAGGAGGAAGGTGACTGCGTTTCTGACCTGGGCATCTGGAAGCACAGGTGTAGCTATCAGTAGCCTAGAGAGAGGGCAGAAGAGAGGGTGTATAAAGACTGACAGGCTCAACTGAGGTCATGCTGAGTTTGAGTTCTCAGGGATGCTGACCTCAGGAGAAGACCCTGAACCAGCAGTGCTGATGGGGAGGTTGTCAGTAGAGAGGTATTATTATAAACTTGTGTCTAGATGTCCCCAAAGCCTCATGCAGTCACCAGTGGGGCTTTTTCAGAGGTGGCTGGATCTAGATTGTGAGAGGCGAGATTGATTCATGGTGCAATGCTAGGATTAAGGGTATGAGTGCCATGCACCCTAAGTACCCTGGATAAAATTTAAGGATAGAAAGAGCTGTGGTCGACCCTTGTTGCTTTGCTACCTTCTGTCCACCATGGACTGTTTTTTATCTGCCGCACCACCCTGCCTTGGAGCCAGCTGAGTATGGACGGAAACCTCTACAAACTGTGAGCTGAGTAAACCTTTCCTCCCTTAACCTTGGCTGTCAGGTATTTTGCCTCAGCAACGAGAGAAAAGTAAGACAGGTGTCACGCCCACGCTTCTGTCAGCAGAGGCAAGGTGGGCTCTGGAGTGGAGAGCCAGCAAGACCAGCGGCCATCTTCACAGCAGTCACTGTGATGCCCACAGCACCTGACGGAGCCCAAGGTCAGCCCCAGAGTAGCATGTGCTAATCAGCAGCAGCAGGTAGAGAAAAAAGACCCCAAGCAGCCTGAACCTCCCACCCAGGAGACGGGAGGTGCAGTATAGTATCGGGTACCAGGGGAGCCAGAGCAAGGCACAGGCTGGTCTGGGGACGAGGCATGCTGAAGCAGACTAGAATGGAGGCCTGCTCTTGGGTGCTGCAGAGGCTTCTGATTCATGAAGAAGCCATGCCACTTCCCGTGATGCATGTGGGAGCGATGAGCCATGTAGACTCCTCATGTGTAAGACCGTCTGTGACACATCCAGGTTGAGAAATTGCCTTTCTTTTAGATTGTTCTGATCACCCTTTGTTAGCTCTGAATCCCAGGCACATTGTGTTACTGGGTGCTGTCTGAATTTTCTTATGCTGGCTCCAGTCCCACAAAGGCCTCTCATTACTGGCTTCAGGCCAATTGCTATTGTTGAGTTTCTCCCTAACTGAAGTTGTTATAATAATTTAATTTCCTAAAACTATCTCTCTCTTTCTCTCTCTCTCTTCTTTCTTTCTTTGTTTTCTCTTCAGTACTGACAATTTAATCTAGGGCCTTCACAATTAGTCATAGCCCAGCCATTTTTTTATCTTTTATTTTGAGACCGGCTCTTATTAAGTTGTTCCGGGCTGAAACGTGATCCTCCTGCCTCGGCCTCCCAGAATGCTGGGGTTACAGGTGTGTGCCACTGTGCCTGGCCCTAAAATACATATCTTAATCATAAGACTATTTATTACCTTGCAAATAAAGCTGCTTTCTGACTTTCATATGAATAAGGTATTTCCAGTTTTACCACAGTCATTC
Source organism: Dinomys branickii (assembly GCA_004027595.1). Lineage (NCBI taxonomy): Eukaryota > Metazoa > Chordata > Mammalia > Rodentia > Dinomyidae > Dinomys > Dinomys branickii. The sequence goes on along the minus strand of PVLD010000320.1, from coordinate 253,566 downwards.
ACTTTGCTTTTCTGTAGAACAGGAACTATATTTAATGAACAGTCATATCTCAAAGCATGTAAAGCATAGAACTGTGTGGAATAGAAATGTGTGATTTAACAGCAGACTTCATTTCCAAACAAGTCACTGAGCCCCTTACCCTCAGCTGCTTTATGTGTAAAGTGGAAATCTCACAGAATTCCATGGATCTGGAGTGGTTTCCAATTGCACTCTTGGCCTGTGCTGTCAGGGTTCTGGGCAGTGGAAGATGCAGCTCTTGGGAGAAAGCTCTTTGGAGCTCAGAACACAAAACAAACAGCCGTTGGGTCATTAAGCCTGACATTTGAAATTGTGCTACTTATCTCACTGCTTGGTGACACAGTATTTTAGACACACAGGGTGCAGGATTGAGTCACCCTCTGTGTTGAGGTACAGTAGGAATCCATCGCACTCATATTTCCAGAGGTCTCTTTAGACATTTCTAGAGCCTGTGAATTGAACCTTGGAATTCTTGAACTTCAGATTCAAGACCCCTTAGGACTCAGAGCCTGGCCCTGGACTAGATGCAGAGGCCAAGTTTCCCACAGCTCCGTGGGACCTGCAGCTCTGGTTCCTGGGCTCAGAAGGCTCTCGGTGCTTGCCCCAGGCCCCGAGGACTGCTCTGCCCTCTGAGTGACCCAGGCCCAGACCCAGCCTCACCTCCAAGCCTGTAGGTCTGTCTCCTGCCTGGTGATGATGTGAGAGCTGAGGCTGGGTGTGGCCACGCCCAGCTTGCTCACCAGGGTGTCGTGGGGATTAAGACCGAGAGTGTACTTCTCTAGAGCAGGACTGTGCTGATTCAGACCCGCGGCTTCAGGGCCTTTCTTATCCTTTCCACTTCAAAAACTTGAGTTTGTTTCTGTGGGGTGGGGTGAGAAACTATGTTCTGCCCTGGCTCCTGCACCCGCCTCTCCTCCAGGAAGTCTTCCCAGAGCCCTCACGCATGCTGGACATAGAAGTGTTAGCGCTCCATGCCATCTGCTTTGTTGGTGGGGAGCAGGAGCCGTGGACCTGCGTGGGGACTGGTGTGTGCTGTCCTCAGCCCTGACACTCAGTGGCCCGCTTATTTTGCATGGCAACCCTCAGCTCTGCCTTCACTCTCCCAGAGGGTCATAGCCAGGGCTTTGAGTCCAGGTCTGTCCCCCCACCCTGCCCCTTTGGTGCTGGGGATTGAGCCCAGAGCTTGGTGCTGGCTAGGCAAGCATTCCCATGAGCCACGGCCCCAGCCCTGGTTTTCTCCAGCCTGTATTTTTGTCATCTAGCCATTGGGCTGTCCTTGGGAGGAGGGCTGTGTGCCCCATGCCACTGTCCCAGACCCTGTACCTGAACAGCTCAAACTCGATACGTAACACAGCTCTCCCTGGGTTCTATCCATTGAAGGAAGAAGAGCGCCTGGTCTGCCTCAGCGTGGTGTGGTTAATTCTGTCAGCCATTCTCAGAATGCTCTCATTTACTGACTACAGCCACTGATGTCACCAGGAAGTTCTCCCCACATTGCTCTCCACTTCCCTGTGCCTGGCTTATTCACTGTCTAGCTGCTACAATTAGACTTTACTCTCTGGGCCAGAAGAGCTGGTGGCCTGGCCATCAGAAGTGGGTGCTACAGGGTTGGTGGGTTGAGAGAAGGTCATCCCCACAGCCTGTTGGAGTTGCATGTTCATGTCCTGGATGCTGACATGGTACAAACTGCTGTTTCTCAAGCCTTAAAAGTGTTTATGTCCTCTTTGTAGTCTCAGCTGTTTACTGGCATATTCAGTTGAGACTTCAGAATACAGAGGGACAAATAGGAAGAAATACAGATTTTTGCCTGGCCCTAATGCAGAGCCAAGTCATCAAAGTGATGGGTACCTGGGCCACATCAGCCCGTTCCTGTCTTCTATGACTGCCTTTCTACAATTGTGATTTGACACTTGATCCTGACTGGACAGGGCACATGTCAGTACTTAAAATGAAATGTTGCTATCAAGCATGTTATGACACATTGATGAAGGCCCCTCTCTGACAAAGACTCCTTGCTCCAGAGACCAGGGCAAGAGAAGCTCTCTCACATTTTTTCCCCAAGGGCTTCCTTCACTAGACAAGTTAGAACTCCCTGGATCAAATTCTTCCCCTTCTGGCTTGTCTCTTTTCTCCGTGTTGTGTTGTTTTGCGTTGCATTGTGTTTTTTGTTCAGAGAAGGTTTTACTACATAGCCCTGGCTGCCCTTGAACTCATGATCCTCTGCCCTCCCAGGTGCTAGGACAGCAGGTTAGGTGAGCCCCAACATGCCCAGCTGTGTTGTTCCTTATGTGCTTGTTTTTAGTCAGACTTGTGCTTTTTGGAGAGAGATCACTGGGCTGGGCTCCGTGACCAGGGATCATAGATTGTACTTCACCATTGTATGGTTAGAACCTAGCACAGGGCCAGTCACACAGAAGGTTCAAAGGAATGTATGAATGGATGTGTGCTGGATCTATGGAACATATAGGTAGGCCAGGAAGTTTAAAACTTTTTACAAATGCCAAACATGGTAGCACACACCTATAATTCCTGAACTCTGGGAGGTTGAGGCAGGAGGATGGCAAGTTGGAGCCCATCCTGGGCAACTTAGTGAGACTTTCTCAAAAATACAAAATAAAAAGAGCTGAAGATTAGTTCAGTGTAAGGGCCCAGTGTAATCCCTAGTACTGGAAACAAATGCTCCATAGAAGACTCATGGGAAGTGCTGAAGGGAGTGAGCATCTCCGAGCAGTGTTGCCATCGCCCCGAGAACTAGGGATTCTCCTCCCCCAGTTAAATCGGAACTGACAAGTCCAAGGTAGAGAGAATCCAGACCCAGGTCTGGATTGACTCTGCACATAGGGCTCTCAGCTCTCACCAGATCTTTTCACGTTGGGAAGAAGTCAGGTGACTTCATCCTTCCGCTGCCTTCAGAGGAGACCACATCTAAACGAGCGTGGCTCTGAGTCCCAGCTTCTGAGATGACTCACTCGTTTATATCCTCCGCTGCAGGCTTTCCACTGAGTCCCCACGGCCCACTCAGCTCTCCACAGGGAGGCCTAGCCGCCTGCTGCGTCCACCCCAGCCCAATGCTCACTGTCCTCTGTCGCGGTGCCTCGTGCCCGGCTGCCTGCCTGCTCACTGCTCCCTATGCTTTGCTGCCCTCTCCCGCTACGTCAGCAAGCCCTGTAGGTCTGCACTCAAGCTTTTGTGAAAGTGGTGGCTGCTGCTGGCCTTGTTTCCTCCTGGGCTTCTGCGGGTCCCCAGACTCCTCTCCCTGCTCCCCTCTGCTCCACCACCCCACCTTTGTACCCGTTAAGCAGCCAGACTCGGGTTTTCTGAGCCTCCTGTGATTTCTCTTCATATTGGAAATAAAGCCCACAGCCCCTTGGCCCTCACCTCTCTTCCGAGCTTCGCCACCTTTGCTGGTGACCTCTGCCATGGCCTGGCTGTCCCATCATGGCATCCCACCGGCTGCCTCGCCACCCTTGTGGGCTCTGCTCAGGGAATGCCTCCTGGGAAGCTGGGCTGCCCTGGTTGGAGGCACCTGGCCCTGCCCTTGACCCTGCTTCCTCTCTGCGCTCACAGGGCATCCTAGCCCTGGCCTAGGGAAGCATCTGTGTGGGGTTCCGTACTTAGTCCTGACTGGCTCGCCCATCAGAAAGCGAGCCTGGAGTAAGCACTGCTCACAGGCTGCTACTGTGTTCCCGGTCCCTGAGCAGGCAATGAGCAGAAGTCAGTCTTTCATAGGTGTTTGTTTGTTTTGTAAAATTTCTCCATTTCGGTACTTGAATGTAAAAGAAGTTTATGCTTCAGGCACAAAAGTTAAGTGAACTGACTTGATTTTCTTTCTCCCTCACAGTTGCCCTAAAATTGGCTGTAGCCACACAGATATGAGGATGTCTGACCTCGTCCAGGATGAAGCACTGAGGAGAGCCATCGAGAGCCACAATAAGAGGAAGCACCGTCATTCGGAGTAGGGCCAGCCACTGCCGCCGCCGCCACCACCTGGGAAGCCCGCAGCCTACCTCTTGCCCCAGCCCGCCCTGGAGAGCCGTGTTATGTACCAGGTGGGCCTGCAGGCTGTCCTGTACACTTTGGGGTAAAGCCTGATGATTTTAAAGGTTACAGAAAGCAGTTTTTCAAGCTACACAACAACAATGCAAGCATATTATATTGTTTATACTTCAGTGGTTTATCATTTTAAATAAAATTTTGATCATCTGCAGCATGTCCTGTCTGTGCATCTCCTGTTGTATAAATGGTTCTAAAGGTGCAGGTTTTTACATCTTTTATATTTCAGGGTGACCTTTATAGTTGTTTTAACTGGAGAATATCTTTCAAGTGATAATTGGGATGAGAAAAAAAGAGAAGCGCCCCAACTGAAGAGCGCTTTCTGTCAGGACAGCAAACAAGAACATCCCGTTTTCGAGCAGCGTACGCCCTGCGCACTTGGTGTTGTGACAGCTCTGAGCATGCAAGTGCTTTCTATTGTCCTGTCTCTCTGAGTGGCACAGAAAGCCCAATGACAGGCCTACCCTGCAGTGCTAAGCAATGCTATGACGGGAACCTTGGCCAATCTCGAGGGCCTGCGGCATCCTTGGGAGCAGCCACAGCCTGGTCGCGCTGTGCCCTCTGGGTGCTCTCTGCAATGACAACCTCCACTGCTGGGCCCTGCATCTTCCCAGAACACAGAGAGGTTACAGCGGTGCTGCCTGGGCCCTGTGGCCCCAAAACTGTGCGGACCAGGACTAGCAGGACCTGAATAAATTGAGCTCTGATTACATTCCGATTGGGTCAACGTGGTATCAACTAGACTGTTAAAGCAAATGAAGCATGCCCAGGCTGCACCAGGACATCAGGGCAGCTAATAATGCCTGACACTTGCTGATTGCTGGTCTGGCGGACCAGATGACAGCGCAAGCGCCTCACAGGTGTACTAGCGCCTGTAATCTTCATGGCCCAGCAAGAGAGGCACAAGTATTCCTGGTGCACAGAGAAGGAGAATGAAGTATAGAGAAGTGAAGTCACTGTGGAAAGTCATGGAGCTAAGGGATGAGCTGGGACTGGCACTTGGGTGGCCCAGGGTCTCCACTGTTTGTTTGTTTGAAGATAGGATTTCACTCTGGTCCAGGCTGGCTTCAGACTCGTGACACTCATTCTGCCACAGCCTCTCGAATGCAAGGGTTACGGGCCTGAGCTACCACACCTGCCCTGTGGGTCTCCATTCTTCCATGCTGTCCTCCCCTCCTGATTTATCTAAGATCTGAAAACATATCCAAATACCACAGCTTTTGTAAAGGAGCAAGCATAGGCGCGCGCGCGTGTGTGTGTGTATGCGCGCGTGCCCACACACATATACATACAAAAATAAGTAATGAAAATGCAGGAAATAACTGGATGTGGTATCCACTAGGCAGTAAAGACCATGAAATATTGACATATATTTGGGTTAGAGGCATGAGCCAACATGGTGGAGTTAATTTTGAAAATATTTTCAGGGAATCCAGAAAGTAATGCAACATTCAGTTCCCTACAACTAAACGATTTTTGAATTTCCTTATATGCTTTATCTGAGTCAGACTTTCCTGAGGAAATGATTATATTTAAGCCAAAATAAACATACTTTCCATGGAATGTGGTTCTTTTGTGAAATACTCTGTTTCCTAAACAGATAGGGATAAGCACGAAATGCTTGCCCAAGATTTGATTCTCATTTCCCTGATTCTTTGTGAAGGAATTCTGGAATACTGCTGTAGATGCCCACTGTACCAGTGCGGAAAACGCAGTCACGCCACTCATTGTGGAAAGGAACTGTGTATCCCCTGGAGTTTTTCCTTTAGTCTTCAGAAACTGTCACTTATAAACTTGTCTAGCCAGTTAAAGAATTTAAAGTTTTATATAAAGTTTATTTTTATCTATATAAAGATTTATGATTTGATTGGTATATTTACTAAATTTCTGTTACAGGGGTTTTCAAGAATATTGGAATCTTTTCTTCAGATGAAATTATAAAAAAGCATATAAGCCAGCCTGAAAGGGAGAAGTTCTCGCCACAGAGGAGGTGGGAGCTCTTCCTCTTTTCAGAGCACAGCCCCAGACCCTACCTGTGACGACCCTGCGTCCCCATGCATGGCATTTGGAAAGTACCTGTTGTAGCTAAATGTTTCACACATGGCTGACATGGGGCCTGGACAACTGTGTAGACGTCATGATTTTTAAGATGTGAGTTCTTTTGAGAAACTTAAAAGACAGCATCATAAACTCCAAAAGAAGTTCCTCCCTCACCTTGTACAGAGCTTCAGACCTGGAGTTATAGCTGTACACAGCCCCTTCCTTTAATCACTGCTGCTGCTGCCTGGCTGCTCCTGATGAGGACAGAGAGACCCAGGTCCCTGAACTGATTGCTGGCCTAAGTACTCTCATGGCTTAAGTGAGTCTTTGCTGTGAGCCGGGAAAGTGGTTGTCATTACCCCATTTTACAGATAAGGAAGCCGAGGCTCCGTGTCATCAAGTTCCGTCCCAAGGCCTTAGGTTTATACATGGTCCAGCCCGTACTGAACTAGACAGCACTGCGACCACCCAGCCTGCCATAGGGCCCTGGAGGGCGAGAACTACATCAGCCGGCTGGCGCTTCCCTCCCAGCTCTGTCACTGCCGAGACAGGACCCACCGTCCCCAGGCACCAGGCTCTGGCCGCTGCATGTTTCAAGTCTCCCCTCCTCCAGCCTGCACCTAGATGGATGCTCCTGGCTGGTCACTAACCCGAATCTTCCCCTCCCATGTAGTCTGCAGGAGTACTGACGGGTAGAAACGGCAGACCTCAGGCTTTCCCTTCCTATGGGTGGGGTGTAGGGCTGGCATGTACAGTGTTCCCGCAGGGTGGTCCTCTTGTCTCTCCAGTGCTTCCCTGGCCTCACAGCCGGCCTGCTCACCACCCTGTGTCCAGGAGGGCACTGACCCTCAGACTCCTGACGAGTGCATGCAGTGACCTTAGGCAGCTCGCTTCTCTGCTCCAGGCTGCAAGTTTCCATGTAAAGTAAAACAAGAACAATCCCTACAGTTCCTTTTTTTTTGAGACAGGGCCATGCTGTGTAGTTCAGGCTGGCCTTGAACTCAGCGTGGAGGCCAGGCTGTCCTCTCCCTCAGCCTCCCAACTGCTGGGATTACAAGTGTGCACCACCACACCCAGCCCCTATGGTTTTTTTTTTTTTTTTGGTATCAGGAATCCAACTCAGGACCCTGCACTTCTTAGGCAGGTGCTTATGCTGCTGAGCTGTATCCCTGGGCCTGCAGTTCCTTTTAAAACTCTTAAGATTTTGTGTCATGTTTTCAATGAATAGGTCTTGTGAGAAGTATGTGACCTTTGGAAGAAAGCAGGCTGACATGGGAATTAATATGCAGTTGGACCAGACAACTTCACACTCTGCAGCTCTTCAGGAAATAGACAGGTTTAAGGCCTGCTACCTTGTGCCGTGTTTTGTGCTAGTCTCACATGAAATCCCCCTCTGAAGGGCTGACATTTAAAGAAGTAAATTTCAGGCAGAGGTGCAACTCAATGGTAGATTGTTTGCCTAGTATGCACCTGGCTCTGGGTTGCATTCCCAGCACCAAAAAAAGGAAAATTGAAAATTAAATTCTGTAGCAGGTTATGTGAATGCAGTGTGTAGGAGATGTAGCACACACACAAGCGAATGAGCAAGCAAAAATCCGTGTTTTAGTAAATTGGGTAACAAGATTGAAAACAAGTTTAAAAAACATCTGTGAAACCTTCAGATTGGGAGATGAAACGACGGTGGCTTCCCCAGCTGTGTAGAAAGCTGTGGTTCTGGAAATCTGTCTGTATCAGACTTAGTTGATGGGGAAATAACTCTTCTGCAAAGAAGGCAGTAAAACGGGGGGTACAGGGTCCCTCCTGCTTTGCTGGTGGAATGCAAATTGCTGTAGCCACTTTGAAAATAGCTTGGCAATAAAAAAAAAAAGTTTCACATAGTAATTCCACTCACAGGCATCTACCAACAAGAAGTAGAACCTCATGTTGATGTAAAAATGTCAGTGTTAAAAGCAGCACGATTTATAATAACAAGATAAATGGAAACAGTTCAGATGAATGGATGAACAAAATATGTGAATCCCCAGAGTAGAATACCACTTAGCAATAAAAAGGAACAAGGTGCTTTGCAAACACCCTGTGTGTGTGTGTGTGTGTGTGTCTGTGTGTGTGTGTCTGTGGTGAGCGCTGCGTGCTCTCCTTCCCAGCTGCTGGGGAGGCTGGAGTGCTAGTGAAGAAGCCCATTACAGAGACCAGGAAAGGTGCAAGCCCACGTACATAAGTGCTCTGGGGAGGACATCCCCAGGGACTGAGCGGCTTGGTGGCCGGCCCCCATGGTGGCAGTGCAGGTGCACGAGGACTGCTGTGGGAAGGGCGATGCTCTGCAGCTGGGCTGCGGTGGATCACACAGCTGTGGCTCTTTCACTGCAGCACGCAGCACGGTGGGTTTCACCCAGGTGACACCAGCAAGAGGGTCGTGAGGACAAGGAGGGACTGTCCCTGGTCCCAGGGGAGGTGTGGGAGCTTCCAGAGCTGTCAGCGCCCCAGGTGCAGCTCCTCGCCAAACCTCTCAACCTTCAGAGCAAAGTTTCCCAGTCTTTACCTTAAAGATTTGCGTGAAATAAGAAATTCTATTCAGGCCTCAGGAAATCCAGGATTAAGAAAGTAATTGCTGAAGAAACCATGGAGGGCTAGTAACATTCGGCGTGATTGATGGCAACGAAGAATTTTACCTGTGTGTTTAACACACTATGGGGTGTGCATTTCATGTACTGTGACCGCTAGCAGTAACCAATGGCCCTAATTACTGACCTTCATTTTTAAAAGCTCACTGGTGTGGAAACCCAAGCCAGTTTCTCTCTCCTCTCTGCCACTGGAAAGGGGACAGCTGAGCCCCTGAAGATCGCCTGGTGGACAGCCAGTGTGTCCAGACAGTGAGAACACAAGTCCTTGCAGCGAGGGTGTGTGTGTGTGTGTGTGTGTGGTACTTAAACAATGCAGAGTTGGTTTTATAAATAAAAAGCAATAGTTATGAAAGGAGACTTATTTTATGGAAAAAAGGTAAAACAAGATTCCATAACAAAATAATCAAAGAATAACAGTAGTACATGTCATCTTTAAAGTAGTTGCTCAGGGTATGCGATATGGGCATAATAATTTCTCCAGCTGGTATTAGCACAAAACTTAGCTATCTAAGAGACACTTAAGTATTTTCCCTGCTGTTTCCCCTTTCCCCCATCCTAGTTCCTTTTTTCCTTTTGAACAACCTCTTCCCATTTCATAATATCTGTTGTACATTTTAGACCTTATTTACTCCTCCCTCGTACCAGGGAGACAGTATGATGCTTACACACACAAGTCTGATTTATTTCACTCATGAGTGTGGCCTCTTATTTGCACCCATGTGCCTATGAAAGTCTCACATTTATCCTTTTTATGGCCAAGTAATACTCCACTGTCTAAACATACCAACTCTTTTTATCCATTCCTCAGTCGATGGGCCTTTGGGCTGTTTCCAAGGTTTAGCTGTGACAAATTGTGCTGCTATAAACATGGGTGCACATAGATCACTGCAGTACAGTGTTTTTAATGCTTCTGGGAAGATACCCAGAAGGGCAATAGCTGGGTCGAATGGGACCTCTAATCCTAATTTTTTGAGGAGTCTCCACACTGATTTCCACAGCGGTTGCACCAGTCTACACTCCCACCAGCAGTGGAGAAGGGCTCCTTTTTCCCCACAGCCCCACCAGTGTTTGTTACTGCTTGATCTCTTGATGACAGCCATTCTTTCTAGGTGAGATGAGCACAGTCAAAGCGCTGTCAGGACAGAAGCCAGCATGGCCCAGAATACAGGGGCGAGGTGGGGTTCTGGGGGGCCCTGAGCTGGGCCCTCAGCCCAGACACAGCCACCGGCATTCACAATGTGCGATACCAGTAGTCCAGAGAAGCCTGGAACAGAAGGCTGGGGAAGGTGCCGAGAATTCGGGTTTTCTTGTTCATAGAGGGAAAAGCTGAAATTTGTATAAAATGAAGGATTATGGTAGGAAGACCCAAGGCAGTTAAGAAGTGCTGAGAAAGGACCTTTAGTACTCAAAACAGAACTACAGTCAGCACTTAGCCCAGAAGAACTGTGGATCACACTCAGGTGTGTGTCACACGGGGAAGAGAGGGCACACACTAAGCAACCTGCTCTGGAACTCGGCGTTCCCTGTGAATGCAGACAGGATGAACATAGACAGGAGGCCCCATTGAACTAGTCTCTGTGACTTTACCACCAACAAAGCCCTGTTTTCTTGCTGCATTATGGTTGCTGTAAAAACAAATTTACACGGATATTTTTTCTTTTAAAATACAGTAATTAATGAGGTGAGAGAAACTAGAGGACAGACTTTGGGAGGCAGGAAAGAAGACGGAGGGGGGGTTGTAATAAAATGGGACCTGATCCAGGTATGGCCTCTGCATGTACCAATTTCCCAAAACAAACCTCACCATTGTTTTTGCTTTGTTTGGTTTTTGAGGCAGGATCTGCAATTCAGGCTGGCCTTAAACTCACTGTGTACCTCAGGTTGGCCTCAAACTTCTGCCTCAGCTTCCTGAGTGCTAGGATTACAGGCATGCACCATACCTAGCTCACTATTCTGTATTACTAACATATACTAATAAAAATTACAGTAGTCAATTGTTCCAGCAATTGTGAGCTACCAGAAAGGGGGCTTACTTTTCAGTGACTCTCCAGGTGTGACCCACGAGAAACTGGGTTTTGAACATTGGACAAGAGGCCCTGTGGCGCATGGAGCAACCAGGCCGTGACTGCCTGGGCAGAGTCCGCAGAAGAGAGCCGCAAGGAGGGAGCTGCGGGAGGGCAGGCCCTGGAGAGGCTCCCACACCCCTGGAGGCTGCGGCTGAGCCATCTGTTGGTGCGCTGGCCGCCTGAGCCGGGTCAGCGGGCGCAGAAGCTGGCATTTGCCCAGGGTGGTTCCTCTTCCCACTAGCCGAAGTGCAAACCCTCACGGCTCCCGGGCCATCTGCGGAAGGGGCTCAGGAAAGGACGCTGAGCTGCAGAGGGACAGGTAGACTTCCTGTGTGAAGGGCAGGAGCGACTGCCATCATCTGACAAAGGCCCAGGCAGCCTGTTGGTAAGGATAGCCTGCTTTCTGTAAAGCCTGATATACATATAGACACAGAATTCTGAATTTAATTGTTACAGGCCAGAAACCTTATTCCTTTGATGTTTCCAGCCTTGAAAAATGTAAAAGTCAAAGCTGGGTCTGGCAGCACATGCCTATAATCCGAGCACTCGGGAAGCTGAGGCCAGAGGATGGAAGTCTGAGCCTAGTCTTAGCATGACCCTGTCTCACAATAAAAAGGTCTGGGGACATTGTGCAGTGTAAATGCCCTGGGTTCAAGCCCTGTGTGGCAAAAATGATAATAATACAATGACAGCATTGCTCCAACCAGGGCCCAACATGTCACTGGGCCACACGGCCATTCAGAGCCCTGGTGAGTCTGGGACACCTCGGCCTTTTTTGTTGAGCCTTGGGCTCAGGTAGGCCTCCATTATTCCTGTGACTGCCCTCATTCCAGAACATTCTTTGGCCAGCTCTGCTGTCATCCACATATCCCCAGCACCCAGCTCACAATATGGCACCTCACAGTTGGTTGATGGTTTAATAAAAGTGCATGAAAAGTATTTTGTATGTCTTTGGAAGATTAAACAAGAAGAAAAACATAAATTAATGCAGACGAAGTTACTCCCACATCAACAGAAGAGAACATTTATCCAAGCTCAGGTGGTGCCTGCGTACCTTAGTCCATTACTTCTCCATCAGCCAGAGTCCAGGTGATGAAACAGGCCCAGAGAAGACCAGGCTTTGTCCCAGGCCCAGGAGCTGATGAGCAGTGGGGCAGGGGCTGGGCTGGGGCCGGGCTGGGGCTGGAGCCAGACTCCTGAGAGCAGGCACCTACATCAAGTCAGGGCTACTTGGGGGAAGGCAATCAAGGCTGGGCCGGACCACAAAGCAGTGTGGGAAGCCCCTGCTCTGCGGTGGCCTTGGCAGAGAGAGCGGTGTCTCCTGCCCTCCCCTTCCTTGAGGTGAACTCAGCCTCTGGCTCAGGAGGAAGTCAGATGTTGGGAAGAGACAGTGAGCGGTGTTGCTGCTCTAGGCCCTGCCTTTGCCACTGAGTCCCCTGCAAAGGCTGCAGCCCGGCCTCCTTCTTGGTTCTGCTGATAGGCAGAAGTGCGGGGTCTTGTGAGGCTGTGGGTTTTAGACAGTGCCTCACAAACACCACTCCAAGACATCAGTTCTTGCTACTGACGCCTGGCCCTCAATCACCAAGATGAAAGGCTTCTCCCTGCCACCCTTCCCTGCCGCTGAAGGGGCTCCTAGCAGGGCTAGGGATGATGGTTCAGGGCAAGGGTTACTGCACCAGTGGGGTCCACAGGAGCAATCAAAGTTCTCACCTGCCTCCAAGTGCAGCTCACAGAGACTCACTGGGTTGCCAAACGCCTGGTAAACAGACTCCATCCCTCGAATTCCTTCCCCTCTCTCACCCTCCACCCGCCTGCCTGTCTGACCAGACAGTTGCAGCCAGGCCCCCTGCAGTGCTTGTTTGGAACTGGACACTGGCTTTGAAGAAGGCTTGTTTTCAGAGCCATGCCACTGGCACACTAGGCTGAATGCAGTCCTCCTCCCCCTCAGCAACTCCTGCTGGATGACTGGTGACTGTCCTCCTTCCTCCTGGATGCTTGCACTTCCTGCGCTTAGGCATCCAGTCTCTGTCCTCCACATGCCCTCCAGGGTGGGATCCACAGCAGAGCCCATTTATCACAAACCCCTGTGCTGCCTCTACCCACTGGCTGAAAACTGCCAGTTAGCAGGCAGATGCCTGGGCACCAACCTCGGAGCCTAAGTCCTGGGAGGCAGGCCCAGGATCTGCATTTAACATGGGGTCTCTGACACAGGTGCACCTGTGTATGAAGAAAAGCATCAGTATGAGTTCGTGTTTGCTTAATAAAGCCAAACAGAGCACCTGTGTACTATAGCTATTGCTCTCTGAATAGCTTTTCCTTTATTTTTTTATTTGTTTATTTATTTTTCAGTACTGGGGCCTTTGCACTGAGCTACAACCCCAGCCCTTTTTTATTTTGAGGCAAGGTCTTGCTAAGTCACTAAGTTGCCCAGGCTAGGCTTGAACTTGTTAACCTCTTGCCCCAGCCTTCCAGAGTGCTGGGGTTACAGACATGTGCCACCACGCCTGGCTAAACACCATACTCCTAACTCAGATGTTCAGAAAATACCACAGATAAATACAAGTGCTCAACACTTTTTCTTTCTTCTCTTGCTTTGTTTCTTTTCTAATATTCTGATGCATGTAAAGTCCGATGACCAGTTTCACCAAGAGGTGGAGCCTTCGTTGCTGGTTCAAATTGCACTCTATGGATTGGTTCCTAACCCACCTTGGGCATCTTTTCAGCTCTATTTCCCAGGGCCTGCCAGAAAGCCTCGCAAAACAAACCAACACGGGGAAAACACTTCTCCCTTGACTTTTCTACACTGCTCAGGCATCACGGATGGAGTGGGTCTGGAGTGGGAAGACATGGTTTGAGAGAGGCCTCCACTCACCTGGAGCTGGGCCCGGGTAATATTTTGGCACAAATATCTGCATCTTCAAGGAAGTAGCATTTCCCAAACTCTAGTCACTGAAGGCCCCATTAGGAGTGTTGTCATTTCCATCTGTGCCCTGTATAAGGATTTGCTGAATGTTTTGAGTCAGTTTAATCAACTCATTCAAAAAAAGGTATAGCCTTCTAGAAACACATACATGACTAGTGCATCAGAATTGATGCATAATATTTGATTAAATGACGTAGGCATCCTTGAGAACCTCTCATCTTCCTGTGTGTGTGGTGGGGAGGGGCTCTTGCTGGGCTGGAGACAAAGCCGTCCCCGCTTACTGGGGCTCCCGGAGAACCTCCCTCCAGGCACTGCTGGCACGGACATGCAGATGTCCTTGGAGAGCACACAGCTTCTGGGGCCTCTGGGCTTCCCTGTTCTGGGTCATGGCCTCGGAGCTCTGCCAGGTGTCCCTGCCAATCCTCCAGTCCCCGCAGGAGCTCGCCAGCTTGCCCTTATCCGTCTCCTTGAAGCATATGACGCCCTGCCAGTGTGGGAGCTCTGCGGGGAAATGCCAGCCCTGGCGGCCTGGAGCAGTGACAGCTACAAGACTGCCTTTGCTGTGGGTTCGTTTGCTCCGGGCAGTGCACATCCCATGGCCAGCACACTTACAAGGGTGAGCTTACAGGCTTCAAGCATCTAGAACCGTGGGGGAGACAACAGCTGGCTGGCAGCTCACGATTCCCTGAGTTGACACTGACACCCAGGTGGATTTTGGGGGGCTGCCACCAAAGGCACACCCCAAGTTACAGAGAGGAGGCTGGGTTAGGCTGGTCCCTGAGTGAGGCAGGATTGTGATGCGCTTTTTGCTAACCTCAGCTCTACAAAGATGGACGCTCAGGAGTAAAACTTCGGGAAATCAAGCATCCTCTGCCATTGTTTCCAGGACAGCTGGGAGCACTGGGCCACCCAAGCTCCAGTTGCCTTAGCAGCTGTGACCTGGGGCTGTCACCTGCATAAAGGAAGGGTGACCCCAGCTCTGTATGTTTCTCGGCATTGTCTTCATCCAGTAAGACACTGTATGTGGAGATGGAGGAAGAGTTGCTGAACACAGCTATGCACCTGCCTGGGTGGGACAAAGGGCTGTGCTGCCTGACCATGGGGCCCTGACACACCGACCTTGGTCTACTTTTGAGGCAGATGTGGTCCATCCACACACCCATGGGGTATGAAGACCCACAGTGGGAATGGGTGGGAAGGGACCAGGACCGAGGATGGGCATTATGGATTGGATGTGGTTTAAGCAGCTCCCCTAGAGATTTTGTGTAGAAGAATAGGTCCCCATGGTGATGGTACTGGAGTCTGGGGGAGGTCCTAGTCAATTCGGGGTGCTGCCCTCAAAAGGGATTGAGGGACTCCAGTCTCTGGCTTCCTGTTTCAAAATGTGATTTCACACTGGGAGGCTGAGACAGGAGGGTTACAAGTTAGAGCCTACGCTGGGCAATTTAGCAACTTAGTGAGACTCTGACTCAAAATTTAAAAATAAAGGGTAAGGGATGTTGTTCAGTGCTAAAACCTTGGGTTCAAGCCCCAGTATTAGGGAAAAAAAAGACATGACCTCTTGCTCCCACACTCCTCCTACCATCACCATTCACCAGGAGGGGACACAGCCAAGAGGAGGAGCCTTGCTGCCACTAGGCTCTGCAGCCTGCACAACCATGCCTCTTTTCCTCATAAAGGTAGCCTGCCTTTGGTATCTTGTTAAGGTGATTAAGAAAAGATTATTACGTAGGATAATTCCTTCTTCTAAAATATGTAGTCACATCCTTACAATTAAAAGTCTTTCCCAAGGTAATTGTAGCCAGTGAAAGCCATCGGGAAAAGAATGGTCAGTAAAGACTATGGACTGGGGGACTTGTTCTGGGCAGCAGACTCTTCCTTCTTTTTTTTTTTTTTTTTTTTTTTTGCGGTACTGGGGATCGAACTCTGGACCCTGCGCTTGCTAGGCAAGCACTTATTCCACTGAGCTATATCCCCAGCCCCTGGGCAGCAGAAAAGAAACCAAAAGGAGGGAAACTGAAGCCCAAGGTTGCTGGGCCTCAGAGGGCTGGACTGAAAAGGAGAGATGAGGCAGAGAGGACTTAGGCTTCTGCTGGAGCTGGAGCAGGCAGAGGGAGTCCAGCCAATATGTATTTCCTCTCTGAGTGTCAAGGCCTGTAGCAAATGCTGGAGATGTTAGCACTCCATTTGCTTAAAGATGACCGACAAAGAAAGCTGTCAGGTTGAAAGGAAAGAAAAATACTCAAAACCCAAAGCAAAGAGACTCAGGGAAACCACACAAAATATAAAAAGATCCATGTTGAGGGATTTAATAAAATTTCCAAATCTGGTTTTTTGTTTTGGTTTGGTTTTTGGTTTTTTGAGACAGAGTCTTGCTGTGTAGTTCAGGCTGGTCTGAAAGTCACTGTGTAGCCCAGGCTAGCCTCATACTCATGGTGATCCTCCTGCCTCAGCCTCCCAACTACTGGGATTACAGGGATGTACCACCACACTAGACTAAAATCTCCACATTTTAAAAGTGCACTGGGGGGGTGTGGGACAGGAAAGACACAATCCTCTGTGTGACCCTTTTCCTCTTCAGTGAGGTCCAGTAAATAGCTTCCTCAATTTGGCAGAAGGGGAAGGGTACAGGGCGGTGCACTGCCTCCTCAGCAGGTGACAGCATCTGACTTCTCCCAGGGAAACACGTAGATACCAACTGATCTGGGGCTGCTCTGGGGGAGGCTGTGGAAAGGATCAGAGCATGTTTGGTGCCTGTGTGAATCCGCTGCAAGCAAACTCTTCCACCTGCAGAGCCAAAATGCACAACAACAGAAATAGCCAAGAAACCCTCAGTGTTTGGCCAGAAACTGTCCCTTAATCAAAGCATACTTGATTTGCTTTAGCTCAGCAGGCTCCACGTGCTGGTCTGTAAAGGCAGCGTCACTGCAAAGATAAATGAGAGGACCTGGAAAGGGTGAAGGCTCGGCACGCTGCAAGAATCCAGCAGGCAGGAACTGCCGATGTGCCTGGCAGGGCTCTTGGCTAAGCCAGGGGCAAGTCAGACAAGGGGGGGGGGAGGCGGGTAGAAGGAGACGATGCTGAGGGTGAGTGCAGGCCTCAGAGGGTGGGAGCAGGTGCACAGGGAGAGCAGAGGGGCGGCAGAGGCCGGGAGGGCAGGACGGGGTGGCCCAGGCAGGGCAAGGAGGCCTGGCTCTGCGACTGGTGCTCGGTGCCATAGGAGCAGGTCGAGCTTCACTCAGCTGAGAACTCCCTGGGCTGTGGACTCGGAGGCCTTGGTGCAGCCCCAGCTTCCAGGCCCAACCCTTGCTGTCTGCTCTGTCCCTGCAGCCTCCCCTGCTTCCCTGCTCCAGATCCTGCCCTGGGCCTGGTGGGCACAGCTCTCACCCAGCTTCTTCCTGCGCTGCACCTGTCCTGCCTGCGCAGTGCCACCTCTTCCTCACTGGCCACCTCAGCTGGCCACTCAGCTCTGCTGGCCCCCACGGTCCCAACCCCACACACAAGGCCAGGGCTTGCACTGCACCTGGGTTACCACAGAGCAGGGCTGAGCCCGTGCTACACACAAGGACCCTGAGATGGTAGCACCGGCTCCTCCTGCTGCCCCCAGGAGCCTCCCCAGGGCTCCCCTTCTCCATCACATCCTCTGGGTCCCCCGAAGGCTCACCCTGTCAGAGCTGCATTCTCAGGGTGGGAGGCATTTCCTGTCCTTCTGGAAGGTTCCAGCTGGGTGTGGTGGTGCGCACCTGTAATGCCAGCACTCTGGGAGGCCCAGGCAGAAGGAACGCAAGTTCAAGCCCAGTCTGGACAACTTAGTGAGACCCTGTTTCAAAATAACAAATAGAATAGGAGGGGCGTGTAGCTTCATGCAAAGGCTTGGGCTCCATCCCTAGTACCACAAAAGCAAAGCAAAGCAAAGCAAAACACAGCAACCACGGAAGCTCCCACAAGCCACTGGTGAGGAGGAAGCCAGCCTCCCTCCCGCCCAGAAGGGTCCGCTGGCCGCCAGGAGCACAGAGACAGCGCCACACTGCCGCACGCCTACTGTCCTGTTTGCAGAGAAGCCCTGAATCAGTGAAAATGGAAAGCTGGCGAGGAAGAGAGACACGCCTGAGCTGCGGGGCCTGAGGCGGAGCCTTCAAGCACTCTGTCCTCTCCCGCCTTCGCTCCACTCCTCAGCTGGCCTTGGGGTCACCACTGTTAGAAGGTAGAAACATCCCAAGCTGAAAGATGCATTTGACTCTCCCAAAACCAAAACTGAAAATCCCATTTAACACAGCTATTCCCCCTTCTAGAAATCTTTCTGAAAGCGTTAAAGGCACAATGACCCATGCAGACCCATGTTCATGACGTCACCAGTCACAGCAGCCACATTCTTGGAAGCAGCCTCTATATGCATCAGTAGATGCATGGATAAAGGACATGTCGTACTCCATTTACACACAATGGAGTACTACTCTGTCATAAAGAAGAATAAACTCAAGTCATCTGTAGGAAAATGGATACACCTTGAGACTGTAATGCAGACACGTGAACTTAAATATTGCATAGTTTCTCTTTTTTATTACCAAAGTAGGAATAAAGAACAAAATAAAAGATAGATAACAGGAAGTAGAGAGATTGTTTTCAAATAAGGAGGGGAGCAAGAGATGGAGGGGGAAGGGAAGGAAGGGAAAGGCAATTAAAAAGAGAATTGAAAGAAAAGTAGAAATAAAGCTTTTTCAAAGGGGAAGATGATCAAGAGCTGGAGGGAAGGCCGGGATGCAGCTCAGCTGCACAGCACCTGCCTGGCAAGCGTGAGGTTCTGAGTTCCTTTCCTTGTATCAAAAAAAAAAAAGAAAGAAAAGAGTTGGAGGGAGCAAGGAAGGATGGGGGGCAAGGGTGTGGGCCCGGCGCTGTGGTAACCAGAGTTCAACCAATGACAGGGCTTGTGCATTGGGTTAGGGTCCGTGGAGGCCAGGACAGCTGAGCGGTCAGCTGAGGAGGAAGAGCAGGCGGCCGGTGCGCAGGCAGGACGCTGCACTGCAAGGAGGAGCGGCCCCAGCAGCAGAGGCCCTGGAGTGGGGAGGCAGGGGAGGCTGCGTGAAGACGTGTCCCGTGCATGCACTGGCTCCCTACGACGACTGTGAGCCTGTGTCCTCAGACCCGAGCCAATGAGAGAAACTGAGCCCAGTGCCTTCCAGGTACCTAGCTGTGGTGTCTGCGCCTGCCTGGCCCACGCTTGGCTCACTTCTCTTAGCGGCAGAATCCGCCAGCCTGAAGCTTGCTTGGATAAAGCACTGAGCATCACATGGAACTCACTGAACACGGGGCAGTCCAGCATCATTTTGTCTCCCCTGTGGGGCATCTGGGAGCTTCCCGACACTGCCAGGGAGGAGCTCCCACCTGCCTCCAGCTGGGAAAAGCCACACTTAGATGTCACGTTCCTGTGTGTGTGGCTTTTCAGTCATCCTGGAGCTGGAGCTGTCGCTCTCTGTTAGTTACTTCCTCGTCCCTGGGATAAAATACCCGACACTGAAACCCAAGGGAGGAGAGAGCTATTTCAGCTCACACTTCTGCAGGCTCAGAGCAGGCCTGGCATGGCCCAGGGAGGGCCTGGGCTGGAAGGCCGCTGGCATCCTGCACCAGGGCTTGATGCTTTGGCATCAGGGTTGCTGTCTTTCTGCTCTTCCTGGGGTGAGCTAGCATCAGACTTTTTGCCTCACAAGGGCTTCAGGGTGTGTTCCTGTGCTTGAAACAGGGATCCAGGGCCACAAAACAGCAAAGAAGCAGATCGGGATCCTCCCCTTGCAGGATACGCCCTTGTAGGGCGTGCGGGTGCACCCATACCCCCGAAGCCCCTCAGGACCATGGGGGCAGAGGCAGCGGGCTGCGGAAGGCTGTGGGTCCCTCCTCGTGCCCCATACACCTCACTCACTGCAGCAACTGGCTGATGGGTGTGAAGGACCTGTTCCCCAGCTGAGCCCAATGTTGCCAGCGTATCACCAGCCTCCACTGTCCCCCACCACTGTCATCTACCACCCGTCTCCAAAGCCACCTGCTATGTGCCAGGGTCCATCTCAGGGTCCCATTCCCAGGGAAACCAATGCAAGATGAGTTGCTCCCTCAGAACCACTGTCCACACTGTCCAGCTCCACTCTGGGCCCCACAGCAGCTGCGAGCCACCTTGAGTCTGTCCTTGTGCCCCTGGGAATGTGCAGCGGCTGGATACCTACAGGACAGGGGCACCGAGGCCAGCGCTGGCCCTCTGGCACAAGGGGAACCTCAGAATTCCAGGTGGCCAAGTTCTCCTTCTCTCTGCCTTTTCAATCCAGGGCCGGTCCGGTGGCTTCACCACCAGGGAGTTCTTCCTGTTTGGGAACCGGAACCTCCCTCTGTGATGTAGCCCTTCTGCTCCTTCTCCCAGGGAGCTGTGTTGCCGGCCAGAAAGGGAGCTGAGAGGGACCGAGGCAGATGTTTTCTTGCAAAGCCAACTCCCACATCTCAGGGAACTGGAGGAGAGTGCTCAGGAAATGGAGACAGGCCATTTAAAGGTAGCAGCACAGCAGGCGGTGATGTCCGCAGATTATCCCACCTCAGGAATATTAAGGGACTGAAGACCCCTCACAGAGGCCAAACAGTGGGGCAGACTGGCTCTGACATCTGTGGTGAGCCCTTCAACTTCCAGCCACTCGTCTGGACAAAGGCCTCTTCCGGAGCCCAAGGGTGACTGCTGCACTGGGCCTGCTGTGTCGCAGCCTCTGCTGAGAGAACCAAGCAAGGGCCTGAAGAGCTGAAGTTACAGAAGCCAGAGGCTCCAGGCAGTGCAACTAATCCAGACCGAAGTCCAGAGCTCGCAGGGCAGCGGGCCTCCAGCCGTGAAGTCCCAGGTCAGCTGTTTTTCTGAGGGCTGGAAACATTGCTGCTAAACTCATGTGGAAAGCAAGCAGCAAGCAGCTCTGCAAAGGGACCGGGGTGGGGGAGACCAGCACTACCTGACTCCGGCACTACGTGTTATAGTGGAGAGCTGCCAGTCCAGCCAGGGTGCTGTTGCAGATACACGTACAGATCAGTGGAACAGCAGTCTAGAAAAAGATCTGCACGCAGGGAAAACTGCTCCTGTTTTCTTCCTTCCGTCCGTCCTTCCTTCCTTCCTTCCTTCCTTCCTTCCTTCCTTCGGGATACTGGCATCACAGGTGTGCACTACCATACCAGCCTGGAAAATTGTTTTTTCAAAAAGCAAGATACAGGTGGGCGAGGTGGCACACACCTGTAATCCCAGCACTCAGGAGGCTGAGGCAGGAGGATCAAAGCAAATTCAAGGCCAGGCTGGGGTACACAGAAAAACCCTATCTCAACAAAACAAAACAAAGCAAAACAACCACAATGAGAAAAAAACCAAACCAACCAACAACAAAAGCTAACCAAACAACCAAAAAATAAATAAATAAACAAATAAAAACTCAGAGGCAAATGTATACAAAAAAATTATCTTCAACAAAAGTTGCTGTGGGGCGTGGTGTCGCATACCTGTAATCCCAGCACTTGGAAGACTGAGGCAGAATTGCCATGAGTTCGAGGCCAGTGTAAACTATACCGTGAGACCCTGTCTCAAAAAATGAAAACAAACAACAAAGGGTACTGAGTGTCTATGTTCTAGGAAATGAACTTGGATCTATCCCTCGTGTCCCATGCAAAATAAGATAAATCATATTTCCTAGAATTTAAAAAACTCTGTTCCATGACACTGACAAGAGGATGAAAAGGTAAGGCACCCACACAAACACCCCCAAACAAAATCAAACAAAGAACAAAAATGTGCCAGACACAGTGGCACATCCCTGTAATCCCAGCACTCAGGAGGCTGCGGCAGAGGGATTGCTGAAAGTTTGAGGCCGGCTTCAGCTACTTAGTGAGTTTAAATCTGAACTGCACAGCAAGACTCTGTCTCAGAAGAAGGAGACAGAGGAAAGGAAGAAGGAAGAAGAAGAGGGACAGGAGGAAGAGGCCTCTTGATCACCCAGTTGGTTGTGTTTCAGGCGTGTCGCCTGCGTGAGAGCCAGGCTGGACTGCTACTGGTTCCCACGGAGATCGGCCTCTGTGCAGGCGTCACAGGCATCAGTCTCGCCTCTCCTCACCGACCTGGGCACGACTCTGCTCACCTCCAGAGGCCTCGCCGCCAGCCAGCCAGCCAGCCGAGCCTCTTGGGCAGTCAGGGCTCATAATTGTTTGATTAATCTGCAGGTGGCAACGCACTGGAGTTTGTTTTCTTAGCAGGAGTCAGGGCTGAGTGAGTGCTGTGCTGGCTGGCCTGCCTGGGCTGCGGGGGGAAGGGCAGGCCCGTGTCACCTTGTGATCCGTTTCAGGGGGCTGCTATACAAATCCTGCGGTCCCAGTGGCTTCTGCCACCATCCCGAGCCAGGAGTTCATAGCCTGTGAGTCGGCAAGGCCGCACTCTTCCCAGCGGCTCCAGTGTTCCTTAGATCCAATCCCTACTTCATCTGCAGCGGGCCTTGGCCTCTGTGGGATCCAGGACTTCTCTAGACAATTCCAAATGATCTCCTCGCAGGATCCTTAACTTAGTAACATGGGAGAGGACTCTGTTTCCAGCCACCATCAAAGGTTCCTCGTGGACACCAGGGAGCAGCCGATGGGGGGCTCACACATATCACTGCTCCTCGAGTCCTCCCCCCTGTCTCACTGCTGTGCTGCTCTGGCTCTTTGCTTGGCAGACTTGGTGCCAGCTGCCCCAGTCTCTCTGCCCTGTTCTCATGTCTTTCTCTCCATGCTGTCTGCTGCTGCAGAGTGCTTTTTCCAATATGCAAATCCCCCTGTCCCGTCCCTGCTTTGGACACTCCCAAGGAGCAAGTGCAGCCTCCTCAGCACAGTGTTTGAGGGCAGGCAAGATGTCCAATGCCGGTCTGCGGGATCCCAGCCAACTGTAAGGATCTGTCACCTGTCCGCAGCGCATCCACCGCACACCCCGGTGCTCCAGTGAAGTCTGCACTCTGCAGAGGCCAGGCTGGCATGCCTGCACCTTTGCGGCCACATCACACCTGGCACAAAGTGAGACATGGTAGGCGCTCAGTAAGCCTGGTCGCATTAGCGACTTAGCAATGGCAAGGCGCACAGGGAATTCTGCCTGTGTTTTTCTTTTCTTCTTCTTTCTTTCTTCACATCTTAAATTTGTGGGAACTGAGCCCCTTCCCTGCACAGGGAACTGGGCTGAAGAAGCTCTACCGTGAAGTTAGACGTAACTGCGGGTGGAGCCTTCCTGGAAAGATCACTAGTTTTTTCTGTTCTGAGCCTCCATTTCTTCAGCTGAGAACCGGCGCTGACTTTGCCTCCCTCAGAACAGGGAGTGTAAACACAGCAACCGTTTGACCCAGTTTTTCATTCCAAGGTACCTAAGAAACAGGTCCACACCACGACGTGTACACAGATACTCACAGAAGCATTATTTATGACAGGGAAGACAGACCCAGCTCCAATGTCTATTGCCGATGAACGAACAAGCATAGGTTATCTAGCTAGCTAGGTGTGGTGCCGTATACCTGTGATCCCAGCACTCTGGGAAGCTGAAGCAGGACGATCACAGGTTTAAGCCCAGCCTGGGCAACTTAGTGAGACCTTAGTAAAAATAAAAAGTAAAAAGGGCTGGGGATTTGGCTCAGTGGGAGGCCTTGGCTTCAATCCCCAGTACTGCAAACAAAAGGAATGTAGGGTACTCAGACGATGGACTACTACTACCTGGCCAGGGAAGCGATGGAGAATTGGCCCACGCTACACGTAGCGTGCTACAAAGCGTAGCGTGCAGCCCGTGCTATAGCTTTTGCAAACTCTGTGTTCCAGGAAAGTAGGTCCATCGAAGACCACATACCCTGTGATTTGGTCTGTATGAAATGCCCAAAACAGATAAATCCATGGACAGAAACCAGATTTGTGGTTCCCAGCCTCAGTCCACAAGCTTCAGAAATTTGAAGGGCTGTGCCTTTCCAGTTCACACTCATATTCGTGCCTGGCTCAGAAGCACGAGCGAAACATCTGACTAAAAGACAGGAAAGAATGAGTATGGGAAAGAGACTCTGAAGGAGGCCACAGACAGCCTGGGTGTCCCACGGGGCTCCAACCTGCACGCCCCGCACCGTGCTACCCGGCCCTGTCCCGGCAGCCCTTCCTCCCCTCTCGGGTGCCTGCTCTCCGCTGCAGCTGGCCTGCCCCTGAGCTGCACGCTTCCCACACTGCACTTCCCACCCCTCCTCCTCAGCCTGCCAGGGATGCAGGGCTCCTTGCATTCCTTCAGCCCTGGCTCTTTGAGTGCTGAGCATGCGCTGAGCGCCGTGCTTGGGGCTGGGCATTTTCGACCCAAGGAAGCACTGCCGCCGCCGGTTACCCGAAGTGCCCCTGCCTGTCTCCTCGCACAGCAGTGAGCTAATCCATGTAGACTACACCCTTGGCGCTTGGTGACACCGAGCCTGCTGTTCACCTCACACCGCAGATGCGGCCACCCGAGCCTCCCTCTCGTCCCCTGGGACCTTGGCGCAAAGGCCGGGCACCCTCTTTGGCCCCGTCCAAGCCCCCCCCCGTTGTCTCCAGCTCCTCAGTCCGTGCCCACTGTACTCCCTGCTTTGTCTGCCCCCTGAAGACACTGCGGGGCCCTCACCATGGCCACGCGCTCTCCCGCCCTGGCACTGGGCACACGGGACTCTCCAGAGATGTTGGAGTTGAGCCAAACCCTTCTCCTTCAGTTAGGGAGCTGATGCGTGCAAGCCTGAACCCCAGGCGGTGGGATGTAGATTGTCCCCACAGACACACAGGGGCCCTCAGCAGGGAGGAGAGGGCCTTCTGAGGTGTTGGAACCTTCTCACATCCCAGCAGGGAGTTGCCTCATAGCCCTGAGAGGCCACATGAAAATGGCCGGGAGCAGTGGTGAGCAGGGGTTTTGCTCTGCCATGGTGTGCTGGGAACTTGGACCTACCAAACCTTAGCCAGAGGGGCCTCTGCTCTGGATCCGTCAGGCACACAGCACGCTTCTGAGTGGTGGCTGAGTGAATTGGGAATGGGGCCCAGCACTCCCACAGAGGTGCTTTTTAGTTTCCTTCCGCAGCTGCCCCAGACACCTTACAGCTGGACACAGCTATAGCAAGCCACCCACCAGCCGCACTGGAAGAAGTTTACTTGGATGGAAGCAAGCTTTGGCCCAGATGACTGCCCTGTGGTCTCGCCCGCTGACCCCCGCCCTCTGCAGCCGTCCTGCATCAGGCCTCTCCAGAAGCCCCTGAGCCAGGGCCAAGCAGAAGGTCTCATACTGCTCATGGTGAGGCTGCCTTTTCCTCTGTATAAGCAACACCCTCATTCCCCTAGTGAGTCAGCCTGTGGGCTGTTCCCCACCTGCTGTGGCAAAAGCCCTAATAAATTCTCTTTCCAGTGGCTTATTTCTGCCTGTTCAGGATTTCCGTGCTGACTGAAGCATGCGGAGCTTCAGTCAGTACACTAAGAGCTGATTACACCAAAGGCCACTGGTGTCCAAAGTGGCCAGCAGCCGGGACTGCGGACGCGAAGAGCTGCTAGCAGCCCAAGAATGACAGGGAGCTGCTGGAGGCAGCCATCTCCATTGTCTGGGAGAGCTCCCTGCCCTGCTACCGACACTATGAGCTGGTGGCTGTTGGCATTCACAGCTCAACGCTGTTCACCAAGAGTGATCCTCTGTCAATTTGTGATTGCTACACAAACTGAGCAAAAGAACCCTTGGCCAACTGGTGATCACTTGGTGATCACTTGGAAAACCCTATAGGGGCTTTAGAGAGCTCCAGAGAAGAGGGTGGAAATTGGTGGTTGTCACCAGCAACAGAGACGTGACTGAGGAAGTAGCCCATGTCTGACTACCATCTTGCGTGTGGATAAAGAACCACACTGGGCGGGCGTGTAAGCATTTGCCACACCTTCCTTGGTGAGCAGACAGTAACTCCCCCTGGGGCTGGGCAGGTTTCTGGAAATCAGATCACAGAGGAGTTAAGCGAGCTGCCCTGCTGGAAGGCGGCAAAGAGGCAGGGCTGCTTGGCTTTGAAGCTCTGTCCTTGCTAATATGAGCTCTAAGTAGCAATTGAAGTGATGACCATGGGATATAACACAACACCAAGAACAGTGAGCACTGTGTGTCCTTGTGTGGGGAGAAGCAAAGGCAAACTGATTTTGAGGCTCAGGGGGTCTGAAGGTCCACCTACCCTGACCCTGGCATGTGCTCTGTGGCTTCTTGGAACTCATGCTGCAGCAAGAGCTGATGTTCTGAGTGGGCATTCAGGCTGGTGTCACAGGAGGTTTCATTATAATAGCTGTGGCCACACTATTCACCCTAGCAACAGGCAGCAAGTGCCCTGATGTGGAAACACCTAACTGACCCCTGACACCAAGTGTGACCAGCTGAACTCAGTGCAAGAACTGTCCAGCTGAGCCCAGACTTGTTGCTGACTCAAAGAATCATTAGCTAAATAAATATTTGTTGTTGACCCACTAAATTATGAGGCAGTTTGTTATGCAATGCAAACCTAATTGATGCAGTTGCTACCTGCCCTGAGGAAGGACTTGCAAGTGAGGAAAAGCTGTCATCTTGTCTTCTAATCCAAGCTCGGCCAAGGCTAAGCAGTCAAGCAGCCCAGTATTGTCCAACTGAAACTTAATAGGAGCCACAGAGATGGGTTTGTGCAATTTTAAATTGTCTAGTAGCCATATATTTTTAAAAATACAAGGAAATAAGGGAGGTTAATTTTAATGATATATTTTATTTAACCCAATACATATGAAATACTAACATTTCACACATCGTGTATACAAAGGTAATTAATGAAATATTTTGTATTCTTTCATTCGTATTTTTAAACCTGGTGTTTAGTCAATAACGTTTATAGCACAGCTTGATTTGGATTTGCCATGTTTCAAGGCTTAATAGCCCCCATGGCTGGTAGCCGCCATATTGGACAGTCTAGGCTTCCGAAGGGCTAGGTTTCACGAACCAGAAAACATATTGGCAAATATTTATCTGGGTAGAAAAGACAGTGTGTTAGCTGCCATCACTACAATAAAATAGCTAATATATTCAGCTTATAAAAAAAATCTGGACTGGGGGTTGAGCACTTGACTAATATGCACAAGGTCCCAGGTTCAATCCTAAGTAGGCAGGGGGTATGACTGTGAGTGAATGTGGAGGTTCTAGCCCACAACAAGTTGGTTCTGTTGCTCTGTGAAGGCAGCACATGATGGAGGTACATGTGACGGAGCAAAACCCCTCACTTCCTGTCCAGGAAAAAAATAAAGCCCCACAGTTCCCTTCAAGGTCTTGCCCCCCATGACCTGCATATCTCTCACCAGGCCTTGTCTCTCAAAAGTTCCACCACCTTTGGTAGTCCACACAGGGATGATGCTTGATCTTAGCAAATGACAGAACCCACTACACAGGGAACTAAGTCTTTGCCATGTGGCCCTTCAAGGGCAGTCAGGATCCAAACTACAGCAGACACTTTTCAAAGGAAAGCCACCACCACTGTTCACTTAGGCAAAAGGACTTTTGCTGCCCTGAAGCAGAAAGGTTACAATTCCAGGTGATCTTTTCAAATTGAACACACTTAGATGTAAGCAAGACTCACTGCACTCTCATGGTTTTCTCATTTGTTGTGGGTGAGGTTAAGTTCATTTTCTCTGCTGTGTCTTGTCAGCGTCCACAGCCAGGGCTCCCATTCTTTCCCATAGGTCAGGCTGTCTCTCTCCCTGACCTCACACCCATGATGGGTCTGTGTCTCTGGACAACCTTGACTAATTTAAAATCATTCCCCACTCTGGATTGATTAAACCCATGCCTCTGGGAATGGACAGGCCTTAGTATTTTTTTTAACCCTAGTAATTCTTTTTTTTTTTTTTGTACCAGGAATCGAACTCAGGACCCTGTGCTTGCCAGACAGGCTCTTGTGCCACTGAGCTATATCCCTGGCCCAACCCTGGTAATTTGAACATTACTCTGAGATGGAAACCATTATTTTAGTTTATGACAGTAACCCTTTCATTCCACAGAAGGGTCAGCTGAGGTTCGAAGAAGGATGTTAGTGCCACAGCCAGGCTGAGGACCGGGACATCACATCTCCAGGCCCCGGGCCTGTCCCCACATCCTTATATATTCATGTGGGGATATGGATGGGCCCAGAGCCTCCCCTCGCTTTCACAGCCTCAGCCCTAGTACAGCCTTGCAGACCAGAGTCAGTAGAGTGAACCGCAGCCCTCAAACAGCATGTGTCGCAGTACACACTCAGACCGGCACCTTGGAGTGTTTCTCACAATGGTGGTGACTTTGTACCTCTCTGAGAGAGGACACAGCCCTAACTAGGGTTTCTCCTGATCCAAGCTGCAACTGAGAGAATCCAGTAGACTCCATGCATCCTGACCAGGCTCAGCCCCTGCCTGCAGCATGACCTTGAGCAAGTCCGATCCACTCTGGATGGGTCCCTAGGGCCCCATGTCCTTGGGAGCTGTCGCTGATGCAAGAAATGTTCAGGCAGGGTCAGGCAGGAGCTAAATCTGATAAGTGATTGCTATTGCTATCACGGTAAGTTATCAATATGGCTTACAGTGTGCCAGGCACTGTTTGAAGACTACTATAACTACAATATTAACTCGTTTAATTCTCATTACAATCTAACAGAAGGAGCACTATTACTGTCCCTCCTTCATAAGTGGGGAAACTGAGGCACTGATGGGTCCAGGGACCTGCCCAGCCCACATAGCTGGTTAAGTGGCTGAGCTGGGAGTCTAACACAGGCAGGACTCTGGGGCCCCTCCTCTTACCCATCTTCAACGCATGTCACTTCCTTCCCCTTCTTCCCTCTTCATCCTACTTTGGCGTGATCATTGGTCCCAGGGAGGTGGTATGGGGTGCATGGGGCAGAGGAAAGCCCAGGGCAGGGTCTCAGTGGAGTTCTGCAGGAGGCCGGCCCCAGCCTGCCCTTCTCTGCCTCCTCCTTCCCACCAAGGACCCTCCAACTGCCCACCAGAGCTGCAGGTGCTGGGCCAAGACTAGCAGGGGGCATGGTGGAGACATGCTGTGCGGACAACCTGCGCCGTTCCCCACTCTCTGCTGCCATTGCCCCTCCCTCCCTGGCTCCTGCCTCCCATCCCCCCACCGTCCTGTCCTCCTCCCACCGCATCTCCCCACCGTCCCATCCTTCTAGCCATGCTTCCGACTGTGGCTGGACAAATGTTCAACACGCATCAGGGTCTTGCTCTTCGCCTTGTGGTTTCACCAGAGATGGAGGGGGCTTTGCAGGGCAGGGCCTTGTGGGAGGAGGTGAGGTGGGGGGGCGTGCCTTGAGGGGCGCGTCCTCAAAGGGCATGTCCTGGAGGGGCGTCCTTGCTTCCTGCTGCAACAAGGTGAGCAGGCCCTTCCACCTCACGCTCCGCCCTGACGTGCTGTGTCGTTCGTTGTGCTCCAGTCTACGATGCCCTCCCGGGTCTCCAGTGATTGGAAGAGGACTGGATCAGAGGGCCGAGGTACTCGGTAGCGGATTAGTCAACCAGCGAGCTCACAGCTGAGTGTGCTGTTAGAGGAGGGTCTGGGGGAGGTGGCCACTGGGGTGTGACCAGGAGGGCGTTTGTGACCCCAACCCCTCCCTCCTCTCTCTGCTCCTTGGCCACATGGCATGAGCAGCGGTCCTCAGCCAGGCCCTTCCACCGCACTGTTCTGCCTAGGCATAGCTGACCACCCGCTGAACCCACCAGCCGAAGCAAACCTCTCCTCCTCCAAGTTCTGGGAATCTGGGTTTGTGCCCCAGCGGTGGGGAAGCAACGAATGCACTGCCATGGGCTCAAAGCAACAGGGCCAAGGACCACAGACATCAGTCACCTAGGAAACCACAACCCCATGCGCCCAGCGAAACCTTTCCTCCCTCCTATCACAGACATTTATCACAGACATTTGGTACAGTAGTGGAAGCTGCCGAACACACTTCCTCTCCTGTATTCTTTCTTTACTTTTTCCTCTTGTTCCTCCCTCCCTCCCCCTTTCTCTCCTCTTCCTTCTTTTGCTTCCTCCCCTCTTTCCTTTCCTCCTTTCCTCTTCTTTACCTCCCTTCCATCTATCCTTCCTTGTTCCCTTCTTGCCTTTTTTCCTTCCTCCCTTCCTTCCTTCTTCCTCTCTTTGTCTTTTTCCTGCCTCCCTTCTCTCCTAGCCAGTAAAGGATCACTGGGGCCACTCTGCCAGTGAGAAGGTGTGACCAGGAGTCCGATGGCGCTTGTTCTCTTGGGGGTGAGCAGGTACCAACAAGTAGCTGCACAAGTGATTGTCCTACACTGGCGAGCAGCGCAAAGGTGATGCCCGGCCGCCGGGAGCGGCAGTGATGGTGATCCAGCGCACTGAATTAAGCTCTGCCTGGGGAAATGATATTTCAGCTAAAAGCTGCAGGATGTAGAAGGCAGAAGAAATGGTGTGGGTGGTGGGGAGGGGGCACCTAAAAGAGGACTCTGCCTATGCAAAGGCCCAGAGGCAGAAATGTCTACTCTTTTATGAGAAAAGAAAGGCAGGATAGGCAGGGGTGCCTAGCTCTGCATCCTGTCAGACCTGAGGCAGAGTCTCCAAGTTCTGGTGACTTCTTCAGGAAGTGGCATATGCCTGCCTGTCGAGCCATCCTCTTCTCCCTTCGAGGCCGGCAGCACGGTGCCCTCAGCGTTGATGTTTTCTGTGCAGGGTGTGCACTGACTTACACACGCTCTGCACTTCTTTGAGGGTAGCAGACACTTGTGGTGTCCCTGGGACCTCAGCAGAAGGGGTCCAGCTCATGCCCAAAGTGCAGCCTGTGCACACCCCATCTCTGCCTCGGCTCAGCACCCTCCCCAGGAGGGCGCTTCTGTAGCCTTTCTGTAGCAGCTACTCACGCTCCTTCTGAGCAGCAAGAGTAACAAAGGCCACAATCGGCCCAGTGTTTCCTGAGGGCAGCGGGTGGCTCTGAGTCACTGCACAGCAGCTCCTGCCCCACCAGCCCCCACTCAGCCACACTGGGCCACATCCTGGCTTTCTGGACAACAGAGGCCACAACACTCAGGGACCAGAGGACTCAGAGCTCAGGCTTTGCAGTCAGAGGAAGTGTCCACTCTATCCCCTGCCACTGTGGGGCCTTGGCTGGTTTCCTGAGCCTCTCTGAGGTCCTCAGGTCACCCCACCAGGCTTCGTGGGGCCAAGAGCTGTCCTGGTTTAAAGGCTCTGCCATAAGGAGGGCCCGTTCCAAGGACAGGAAGCTGTACAGACAACAGGGAGGATGGGGAAGGGTTGGAACTGTGGGTGCTAGTCGGGTGGCTGCGGGTCTCTGGGAGTACCCTTGGGATGGATCTGTGCTGAATGACATGGTCTGCTGGACACTGGCCTCGGCAGGGATGGAACCCGCCTAAAGGACATGAAAGAGCCCAGAACATGGACCCCATGGCTGGTGAGGCAGTCGGGGAGGGGACCTGTTGCTAGGGAGATTGCCACCTCTGATGCCCAAAGATAAAGTATGGGGAACCCCCCACCCCAGGCTGTCTGGCCCCAGATCCCAGCCAAGGAGTCACCAGCTGCTGGCTCTGCCAGGTGGCTTACTGCTTGGGGACACCCCTGCTGGGGCCATGCCAGCTGTCTCCAGTGCCCAGGATGTGTGAAAACCCTCTGGGACAGCTCTCCAGACCACTTCCCCACCAGGGTTGTGAGCCACTTTCCAGAGCAGGAAATCAAGGGTCCTCACTGGGCTGGACTTGGACACAGCCTCCAGTTCTTGTTCTGTGGCCATCTGAGCTGGGCTCCAGTCCCATTGAAACTACAGAAGATGCAGCTGGGACCCCGCCCTCCCGGCCCTGGGGCTCTGCCCCCTGACAGCTGGCACACTGAGCTGCACCATCCCTGGGTTCCAGCCCAACAATCCCTGCCCACTTAGGTTCTGGCCCAGGCCTGGGGAATCA
Organism: Dinomys branickii; assembly: GCA_004027595.1. Lineage (NCBI taxonomy): Eukaryota > Metazoa > Chordata > Mammalia > Rodentia > Dinomyidae > Dinomys > Dinomys branickii. The sequence goes on along the minus strand of PVLD010000320.1, from coordinate 221,905 downwards.
ATCTGGTATAGGCCTCAGCACCCTCTTCCCCAGAGAGGCTGACCAGGAGCCCCTGGAAGGAGCTGCAAATGCAGTTGTCTGACTTGGGAGCTCTTTCTCTCTATCCCAGGGGGAAACACGGCAGAAGGCTTAAGGTACTGGGCCTCCACACTGCCCCACCCTGCACTGCATTCACCTACAGCAAAGACTGTTGTGATCTCACTGTCCTTGAGGCCCCCATCTTGGTGCTTGGGACAGAGCAGGTGTGCTGTATATGTTTGTTGTATGACTCCACAAATGGGGACTGGCTCGGGGGCTCTGCTCTAGACTCCTGGCCCCTGCCGGCTCTTCCTAGGGTGCAGGTGACAGGACAAGCACCATCAAGCACCCCCTACAAAGCTCAGGGAAGCCTGCTGGGAAGTCAGTGGAGAGCATCTGCACACAGGGGAGGGAGCACAATGGCCAAAGTCACAGTGACTGCGCACAGGACAGGTGGGGCTGTGTTCTAATAAAACTGTATTAACAAAGTCAGACCGGGATCTAGGTTTGCTACCTTCTGCTCCAGTGAACAGAGAACTGGAGGGGAGGGAGCTTTCCAATGCTTCTGAGCAAATGTGCACAAGTACAGTGGCCTAAAACAGCACAGATGTGTTTCCCTGCAGTCTGGCGGTGGGGAGCCCGAAGCACGTCTCAGCTGTCTGGGGCAGGGGGGGGCCAGCCTGCACTCCTTGGAAGGTTTGGGTGGGGAACATACTCCCTGCACCCTTTTCCAGCAGCTGCATCACTGTGACCTCTGATCCTGCAGTGGCATCTCCAACAGCCAGGGACCAACTCCAGATCTGTGAATGAAGCTGTCCTGGACGCTGCAGCCCTGCTGAGCCTCTGTGCTATGGTGAGTAGGCCTAGGTATGAGGAGAACCCCAGCTGGAACTGCAGACTCTCACCTCCTGGGGCTAGCAAATGACTGCTGCTTTAAGCCCCTACATTCTGCAGGAGCAGTTTATGCAGCAATAACTAATATGGGAACAGACACCAACAGCATCACCATCATGTGTCCTTGTCTCCTTTTCTTGTCTTGAGAGTGAATGTGATGTTTGGAGCTACAGCAGCCACCTTGAAACCTCAAGGTCAAGACCAGTGGGATCATGGGATGATTGGCTCTGATGTCACCATGCTGGCAAAAAGACCAGGAGCCCTTGTTCAGTTTTGAATTCTTTTTACATGAAAAAATAAACTTCTGTTTTTTATAAAGCTATGACTCTGGGGTATGTGTGTGCGCACACGCTTGCAAGAATGTGTGAGATACTAGAGACTCCACCCAAGGCCTTTGCACTGAGCTACAAACCTAATCATTTTTGTTAAGCACTAACAAAGGGTTTTGTTACCCAGGCGTGGTTGCCCAGGCTGGGCTTAAAATTGTGATCCTTCTGCCTCAGCCTCCCAGAGTGCTGGCAGGTCCTAGTTTCTTGCAAACTAAACTGCAAACAAAGACCTGGCAGGTGACCAGGCCTCTAAGGCAGGTGGGAAGGGCTCCAGGAGGGTGGGGATTAAAAAGACAGACGATGTTTGAAGGGAAATCAGTAGCCCGGGTCCATCTTGCTCCCTCTTCTGAGCCTTGGAGGCCATCAGGACAAATGGCCAGGAACCTCCTTTCAGGACAGGCCCAGGGGGCCAGGGGTGAGCAGTGTGGGGGGTGGGCAGGCCAGGGTTTGCTGCAGCTAGGACTCTGAGCTGCTGTCGCTTGGCCAGGTCCCCCTCAAGAAAAGCTGATTCATGGGGTGGTGAAACTGAGGCTGGGCACCTGGACATCTGTGACCTCTCCCTGCCTGGCCAGAAGCTTCCCACGAGCTTGGGGTCCTTCTCCTGAGGGGGCCCAGTGCAGGGACTGTGGCTGCAGCGGGAGGCGCCAACCCAGGGCTGAGTGCAGAACTCTGGCCTGCATTGCCTCAGAAGTCACACCCTAGAGTGGCCCAGTCCTCTTCTGCTTCTGCTTCAGCTTCCTCCCTTTGGGAAGGTTCCAGGTGAGCCTGGAGCCAGGGAGCCCTCTGCACTGTCCCTGAGCACACACACCAGAAGGGTGTGGCATCCTTTTGTCTCCAAAAGCTCTCTTCCTGCCAGGTCCGGTGGTGCATGCCTGTAACCCCAGCACTCTGGGAGACTGAGGCAGCGGGATTGCAAGTTTGAGCCTAGCCTGGGCAACTTAGTGAGACCCTGTCTCAAAATTACATACATACAAATATTCATGATACATGCATGCAAGCATACATACCTACAGCTGGGGAGGTAGCTCAGTGCTCAGGCCCTGGGTTCAGTGCCCAGTACCCAACCAAAGCAACTCCCTCCAAAGCTCTTTTCCTTTCACTTTGCCAGTAATAACAACAGCTAATGCTTACTGCCCGTGCACCGAACGTCAGGCCTTTCCTGAGAGCTGCACTTATGTTAGCTAAGAACATCCTCAGGCCAAGCCTTCAGTGTCTGAAGCGCTCATTTGATAGAGGAAGACGGGATGTGACTTGTGAGAGGTTGCACAGCCAGGATGAAAGCCATGCATTCTGCAAAGTCTCCAATCCTACCCCATACTCGTCCACTGGCAGAAGGGGGCCAGAGGTGCAGAGAGGCGGGGTCTCCTGATGTTGCAGAGCTCTATCTGATCATGTGTGGGCGGGCCTGGCTGCAGCCCCTTCCTCTCCCTCCCTTGTCTGTCACCTCTGCTTGCTCTGGACCTCCTTCACATCCCTGCACACTGCCCCAGGAGCACTGAGCGGGAGCCTGAAGTCAGGTCTGAGCCTCCTGTGGCCTTGGACAAACTACTATCCAACTGCACCCTGTGCCCAGAACTTGCTCCTCCTCCTGGGGGCCCTTGTGATCACAGAGCACTGGAGCAGGGGACAGCTGGTGACTGGTGGAGCTGACTCTGGCTCCTGGGGTGCCAGCCCTGGGATAACTATTCCCTGGTGCCAACCTGTGGCCTGCAGGGCCTGGTTTTGGCGGCTGGGGGAGTCCAGGGCTTCCTCCATATGGGCTCAGGGATGTGAGGTTTTGCAATCAGTTATTGCATCAGGATGACTCTGAATAGCCTCATTCTGCATGCCTCCCCGCCCAGGTGCTGGCTCAGCCAGCCGGAGGTTGGGCACGAGGAGAGGGTGGGTATTTCCTTCCCTCCCCAGACAGCCCCTGTGGCAGGAACATCCGGGACCTTGGATGGTCCGAACACTGGGGTGGGAGCGCCGCTGGTCCGCAGGGGCAGGCAGGAAGCCAAAGCCAGACCAAGAGCGGAGGGCAGGAGATGCAGCGGGGACGCCCTGCCGTTGCTTCTAATCACCTGAGTCGGGGCCAGCAAAACATCCTCTCCGAGGGGCCTTTTCACAGAATGGGCGGCTGATCTAAGGCCACTCCCTAGACAGGTGCCAGTTAAAGACAAGGTGTGGGACATCCTCTTTTCAAATGACGTTCTGGGGAGCCACAGGCCATGGTCATCCTCGCTGCTCTATTCCGTGCCCCTGGGGGGGCCGCATGGACCACCCCGTCCTGCCTTTGCGACCTTGACCTCGCTTCTCTGACCTCCCTGAGCTGCACCTTTGGGACGAGACTCCGCCCCGAGCCCAGGGTGGTGGGGCAGGGCTAGTGTTCGGCCAGCAAGTTGCGGCCCAGGGCCAGAGGAAGCGCTGTGCGCGGTGGCTTCCACCAGAGGAGCGGGAAGGGAAGGGAAGGGATGCGATGGGAAGCGGCCCGGAAACAGAGGAAGTGATTGTGCACCGCCACGGGGAGTAGCCGCTCCACAGAGGCCAGGAATGCACCCCGCAGGCAGCCGCCCGACTTTCAGACTGTTAAGGTGCCTTAGTCCGCCGCCTGGGAATGGGCAGGGAGGGACCCTTCCAGGACCCGCACCCTCTACATTTCCCATCCCTTGTCTGCTGCCAGCTTCCCACTCAGCTGCACACAAAAGTTTCTTACGTGTGTGAGTGTACATGGCTGTGTGCGTGTGCGTGCGTGTGTGCGTGCTCACATGCCTGGGGTTAAACTCAGGGCCTTTACACTGAGCTACATGCCCAGCATCTCCAGCCCTTAAGTATTTTGCTTTTTTTTTTAAATTTTGAGACAGGGTCTTGCTAAATTGCTGACTTGGCCAGACTGAATTCAGACTTGCAGTCCTCCTGTCTCAGCCTCCCAGAATGCTGGGATTACAGTGTGTGGCCAATACTGGCGCTATAAAACATTTTTAACCATCTCCTACCCCTTGTTCCATTTTTGCATAAATATCATTTGTGATGTGGACTCAATGCCCATTGTCCAACAGGAAGCTGTCCCCCAGCGGCAGCGTGCTGGAGCTTTGAGTCGTGAGCCTTTTGCCCCAGCTCTGTAAGACAGGGCTTCAGATGCACCTTGGAGGGAGGGTTTGGGCTTGGGAATGGGCAGACCTTCGCCCAGAACCGCTTCCTAAAACTGCCAGCACAGGTAGTCCCCAGGGACCTGGCAACGAGGCTGCTGTCAGAGGGGAAGTTCAAAATAGCACCCTAGAGCTGAGACCGGTTTCCAGTGGAGGAAACGGGGCCAGACCTTCTGGCTAGGACAGAACGGTGGGGGACCTGCCCAAACCCCAGGAGGTGACCTGCAGCCACTTCTAGAGCAAGGCCTGGTAAGAAAGGGAGTGGGGGAAGCGGAAATCAGTGACCCGATGCACAGGAATGAGCAGCGAGCCTGTCAGGAATGGGGGACATCAGCAGAGCCCGTGTTGTGGCCCCATGTAACCCCCAGCTGACGCTCTCCCAGGCTTTGGCATTCCTCTCCCACACACCCCTGGCAGCCCCTAAGTCCCCCTGAGGAGCCCACTGGATGGACCCATAGCAGTTCCTGGTTAAGTCTGTTCACTTACTAGAACAAAGTACCAGACTCAGCAGCTTGAACAGCAAAAATGTACTTTCTCATAGTTCTACAGGCTGGAAGTAAGGAGCAAGGTGCTAGCTTCTTCTGAGGCCTCTTCCTTGGCTGGGAGATGGCCCCTCACCCTCCTGTCTTCACATGGTCCTCCTTAGACTGTGCCATCTGTGCCTCATTCCTTCAATGTCGTTGAGGTACAAGGACACCAGTCAGATCAGATTCGGGCCCACCCCTGACTTCATTTCACTTAAGTACCTTGAACAATTCCTTTTTGTGGTGCTCGGATGAAATCCAAGGCCTTTGCACTGAGCTACATCCCCAGCCCTTTTAAAATATTTAAAAATTTCAAGACAGGATCTTGCTAAGTCAATAAAGTGTCCAGACTGGGCTTGCTCTGGGGACTCTCCTCTCTCCTAAGGGAAGGGAATCTCAGGGGCAGATACCTTCCTCTTCCTTCGAATGTTGTCACATTTAGACAGGACAGTAGCCTACTGGGGCGCCAGGACCTAGGATGAAACAAGGATCCTCCAAGGTTGAGCTGGTGGGCTCACCAGCCTGAAGCTTCCCAAAGTTATAGCAGGGGTTGGGTTACCCTGGAAAGCCCTATCAGTCCTATGAAGAAGAGACCATTAGGAGCTCGCACACTGTGCTCCATCTTCCTGGCTTTATGCCACACACATTTCCTTGCTTGTCATAGGCAAGGCCGTATGATGGCGTACTCAGCAATATCAGATGTGTGAACATGAGCGGAGGCTGCACAGTGATCCTCCGGCATCCATGGGGATACATTCTATGCCCCTCAGTAGATGCCTGAATCCCAGTTGGTACCAAACCCTGTGTAAACTGTTTTTCCCTATATATGTGCTCCAAAGTCATGTGTTCAGAGGTGGGGGCCTAGAAAGTTGATTGGGTCACGGGGGCACCGCATTCATCAGTACGTTAATGAGTTGATGAGTTGAGTAGCTAAAGGTGCTTGTAGGAGGTGTGGCATTGTCTAAGGATCGTAGTCGGCAGGGCAGACTCCTGTCCTAGCCTCTCCCTTCCCTCTCTGCTTCCTGGCTACCAGGCGTTGAGCAGGTTTCCTCCACCAGGCCCTGTTATCATGATGTTTCTGCCTTGGAGTCAGCAGACCATGGACTGAACCCACTGGAACATGAGCTAAACTGCTCTTCCTTTAAATTGCAGGTGTTGCTTATTTTGTCCCAGCGATGGGTTCAACATGCATATCTATGATAAAGTCTAATTTCCAAAGTAAGCACAGTAAGCATGTCTAACAATATGCTATAATGAAAATTACTTAAACATAAACTATTTTATTTCTAGATATTTCCATATAATATTTTTGAACTGTGACTGACTCCAGGTAACAAACTGTAGGTAAGAAGGGTTATCGGATAGGCCATTTCCAGGCCTCCTTCATGCTCCAGTCCCCTGCCAGCCTGCTGGAATGTGAGTGTGGCTGAGACTCATCCTTGACCACACAGGTGAAGTGTGGAAGAGGCCCATGTCCCTACATCCTGCCCACCAGGGATGGTCCTATCAGGAAGCTCTAGGGAGAGGAGCAGACCTGACCCCTTCACCTTCCTTCAGAAATCTTTGTTGTAACAACAGGGCTGCACTGTTGATATACTGCTGTTTTGTAGAGGAGGGTGGGGGCCTCACTACAGTGAAGGGAGCCAGAGATGCATCCTTCAAATGACTTTTCCAACAGGGCAGAGACGACTTCAAGCTACCCCGGGTGAAAAACACTTCATAATATCCGCCACATTGGCAAATTCTGTTTGTACAAGTAACTCTGATACTGTGGCTTCCTGTGGGTGGCTCATCTGGGCCAAGTAATGTTTTCATTGATCTGCTGATGCGTACATCCTGAGCTGCCGGATGGCTGCCTCTATCAACGAGACGCTCACTGTGTATCCGATTCCAGGAACTCCTCCAGGGGTGGTGCCACTGCCACAGCTCCAGCAGCGCTCTGGGCAGCTCTTGGCCTGGGATGACCCTGGGGACTTCTGCAGAACTGCCTTCTCCTCCCTGGCTGTCCTTCTTCAGGAATCTGTTTCATTCTGCAGCTGTGTCCACCTTCAGCCTCGGCACACAGTGGGAGCTCAGTAAACGTGCACTGAACGACAAATGACTCTGGCCTCCCAGAGCCCCAGGCTATGTCTTAGTATGGCAAGCTCTGGTAAATTTAATTCTGTTTACAGGAACTAGGTAACCCCTCCCTCAACCCTGCAGATGAGCTAGGGATGGTGGCACATACCTGTAATCCCACTGCTCGGGAGGGCTGAGGCAGGATTGTAAATTCAAAGCCAGCCTGCCCTACATAGTTTGCTTAAGACCAGCCAAAGTATATAGTGAGACCAGGCCTCAACAAACAACAAACAATAAACAACAAACAACCACAATGGAGTACTACTCAGCTAGTAAAGTATGATAAAACTGAGTCACTTGCTGGGTGTGGTGGCACATGCCTGTAATCCTAGCACCGGAGAGGCTGAGGCAGGAGGATCATTGTGAGCTCGAGGCCAGCCTAAACTGCATAGCTAGACCCTGTCTCAAAAAGACAAAAAATAAATAAACAAAAACCTGAGTCACTTATAGGAAAATGGACACACTTTGGGACTATAATATTAAGCAAAGTAAATCAGACACATAACCTTAAATATGGCACGGTTTCTCTTATATTAGAAAGCCGAAGTAGAAATAATTTAAAGTCAGAATCAAAGATAGATGTTATAAAGCAGGGAGCCAGAGCCTCCGCAGGTGGCCAGGGGAAGAGAGCTGGAGGGTGAGGGGGGGGGCGTGCAGAGGGGTCACGCTCCTGTACCCTCCCATGAATGTCACCACTGTGTCCCGCACACAGGGACTAATAAAAAAAGAAAAGAAGGAAAGTGGGAAGGAAGAAGGAAGGAGAATGGAAGAAAGAAGCAACAGAGGCCCACGAGGAGGCCTTCTGCGATCCGGCTTTGGGGGAGGCTTTGGTACCGTGCTTTCCCAAAGATGAGGGGTGGTGTCAGGTGACTGCGAGCCTGGGGAAGGAGGTGGAGGGGTGAAGCCTCTAACCGTGGGCTAAACTTGGGCGTGCACCCTGGCTCCCAGTGTTTCTAGCTATGTGACTGGGGCAGCTCACTTAGTCTTTCTGAGCTGGAAAGTGGAGAAAGCAGCCACTCTGGGGCTGTCTGTGAGGCGAACGAGACAGTGTCAGGGCAGAGCAAAGAGGGGCGAGGCACAGCGCTCAGCATGCAGGGGGAGCGGCCCCTCCCACGGTGGCCGTTCTGCAGGCCGTGCAGCCTGCTCCCTCTGCAGCTGTCCACAGGAGGCCGAGGTGGTGTGGAGGCTGCGCAGCCCCTGGCAGTTGCCTCTCCACTACAAGTGTCTAGTTACCAGAGAAGTTCTCAAGACATCACTAGGAATGGAGTGGGATTTGTCCCTGGTCCCTCAGCCCATTCCGCAGCCGGCAGGAATACTGTCATCAGAAGGGCCACTAGCCTAAAGGTGTTTTTAAACCAGAACCTAGACAGCCATGCATATGGGGCTGACTGCTTGGCTGGGAGCCAGCCAGGCCTGGCGCAGGCTGAGGGAAGGGAAGCGGCATGTTCGAAGACTTCAGATCACATCACAGGAGGGTGGGGACTTTTTTTAGTACAAAAAAGAAAAACATAGCCTATAGGCTATATGTGTGCATGTGTATTTATTCAGGCTTTTGATGACTGCTCTACATGTTGTGATGACTCATGGACGCAGCAGATGGGGGAAGGTTGGAGCAGGGGCCTCCCCAGACCTGGACATGCAGGAGGGCCCTTGCATGTGTCTGGAAAGGTCCTCTTTCCCCCAGTGGGTCACAGCAGGGCCAAAGAGCCCCCTGGGCAATAGCACAATCCCCTCACACAGCTATGCAGAGCTGGAGCTGGGATCTGGCCTGTGCTGCACAGGCCTAGCCGTCACCAGGGGCTGGTGCCCACTCAGGGCCAGGGCTCCTTCCCTAGAAGGCGTCTAATGGTGTCCTGCAGGCTGGGGAGGCCTGCCTGCCCGTCTTCCTGATTCATCCTGAAGAGTTCCAGAAAATCATTCTTCTTGTCTATGGCTGGGTAATATGCCACCCCTACATGCAGGGCCATTCTGAGGGTCAGAACATGCAGGCCTGTGTGGCAGATGGCTCTGACCCGCTGGGGGATGTCTGGGCCAGAGCATGTTGTCCTGCATTGGTGCTGGTGCTGGGAGTATGCAGGCCATTCCCATGGGCTCTGCACTGGAGGGCCTGCCTGCAGCCTCTCCACTCAGTGCTCTCTGGGTAGGCTGGATTCTTCCCTGGCTGACCAGGGCTGTGACTGCTAGCGTCCAGGTGAACAGGCAGAAACCCTGTGGCCCCTTCTTTCCTCAGTCTCAGAAGTCTCAGTGCACCCCTCCCCTTGTCCTGGACTGGTCAAAGAAGCATAAGCCTGCCCTAACTCAAGATAGCCCCTCCCCGCTGGAAAGGGTAGCAAATGTCTTGAAGGTGGGTGTCCGTCCCACTGGCAGCAGAGCGATTACCTCACTGTGTAGAGTCATGCCCTTGACAGCGTTTGCTAACAGCATTTGCCACCCCATGCTGCCTTCTACCCCTCACCCTGCTTGGCCTGCTGGCGCCCCTGGGAGGGTGGGTGGCTTCCCAGGTCAGCGGCTAAGCGAAGAGATTCCACGCCGAGGGGCAGACAGGTTGATCTGTGTCCAGGCGTTGGATGTGGAATTTAGGCAAAAATGAGCCGAGAGCCATGGATTGGGAGAGCGGACTCCCAGATGGAAGTCACAGCAATGACTCAGAAGGAAGTGAAGGGACTTTCCCTGCTTGGCCCAAGGCAGGTGCACACCTGGGCTTGTCTCGGCATCCAGAAACCCTGTCTCTGTCCAACTTGCCCCCCAACAGTGCATGCACTGAACCCACCCGTGGAGCAAGTAAGAGGTGGCCCATGAACCTGCAGGGCCCCTTTTCTTGCAGATCTCCCCAACTGGGCCCTTTTCTCCCTGCTGAGTGTCAAGGAAGAGCCGGGGTGTGCGCGAGTCGGAGTTTAGGTGAGTCAGCTGGCATGTCCGTGGATACTTGGGGGCCCTGTGTGGTGGACGTTGAAGCTGAGGTGGCAAGAGAAGCAGAAATAGGCCACATACCAGAAGCCTCAGTTTGTCCTCTCATCCCGGGGCCTGCAAGTGATAGGGGAAGGCCCAAGGGGACCTCTGCTCCTACAGTGAGGCTCAGAAATATTCACGTAGAATTTCTGTTCAGTAGCAGATTCTGGAGGGGCATGAAGGAGCAAGAGCATTGCCAGAAGCGAACCAGACAGGGTTCACTTCTAACTTTGCCTCCTCCCAAATATGTGAGGTTAGAAAAGTTAGGTGCTCGGTGGTGGATGCTGTAATCCCAGCAATCTGGGAGGCTGAGGTAGGATGATCGTGAATTGGAGCCCTAGGTAACTTAGTGACTTAATAAGATCCTGTTTTAAACTTTAAAACAGTGTTTAAAGGGTTGGGCATGTAGCTAGTGCAAAGGCCCTAGGTTCAATCCCCAGGATGGAAAAGAACTCAGAGAAGGAGGAGAGAACCGCACTGGTACTGAGAATTCCCTGCACCTGAGGAGAACACACAGAATCTTCCAGTGTTGCTGTGGGAACCTTCTTGGCATGAACGAGGATGAATCAAACCTGAACTCAGGAGCAGCCCAGCCTTGTCCAGGAAAATCAATACAGGTGTCCCAGGTTATGCAACAAGCGAGCTCCTGAAAAGTTGGAGATGAATCAATCTTTCTCCGCAATTCAATGTATAGGGACATCTGGTCTCAGCTCCGAAAGGTGCTGAGACTACAGGGGATATGCACACAAGCACACATGGCCATGCTATGCACGCTTTGCCTTCTAAACCGTGCAATCTGTGCACCAAAGCAGCCTGCTCATGGTATCGTGTGGCAGACCCCTTCGGGAAGCGAAGGACTCTTGAACATGGGAAGGGTTCACTCTTGAACATGAACTCTGTCTGGTTCATTGCTAGCTTGAACATGGGAAGAACTCTTGAACATGGGAAGAATTACTTCCTCATTAAATCCTTATACATTTGTCAAGTTGGCTTCTATCACCGAGGTTTGCAAACTTTTGATGAATGCTGTTCCCAATCATGGCATAGCAATATCTGATAGTCTCCCTTTGGCATGGGTGGATAATCCCAAAGTACTTCCTATATTTTTGTACCCAGTGCCAAGTGTGGTGGTGCATGCCTGTGATCCCAGAACTTAAGAGGCTGAGGCAGGAGGATCAGCACGTTTGAGGCTACTCTGGGCTAATAGAGGGTTGGTGCCAGCCTGAACTATATGGTGAAGCCCTGCCTCAAACCACTCCCCTTTAATTAAAAAAAAAAATTAAAAAAACCTTGCTGGGGAGGAAAAGCTGGCCTGTATCATGCTCCTCTGATAGTGTTTTAGGTGAGGCAGCTAAGGTGGAACAAGTAGCTCTTACTGTAGTGAGAGTGTCGGCCTCTCAATCTGCAAAGGCTGATGGGTGTGCAGTTCAGACCTTACCCTCAGGGAAAGCTCTGCACTGAAACTCACTTGGCCTGAGCTCACTCGGCCTTGGCCTGCCTCATCTCCGACCTCTTGGGCCTTGCCAGGGGTGAATGCCTCTCCTCCCAGCACACAGACCTGGGCACGCAGAGCTGGATCCCTGCTTTCCTCAATAGCCTGCAGCCGACTTGTCTGCATCCCTGCCTCGACCTGAACCCTGGCTCTCCCTGTGGGTGACCTTATGCATCACTGTACATGTATTCAGCTGCCACTCACTGAACCTCACTTTTATACTGGACACCAGGCTGGAAGCTGGAGACATGTGACTGTATAAGGTACCACCCCCGAGCTCTTCAAACAGAGTGGTGGATGGGGTCATGAGAGAAGCTTGGAGAGAGGACTTCACTGCACCCGGCATGGTATTCATTGTCTGTAGGTGCTAGGGAAATCTGGGTGGTGTTTCCAAGGATAAATAGGAGTTTGCTAAATTGCAGGGGGATGGGAGGGGACTCCAGTGGTATGGAGCAGCAGAGTGTGATGGCAGATGTGAGTGGGGGCCCTGCCTGTGGCAGGCATGGGGAAGGCAGAGACCAGGGGTGAGGAAATTGAGGCTGGCAGGGGAAGCAGGAACCTGGAAAAGAGCTTATTTGCTGCACTGTGGAATCCAGATTTTATCTGAGGGTTCCTGCAGGGTTTTAGCTGCAGCCTGACGTGGTGGAATTCTAAGAAATGTGTGGAGTAGATTGAGTGGACAGGACAGTTTTGCTCTGTGTGCCACTGTGGCTCCAGCGCTGAGTAGGAAGGAAGAGCTTACGGCTTGCTGAGGGTGGGTAAGTGACCAGCACCTCACTGCAGGAATCAGGCACGGTCCTGGCCTCAGATGAGGGGTGCGAAGAGTGTGCTGGATGTGGGGAATAGACAGGGCTTCTGGGTGTCAGGGGCCAGGCAGGAAAATGGAACCCAGGCCAGCAAGCTTAGGCGAAAGAGTTTAGTGTGGGGGACTAGTCACAAAGGCACTGGAAGAACAGAACAAAAAGAACCCAGCAGGGACTGCAGGTGACTCAGAGATTAGCGGTACCAGGAAGCTGCTGCCACCCTAGTGCTACACAGGACAAGCGGTGTCACCTGATCCCAGAAGCCAGAGTCCCTGGAGTGCAATAGGACTACAAATAGGAAGAGGGGGTACCACAGGTTGGGTTCCTCAAAAAGTGCACTCTGAGCTGTAGCATAGCACCAGCAGGTGTTTAGGGCCCCTGGGAAGGAAGCAGCAGGATGGGCGGGGGAGAAGCCGGGCTGTGGTACAATCCCGACAGCCTTGAGGACCCCACCTGGGAGCTGACACAGGGAGGTTTTCTGAGGTGGTTTGGCTGGGGCCAGAAGACCTGAGACGTCCAGGGCTGGTGGGTGCCTTTCCAGCCCTCCACAGTGCTGGGGATGGAACCCAGGGCCTTCTCCATGCTAGTGGGAATCTCCATCACTGAGCTACCACCCCAAGTTTTCACCAGGCTGGACAGGAGAAGTGGGCTGCAGCCATATAGACAGGAGGGCAGACACAGCCTGACCACTCGGCCTTCCATCCACTGGCATTTGTTCTTCAACACCCGCCTCCGGACCCTTCCAATGGGAAAACTGGGCTGGGGACCTGTGGGTGAGAGAACACAGGAAACAGTTTCCTGAGGGCTAGACTTGGGGGAGGGGAGGCTGGGTGGCTGGCGGCTGGCCTGAGAGGAAGCAGCAGATTCTCAGGGGAACCTGGTCTCAGGACCTGATGCTCAGGTGTTGTGTTCTAGAAGCTGAGACACCCTGAGCCTCGCTGGGCCTGCCCTGTAGTGTGGGGACCCAGCTACCTGCGCAGGGCCTCTTAGACTCTAGCACAAGGGCATCTAGAAATGCAGGCCACCGTGGGTGGGGTCTCTCTCAGACACTGGTGAGAGCACAAGCTCCTAAGCATGGCATGGAGCAGGCACAGTGCACACCCAACCCATCTTCCTAGGTTGCACTCCTGGCCACTCACCCATCAGACTGCCATGGTGGCTCCCGCAGCCACACAACCCAGGCCCAATGCTACCTTCCACCGGAGGCCCCGCTACTTTCCCTGCAGATCTAATCTTTCCTTCCAGTCCCCACGAACTCCAAAGAGCTTGACCTCTTTACCATGTGTGGGTCCGTCAGCCACAGCCTGGAATGTAATCTGTTCAGGCTTCATTTTCTCCCAAGAAAAGGGGCAAAAAACAGCCCCGCAGGACAGTTGTAAAACTGAAGCAAAGTACCACGTGCAAAATGCTAAGAACAGGGCACTGTAGGCCTCAGACGGTGCTATTCTTACGGTTTCAATTTTCATACTGTACTCCCTAGTGCCTAGCCCTTAGTAGACACTTAATTGGCATTTGCGGAATGGAGAATTAACAAGGAAAACGATTTATTCTTGGGGCTTGGCCTCGTTTTTTGAAATTAAGGATTTAGCAGACGTGCAAGGAAGGATTCTGGTAACAGTTATCTATGGTGGGCGTCCAGGGACTCCAAATTGATCTGGTTCTCTCAAGAAAGAAAAACGACAGATCCCAAAATATTTTCACGAAGCTCTGTGGCACAGTGTGACCTTGCACGCTCACCCATATCCCGCAGCACGAATGCACGCACACGTCCTGGCTGGGCTGTGAGTGCAGGCAGCATCCCTACGTGGTCTAAGTGACTTCCACCCCGCGCCCCCTACCCCTGTGCGGGCCGCACCCCACCCTGGACTCGGCCGGGAAGGGGTAGGAATTCGCCGGCGGCCGCGTGGGCCCCTTCCGCCGCTCCCCACGTCCTTTGTTCCCACCAGCACTGGCTCAGGAAGCTCTTTCTGCGAGTCACCGAGAAGGGGCGGCCCGGGAGCTGGAGGAGCTATTTCCGCGCAGTCCGGGCGGGCGGCAGGCGCGGGAGGGCGTAGAGGTGGAGGCAGCGCAGAAGGCCCTGTGTTTGCTTTGATTTCATCCAACAGAAGGTTCTATTTGTGGAAGCGAACAGACGCTGGGGATTAGAGCTGGGAGGGGCAGGAAAAGGAAAAAAGCCATATCCACTACCACGCACAGGTCTTCCCCGGAACTACCGCGTGGGGGGAATGACTGATTCTGGAATTTAACACTTGCCCTCTCACCCCCTTCTCAGGCTGCAGCCGAGCTTCGGCGGCGCCCACGACTCTAACCAGAGCTCCCCAGCCGAGGAGCAGCAGGGGATCCCCAGGCCGAAAGGGCTCAGCACCAGCGGCGGCAAACGACGCGCGCCGTGAGCCCGCCGCGTGCGCGCAGCCCATTGTGCGGCGGTGAATGAGGAGCGCGCACCAATCAGCGCTCCCTTCGCCCCGCCCGCCCACTTCCCCGGGACCCTGACGTCACGGGAACTTTTCCTCCGCCCCCTCCTTCGCCGCCGGCCGAGGCCCGGCCGGAGGGAGGGCGCGCTCCTCCTGCCCAGCCCTGCCCGGGGGGCGTGTGCGCGCGCTCAGGGCGGCCTGGACGCTCCACCTGCGCCCGGGCGTGCGCCGCCCGGAGCATCCCCAGCCGTTCGGCTGCCCCATCCCCCAGCCTGCACTCCCCTCCCTTCACCCAGCCCCCTCCCTCCGCTCCTGTGACTGCGGCCCGGCGGCGGGGCCGGAGTCGTCGCAGCCACCTCATTGCACAACCCGGCTTTCCAACTGTTTACACAGCCCGGCCTGTGAGTGTGTGTGTATACAGCGTGAGTCACCGGGAGGCGGAGGAGGTGGAGGAAAAGGAGAAGGAGGAGTGCCCCGGCCCGGATCAGTGCGGCACCCACACTCACACTCGGCACTCTCTCCGAGCGCGTCTCTCTCGCTCGCACACTCGCCGGAGCCCAGGAGCGCGCGGGGATCCCGAGCGCCGCGGAAAAGTTTGCTCCGGCTCACACCCGAGACTAATTGCTTTAGGAAGTACATTGGCTCGGCTGAGCCTACGGAATCCAGTCCTCGCGGCCCCGGATCCTGGGAACGCAGGCCGCCTCCGTCTCCCGGACCACGAACAATAGGGGCGGCCGCCCCCAGCAGGCTCCCCGAGCCGGTGGCAGCGGGGGTCCTGGACCCCGAGCCGGACTCCGACCCCCGGGCGCGCCGGCAGCGTGGTCACGCCTGAGTGCAAGGCGAGCGCGGAAGAGCGACTCCGGCTTTGCCCCTGGCAGGGGCCGACCCAGACCCTGTCTGCAAACTCCATCCAGCGGACTGGAAGAAGTCACAGCGCGGGCCCCAAGCCCGCAGCTTCTTCCCTTGCGGATCCCGGGAAGTACAAAGCCGGGGCCGTCCCGGCCGGGGCCGCGATGCGGGTCGGTCCCGTGCGCTCTGCCATGACCGGCGCCTCGCAACCCCGCGGTCCGGCCCTGCTACTCCCGGCCGCCCGGGGCACCCCTGCCAAGCGCCTGCTGGACGCGGACGACGCGGCGGCCGTTGCGGCCAAATGCCTGCGCCTCTCCGAGTGCTCAAGCCCCCCGGACTACCTCAGCCCCCCCGGCTCGCCCTGCAGCCCGCAGCCTCCACCTGCCGCGCCGGGGGTCGGCGGCGGCTCCGGGAGCGCACCGGGGCCCAGCCGCATCGCCGACTACCTGCTGCTGCCCCTGGTCGAGCGTGAGCATGTGTCCCGGGCACTGTGCATTCACACCGGCCGCGAGCTGCGCTGCAAGGTAGGCGTTCTGGGGCCGGGGCGGGGGCCGGGGCGGGCGGCGGACAGGCTTGGGGTCCCCAGGCGCGCGCAGCTCCGCCGACGCTTGGGTTTGGGGCGGGGTGGGTAAGTGCGTCGAGGCCCGCACTGGTGAGTTTGGCCCTCGGCGAGCTGGAGGGCTTTCCTCTGGATTGGGATCTTGGGGACTCTGTGGTCTGGAGGAAGTGAAGGGTTTCTTCGCCGGCTCCACAGCCCTCCTAGCGCTGTTTAGCTAGCGCATGGTACTCTGTTTAAGCTGTGGGATGGAAATGGAATTCAGGGTTATGCCGTTGCCCTTTCCTCACCCCCACACCACCCTGTAATGGAAGGGCGCCCTGCTGGAGGGAGCTTGCAGCAGCTGGCAGCTGAGCCCGGAGGTTCGCCGGCTCAGCTGGAGGTGGTGAAGGCCGGGTCGGGCTCCTGCCAGGCCGATTCCCCCTTGAACCCGCACCGGGGTGAGAATCCCGCTCTCCTAAGGGAGCAGTCGTAGGGGGTCTTGCAGCGGAGGCTGGGAATTTGGCCCGAGTAGAAATGTGGGAAAGCCCACGCGCCTAGGAGCGTTTGCTTCCATTCACTATTTCCCGGGCAGCGATTTTCTTTGGCGCAGAAGGGTTCCCATCCCGGAGGAGGAGGCGGAACCAACTCCTAGAAGCGGATCCGCCGCCGCCCCCACTCGCAGCCCGTGTGGACACAGCCGGCTCCCAGTCTGCACTCTGCGAGCCTGACGCTGGGGACTCGGGCACCCCAGAACCTCGGGTTGCTCATTTCCATCCCCGAAGTTGTTGCTCCTGCGTTTCCCGAAACTCACCTGACACCCCACAAACTCCCCTTGGGTTTGCTGCTGCCCTCTACTGCCCACGCACGTGAAATTACAAGTGCACTCTCCAGCCCAGTTTGTGTGTGTGTGTGGGTGAGGGGGGGTCTTGTTTCTTCTCTGGAACTGGGGTGGGGGCTGTCACCGAGGGCTGCTTGGGGAGACCTGGGCAGGGCGGGAGCAGGGGGCAGCAGAGAGGTCGCTCCAGTTAGTGCCAGAGCCGCCACCTCAGAGGTGGGGTGGGTCTAGTCATTGTGCAACCCCGTCCAGTTCCTGTGAGCAGATAATAGCCGAATCCAGATGGTGACAGCCCGTGTGTCACCGTTTCCATTTGAGTCTCGGATATGAGTAACTGGACTGAACAAAAGGCCCTTAAAGAGACCAGCCACCTCCTTCGAGGAGATGCACCCTGGTCAAAGGACCGGGCGTGCCCTGCGGGAGGGGGGGGGCACATAGATGAAGAAGCCCATTCACAGGTGCCCATTCATGGCACCATCCCCTCCTGGGAGAATGGAACTCCGGCTGCTGACACCTGAGTCACAACTGTAGGCAGGTTGCTTAAGCCTGTGCCGTCACAGTCTCCTTCCAAGTCATCTGTTCCTTCTGACTAACGACAGCTAGGCATATTCTGTGGCCATTGCTTCCCCTTGGAGGCTGCAGAGTCACCACATTCTGTACCTTCCCTGTGACCAGCCTTCTGTGTATAGGAGATACAAGCATGTGTGGAGACTGCGCTTGAGCCCCTGGAGATGCCGAGGTCTCTGGCATCTGACCCTCACAAACATGGAGGGGCTGCAAAGCAGGGTGTTTAAGAGCCCTGCTCAGGGAAGACAGAAACACACACAGAAGACAGTCCTTTAAGTCATTCACACTAAGGGGTGATCTGTGGGGGATGTGCTAGCCCACAGTGCTAGGTGAGCCTGGCTTCCGGGTGCATAGGGTGCGGTGGTGGAAACTGGGGAATAAATGAATGGCTCACTGTCAGAGCTCAGAGGTTGAGACTCTCAGTCCAGCTCCCTCGGGGACTTAGAGGCAGCATCTGCTTTTCTAGCCCCCTAAACAGGTCGTCTTCTCTCTGCAGGTGTTTCCCATTAAACACTACCAGGACAAAATCAGGTCTTACATCCAGCTGCCATCACACAGAAACATCACTGGGATTGTGGAAGTGATCCTCGGGGAAACCAAGGCCTATGTCTTCTTTGAGAAGGACTTTGGGGACATGCACTCCTACGTGCGAAGCCGAAAGAGGCTGCGGGAAGAGGAGGCTGCCCGGCTGTTCAAGCAGATTGTCTCTGCTGTGGCCCACTGCCACCAGTCAGCCATTGTGCTGGGGGACCTGAAGCTTAGGAAGTTTGTCTTCTCCACGGAGGAGAGGTGAGTGGCTGCCTCAGCTCCTCTTGTGGTCTTTTGGAACCAAAGCGCAGGTTCAGGTTGTGCAGTTAGGCACAGTGTGTTGCTCTGGAGCAAACCCAAGGATGCGGTTGCACCCAGATTTAGTATCTAGAAGTCCTGCTCCCGAACAGTCACAGCCAAGGCTGGTTTACTTAGTTTACTCTATACTGTCTTGGGTGGAGCCTAGGACCTCTCTGTGCTTCTGCAGGTATCCCACATTGACAGGATGCCCTCCCCACTTATACCCCAGGATCAGAAAGGTCCGTCTTCACTGTCAGAAAGGTCAGCCCTTGGGTTATAGATGTGAACCTGTGCTTTACAGCAGGGACTGTTAGAAGTTGGCAGACCTAGAACACCAGGTATTTTGTTATGCCCAGACAGAACAGCTGGTTAGACTCATCATGTTTGCAGAATTGCGCCCTGCCCACAGCATTTCTGCTGTCTCTCAGGCTGGGTCCCCTGTACTTTCCTCACGTTGTCTGGTGACTTCTTAGATATCTCTAAGAAGTACATCTTCAGAAAGTAGCCACACTGAATAATAAATAGAAGTTGGCTAGAGTTGATTGCTAAATATAGATCCTGGCTTACCTCATAAAGGACAAGATGAGCTCGATAAGAGAATAGTGAGACATTAAGATTCAAAGCGGAGGTTTCAGACAAGAGAGCTGAGGAAGCCACACGAGGTAGACTGCACCTGATTGTAAGCCACGGACCACATGTTTTGTGGAAGGACTGGCAGCCCTGATGCTCTAGGATTTTAGAGTAGGGTGAGTTCTGTTGTTTCCATTCCCACAGGGCTTACTTCACCCAAACACTTTTACCTTTAACTCCAGAGCACCCTGAAAAGGGTTGAATTGCCCTAGCATTACTCTGTATCTGACCTTGCAGTAATTATTAAAACATACTGATTAGCAAAGAAGAGCAAACTGTTTGCAATGAAGAAGTGTCCAATTCCTGGAACTTGTGTTCTTTTGGTAGAGTGATGCATTTTTCTGAAACATGCCTTACACACCTCCTTAGCAGCTTTTGAAATCTGCATTGCACAGGCCAGTGTCATGGGCACGGGGTTTGGCAACCCAGGGGTTAAGCAATGGTAGGCTGACACTATTCGTGTAACCAGCACAGGTGCAGGGTTTTAGTGCTACAGCAGCCAATCGGGGGTGGCCAGTGCACGTTGAGTCATATTTTCCGTTTACAGAACCAATGGGTATTTTACATAACGACAGGGAGGTCATGGTGAGGACATACTGAAGTTAGCACATGTATACTACACTCCAGGGAACAGGAAGGCAGGAAGGAAAAAAAAAGCCAGACCTTTTAGAGGAAAAGGAATTGACCCATCAGCTCGTGCCAACTGTGAACATTTAACTTCTCAGTGAGTGAAGTTAAACAGAAGCAGGGCTGTTGCTGAGAAGCAAAGAACAGCCCGTGTAAAGCCTCCCAGCCTGGCTCAGGCTTTGGGGACTCTGGAGACTTGAGTGGCCAGTTCTGAATGCAGAGACCTGTGATCACCTGCAACTCCGTAGGGAGCTTTTGATTGAAGGATTCTGAGTCCTGACAGTGATACTGACCCCAGAACGGAGCCCTCCCCAGAATATGCATACTCAGACATTAATGTGCCATGCTAGTGGGCACATGTGCTTGGGCAGGAGTTTTGGAGTCCCTCAGATCACCAGCCGTGTTTGTTCATGCAGCCTCTCTGTCCAGGCTAAGTGTCCTTAGCAGTTAAACACCCAGGAAATATAATTGGCATTCCTGCAGCTCCCGTCCTGGGACCCAGAGTTTCCTTGTGTGTGTGCGTGTCAGTGTGGGCAGAGTGCTCATGACCTGTGCAGACTATAGTGACCTCAGACTTCATGCTCTATAATGCAAAACATGAGTCTGAGTGGCCCTGGTACTCAGTGTCCTGAGAAAAGATTGGCTTGAAGGTCATTCCTTTCCTATCCGAGGAAGTAGATACTGCTTGCTGTCCCCATAGCTTTTGTAGAAAATGTCAGCGTTCTCCTGAGACGAGCTCCCAGCCCTGCAATGTGAACTTGGCCAGTTGTGTAACCCTTATTAGGATATCTCTTACAAGCTCGAGCATCATGACTACTATTTGGGACTTTGCATCATACTCTCCACCCCAGGCGTTCTCTCAGTACTTTGAAACACTCATTGCAGTTTATATTGGTTTGTGAAATCTGAGTTACTGGAGAAGGGGTAAATGGCATTCCTGAACCTTTGCTATGAGCGCCTCTGGGTGCTGGTATCGGGAAGGCCTTGTTGGTGTTACTTGTTTTTGTGATACTGAGGATTGAGCACAGGGCCTCATCCAGGCTAGGCAAACACTCTGCCACTGAGCCACATCTCCAGCTGTTTTCATCTTGAGACGTGGTCTCACTAAGCTGCCCAGGCAGGACTCGGGGATAGTTGTGATTATAGGTGCAGGCCACCGAGGCCTTATTTCCTTAGATCTGTTCTGGATATAACACCCTGGTTCTTCTCTTCTGCAGAACCCAGCTCAGACTGGAAAGCCTGGAAGATACGCACATAATCAAGGGTGAAGATGACGCTTTGTCAGACAAACACGGCTGCCCAGCCTATGTGAGCCCTGAGATTCTCAACACCACGGGCACCTACTCCGGAAAGGCTGCGGACGTTTGGAGCCTGGGCGTGATGCTCTACACCCTCCTGGTGGGCCGGTACCCTTTCCATGACTCAGACCCTAGTGCCCTTTTCTCCAAAATCCGACGTGGACAGTTCTGCATTCCCGATCACGTTTCCCCCAAAGCCAGGTGCCTCATTCGTAGCCTCCTGAGGCGAGAGCCTTCCGAGAGACTCACTGCTCCCGAAATCTTACTCCATCCCTGGTTTGAGTCCGTCTTGGAACCTGGGTACATTGACTCAGAAATGGGAACTTCAGACCAGATTGTTCCAGAGTACCAGGAGGACAGTGACATTAGTTCCTTCTTTTGCTAAGCCCAGAAACCTCAGAAACCTCATAATTCTCACACATGGCATTTCCATTTTTGAAGAAAGACTGGCCCTCCGGCATGGTGCCAGCCAGATAGGTGACTGCATCCAGATGGTCACTGCAGAGTTCACCGTGGTGCCCCCCTCTTGGTCGGGATGAGTGACGCTTGATCCCAGCAGAATCCACTCTGCTTGGCCGTGCTGCCGCGTTGTCCCCCTGCTTAATAAACTGTCACCAACTCTTGCTTCGTCGGATCTGGGGCTTCTGCAAGTCTTGAAGTTGGCAGAGAATGTGGACATCCCACCCTGAATTCAGGTGTCATGAACTCGAGCGTTTGCGCAGGAAAGGAAGCAAATTGCACAGTGGCGTTTTGGGCAGTAACTACTTTAACAGGATGACAAATAACTGGGGGCAATAAACTTGCCGTCTCTGGACACAGCTCTGGTAGCTGGACTTGCTACTGAGGTTTCTCTGATGAGAAAGTTGTTTTTTTTGGTTTAACACTCACCTTTACTTCACACTCACATGTACCAATGCCTCTGCTCCACTGTGGGAGCAGACTGAGGAGCTCCGGAGTCTGCCCGAACCCAGACTGCTGCATCCTGCCAAGACACCCTATGCAACAGTGCCCGCTCCGCCCTTGGAACCTGCCCCTGCAGCTCTGAGGGCGGTCCAAGGTCACCCGGAAAGCCGCCCAGAGATGTGAACTCCTGGCTGCTTCAGAACCCTGAGCTCATTAATTCTTTAAAACTACTTTGATGACTTGAAACCATTAGCTTCTTGGGATCCCTTTGAATACGCCAGCACACGGTCCTTTACATTCTGTCCCAAGACTGTCTTAGGTGGGGCATTTTGTCCAGGAGGAAGTGAAGAAGGAGGCTTCTCACTCTCCTCTCTCAGGAGCAAATGTTAAACATCTTGCTTCGAAGAAGGTGTATCTTGGAGTCTCAGGTGACCCTCAGGCCGACTTCCACAGTGTGTCATAGCCCGGGGGCTGAGCGGCCAGCATGTGTAGAGCTGCAATCTGCAGATGTGGTGTGGTTTCGAAGACATCTGTGCAGTGGGCTTCTGGGGGGACACAGTGAGCCCCAGACACCCTCAGTCGCTTAGGACTTGAACAGTCATCTGATCTGACTCCTTGCCTCGTGCTTCCACCCCCTACCGCTGAAGCCTCCCAAGCTGCTTTTGCGGTGGGCATCCGGCCTCTGTTCCAGTGCTTCCAGACCAAAACCTCACTCCCATTGAAGATGAGCTTCACAGAAAAACTGCAGCTCGCATTATAAACCAACGGGCAGCGCTGAAATCGGGTGGTGAAACGGGTAAACAAAACATACTGTATTTTGAGAAATGGCACAAAACCAGGCAGGCATCTTTAAGGGCTACGCCTAGGCAAACTACTAACCTGCATTGTGAGAATGCCGTGTATACCTCACGTACTGTGTACTCCGTACATATGTTTTATCTTTTATACAGACGTCTGATGTGTTGTCCTGTTCGGCTCCCAGGCTTGTGTTGTGTCTGTGTTTGTCTGAATAACCTGCGTGTCTGAAGCCACATGAAATGTGAATGATGTCAGCAGATGACCTTGTAGAATCTGGGACTCGGGGCGAGGGACCGGCCTTTGTCCACTCTCGCTCTTGTGGTTGTTTGACTGTTGTATCTGTGATACGTTACCCAGCTGGAGACTGGGCTGGCAGGGCTTCTGCCAGGACAGCTAGAAACACTAGACCCTTCCTGTATGTGTGTAGACATGCGACCAGTGAGAGCTGTCGCTGACCTGTAGAGAATTTTAATAAATCTGGTTTCGTACAGAAGTGTGGTGACTTTCTTGGGGGCTTGGGACTTCTGGGATATGAGGTGGACAGACTTGAACACCTTTTTGCACGGCAGTGGGCAGATGCTTTGGGGCTGGGGCCTCGTTTGGTGAAACCAGGCTGGCGGGGACTGCAGCCGGCCCGAGTGGAGGAGTGTTGGGATGCGGCTTAGGTAGGAAGTATGTGCTGAGAGACTCCTGGCTGTTACATCTTTTTTGTTGGTTTGGGGTTCTTTTATGTATTTTTCTTTTCTTGAGACAGTCTTGCTATGTAGTGCTGGCTGGGCTTGAACTACTGCCTCAGCCTCCATGGTGCTGGGGTTGTAGGTGTGCGCCGCCGCACTCTGCAATTTTGTTGTTTCTTGGGGTGTTTTTTGAGACCGGGTCTCATCCTCCTGCCTTTTAGTCCATGGCGCAGGAACCTTTGACAAAAGTTATCAACTCTCCGGAATAACATTGCAATGGAATTTTGCATCTTCCTGGAGGGACAGTGGTCCCTGCAGACCTGTCAGGACCCCTGAGAGGTCCCCAATTAAAAGGGCTAAAGGAGGCCCTAACTCTTCCCGTTAGTGTAAAGATGGAAATGAAGACAAGGAGATGCTAACTAAGCAACATTAATCAGAACCACAAGGACGGGAAATAAGCGCGTTTGATTTAACTAGGTTTGCGGCTTCGTTATTACTCTAGACCGTGCAGACGGGACAGTAGCCGCACGTGGAAGTGTGTCCTCCGTGCGTTCACATGCAGCAGCGTGGGGCGCCCATGGTCAGAGCCAGCGGGAGCGTGGGCAGAGCTCAAGCCCCCTCCTGCCTGTCAAGCCCTGCTGACACCTGCACCCAGTGTCACCACGGGGGACAGCTGTTATCCCTCAGTGGTAGAAACCAGACCTAGCACTCTGGTGGGCTCTGGGCCTGTGTGAAGAGGTGACCAGGCCTTGGCCTAAGCTCACCCGGAAAGCAGACCTGTGACAGTCTAGCTGGGCCTTGTGACCCTGGGGCTGAACACAGGAAGGAGCACCTTGGCTTGTGGGAAGGGGCCATGTGCCAGGCAGCTGTGCCAGGGAGAATGGGACCTCAGAGATGTTCCAGGCTGCGTGTCGCCCAGCGCGAGGGAGCCCTGAAGCAGCTGGGCAGAATTTGGGCACACGAACTCGAGCTTTGGACTTCCGTGGAGCTTTTAACCTAAGGATTTCAAAACGCTTTGCAGCACTTAGGGTTACAGGACCCCTCTGTCCTGCTGTCACGTGAACCAAGTGAGAGCAGTGTGGGCTGGGACTGGTGGCAAAGTGCGACTTCACAGACTTGTGAATTTAGTCCCTCCAGAGGCCGGTAGGCCTGGGGTGACGGCGGCCATGGATTATAGAAGCTTGGGGTGAGTTGCTGAGTAACTTTATTTTCTCCCAGGCTTCAGCACATTTGGAGTTTGAGTAAATTATTCAAGTGCCACCTCGGGGGGCTTTCTGGGAACTTTGTTCTGCTTTTCATTTGCATACTTCCTGTGAGTTTCTCTCTATAAAGAGTTTCTCTCTATAAATACACAGCAGCTGAGTGAACTGGGGATGGTGAATATTTCCATTTTACAGTTGAGAAAACTAAGGCTCAGGTGTCTTTCAGCCCCTCAGGACCAAGCATGTCAGAGCAGAGATAGGTGCCTGGGTCTTTGGACTCTGTCCGGTGTTGTGTCAGCACATCCACACTGTTTTCTGCTAAGGATGACAAGCAAACAAATATGGAGGCTTTAGCTCCATTAATGTCCTCAAAACTACCCAGTATATCAGTCAAAAAGGCAGACACATGAGTAAAAAGTAGGTCCATTAGTCATTCAACAGACATTTACCATGTACTTACTATGTGCCAGATGCCGGTAGACTCTTGGGAAACAGATAATTTCAACCTAGCCCTAGGAGGCTGGAAGAAAAGCTCCGTGAGGTGAGAGACTGTGGCTCCCCTGGTGCCCCAGCACCCAGGACAGTGCCTGCCAGGGAAGAGTGTCAGACGCCAATGTGGAGGGCCGGGCAGGCAGGCAGCTGCACGGTGGGGAGGCACGGGCAGATGACGCACACAGGGATAGGCAGATGGCCAGATGCCTTTCACGGCACAGGGCCCGATGCGCCCCTGTCACATCCAAGACGGTGGAGGGGGAAATCTTGAGACCAGGTCCCAGCCCTGCTCTCTGACCATAAGCAAGCAGTCTGCCTGCTTCCCATTTGCTCACTGTACTTCATTTTTGTGATAGTGCCAGGGATTAAAATTAGGCCTTTGCACTGAGATATTTCCCAAAGCCTTTTTATTTTTTATTCTGAGACAGGGTCTTACTAAACTGTCCAGACTGGGCTTGAATTTACAATTCTCCTGCTTCAGCCTTCTAAGTACTCAGTCAGATGACAGGTATGCGCCACCACTCCCGGTTCCTCTCTCTCTCTCTCTCTCTCTCTTTCTCTCTCTTTCTCTATCTATATATATACATGTTTTTCCCCTTGGTTGGCTGGCCCTAGCCCAGGCTGGCCCTGAACTCGCTATGTAGCCCAGGCTGGCCTTGGACTTGTGGAGATCCTCCTGCCTCAGCCTCCTTATTGCTGGGATCACAGGTTTGAGCTACCATGCCGGGCTCGTCTTGGCTTCTGTCAAGGGCCTCCCTGTGCCTAGAAGTCTTTCCGAGGTTGCCCCAGCCCTCGTGTGTAGCTGCTAGACCCCTTCTCCAGGTGTTGGTGCTGAGACCCACGGTGGAAGAGTCTGGTCAAGATCGTGAAGCCCCTTGGTGGGCGGATGGGACTCAAGACTTTAGCATCCTCCCTTGTTATCCTGTCCTGTCCATGCTGGTTCTGGTTTCTGAGACTGGAAGGGCCATGTCCACTCTTTGCAGAAGCCCTTTTCAGGTGGTTCTGGCCGAGGAGTGTTGGTGGTGCTGGGTCAGCACTGGGCTTGTCCCTAGGTGAGTTTCACCAAGCAGTTCCTGGGGCTCTAGGAGCCCTACTAAGTGAGCCAGGAATTGAGTGCCTCAGAGCACCACTTGAGGCGCACTGCTGTCATCTACTTTCTTAACGGAGGGACCGAGACTCAGAGAGGGTGACCGCTCAGCCCAAAGTCACGCAGCACAGCCTTCATTTAACGTGAAGGCTTCTGGCTCCTGTGTTAGAGCCAGGAAGGAACCTTGGAAACAGTTTAGTTCTTGGTGCAACATGGCATCCTGAAAAGAGAAACGAAGCCTGCACGAAGCCTGGAGTTTAGCTCGCAATGACGTGTCTGTGTTGGTTTTTTCACTGTGACAAACGCACCACGGTAAACCCTAAAATGACAGCATTGGGAGAAATGATGTGGGTGTAAAGGAGCTCTCCCTACTATTTCTGCAACTCTGCTGGAAAGCTGAAATTGTTCTAAAAGAAAAAGTTCTTATTAAAAGATTAGATGGGCACGGTGGCACATGCCTGTGGTCCAGGAAGCTGAGGCGGGACTGCAGGTTTGAGCCCAGCCCGGAAAACAGTGACTCTGAAAGCCCTGTGCTCAGTACTAAGAGTCACAGGCATGCACCACCCCACCCAGCCACCAAGCTGTAACACCGCGGTGACTGCAACACCCTGTTTCATGAGGAAAAGCACAGTGATGGGCGCTTCTCGGGCTCGGGCTGCCGACAGGGCTGGCAGCCCAGGGGCCCAGTCTGGGGCTGCGGCGGGGTCAGGGGGCCCCTCCTCCTTGTCGCCAGCCTCTCTCTTGCTCTTCTCCTAGTCATCTGGTGCTGAGGCCCCGGTGGTGGCCGTGGTCACTGAGCCCAGCTTGGCCTGCCAGCACAGAGTGGCCTGCCTTCTCTGACCCTGTTCGGCCTCTCCAGCACCTTCAGGGGAGCAGGGGACTTGAACCCTCTGTCCCAGATGCCACTCTGATTCCATCAGGGAAGCAGGGACTTGAAGAATCAGCGTGTTACTAGTTTCTGCTGAAGCAGGGGCCTAGTGCCAGCCAGCAGAGGGACACAGAGGCTGGACAGAGGCTGGGGTTCCAGGGGCCCAGGGTTTGAAGCGGGGACCTGGGCGAGGTTCTGACCCACCTCAGCTCAGTCACTTCCCTTGTGAAATTCCTATAGCAGTTAGAAATCAGGCTTGTGAATGTTTCTCACATGCCAGGTGTGTAGAAA
This sequence comes from Dinomys branickii, assembly GCA_004027595.1. Lineage (NCBI taxonomy): Eukaryota > Metazoa > Chordata > Mammalia > Rodentia > Dinomyidae > Dinomys > Dinomys branickii. Next base: position 194,749 of record PVLD010000320.1, on the reverse strand, counting down.
ATACTCTGAAGGTGTTGGCTCTCAACAGATTAGAGATAGCCGAAAGGCCTGTGAGCTCAGCATTCGGGAGGCTGAGGCAGGAGAATCACTTGAGCCCAGCTTAGGCAACATAGTGATAGCACATCTTAGTTTGTTTACTTGTTTGCTGAGACAGAGTCTTATTATGCAGTTCAAGCTGCCCTTGAACTCACTATGTAATCCAGTCTGGCTTTGAACTCACAGTGATCCTCCTGCCTCAGCCTCCCAAGTGCTGGGATTATAGGCGTGCACGCTGACACCCAGCAATAGTATCACATTTTATTTATTTATTTATTTATTTTTTGGCGGTACTGGGGATCAAACTCAGGACCCTGCGCTTGCTAGGCAGGAGCTTATTCCACTGAGCTATATACCCAGCCCCTAGTATCACATTTTAGAAAAACAAATGAAAAAGAAGAAGGGAAGAAAAAAGTGCTGACTAGTACCTTCCGTGGTGGGGTTCGATGGGGGTCTCTGAAGGGGGTGGTTTCTTTCTGCCAGGTCTCTGTGGGCCTGACACTGCATTACCAGCTGGCTCCAGGCGGAGCCTGTGCTGCCGGCCTAGGAGCGGCAGTTATAGCAGCCTGGGGCGAAACCCATTTCACACAGAGACCTCTTTTTTTAAAAAAAAATTTTTATTTTCGGCAGCAATGGGCATTGAAGCCAGGGCCTTCACACTGAGCTATAGCCCAGCCCTTTGTAAGTTTCGAGGCAGGGTCTCACAAGGTGACTAGATTGCCCAGGCTCGGCTCAAACTGTGGGTCCTCCTGGCTCAGCCTCCCAGAGTCCAGGGACTACAGGCCTGCGCCAGCAGCTGTGTCCCAAAGAGAGAGCTCTTAAATTTCAGTTAAAATGACCTAATTCCTGAAAATCAGTCCATTTTGAAGAGAGCCAGGTGAAGAGCAGCGGAGAGGAGCTGATGCTGTTGCGTGGCTGTGTAGAACAGCTGGAATCCCGGCCGCCCCTCTGCGGGAATTCATCAGCTCCCCGCAGCCTGGGGCGGCAGTGGAGACCCTGGACCCTGCGGCCTCGGACTCCAGCACGCTGGGCTCTGCCTCTGCCCACACCTGGCTCTCTGGCCAGGGACAGGGTGGCCTGCAACTGTGCTTCCAGCGTCTCCTGGGCCCTCTGCGTCCTCGCTCAATCCTCGCCTGGCCCTGCCACTCCCCGTGCTCAGTCCTGAGCTGGCCCTGCCTGCTGGGGTCTCCCCAACACCACCAACCCAGCAGCAGATGGAGGGCAGGGTGGCTGGAATGCACTGGCACCAGGGCCAGACAGAAAGAACTCTGCCGAGATGAGCCTCAGTGTCTCCGCAGGTAGACAGGGCCCCTGTGTCACCCATGAGGCTGGGGCCTTACTCTGTAGGGCCGGACAGAGCCCACATTGCTCCCATGGGCTCACATCCTTCCTGGGCCCAGGGACTGGAGGATAACATGGGCAGGTTTTCAGAAGAGCAACTGCCCTGGGCTGCAATCTGCGTTTGGATTCTAGCTCTGCCCCTCTCTAGAGTATGAGTTTTGACAAGTTATTTACTCTCCGTGTCCATTTCCAGTACAGTGCAGTTTATGGGAGCAACTACCTGGTAGACTTGTAGCTAGCATTAAATGAGATACTGTGTGGAAAGCTCTTAGAACACACCTGGCGCACAGTAGGTCAGCCAGCCCACAGGGACGCACCGCACTGGTCTGCGTTACTTCTTGTTACCCTAGAGCCTACCAAAAACAGCACTTCCATTAGCATATGCTAAGTTCTCATGCACGGTTCTGCAACAACTGGCTCAGGATGCATCTGGGGGTAATTTGCTTTCTTTCTTATTTGTCTTTCTGAGATAGGGTCTTGCTATGCAGTTCACACTGGCCTTGAGCTCACTTTGTAGCTCGGGCTGGTCTTGAACTTGCAATGATCCACCTGCCTCAGCCTCCCAACTGCTGGGATTACAGTCATGTGCCACCATGCCAGCTTCTCCCTTCTCTCCTTCCCTCCCTCCCTCCCTTCCTTCCTCCCTTCCTCCCTTCCTCCCTTCCCTTCTTTTACTTTTTTCCTTTCTTCATTTTTTTGAGTGGGGATAGAACCCAGGGCCTCACACACTGGGTAATGTTTTACAACTGACTTATAACCCTAGTTATTTTCAATTTTATTTTGAGACAAGATCACACTAAGCTGCCCAGGCTGGGCTTGAACTTGAAATCCTCCTTTTCCAGCCTTTTAAATGGCAGGGATTGCAGGTGGGCACCACCATGCCCAGCTAGAGGGCTGGTTTTTCAAATCATGTTCCGAGGAGCCGCAGGTGCTTGGAGCCACTGGTGGGGGTGAGGGTGGCGGGCATGGTGTCCTTGGGCTCCCTCCCCGCCCAGGGCTCTTTCACGCTCATTTCCTGTTGCTTTCATTCACTATTTCTCTGTGTGGTAGTAGGAATCAAACCCAGGCCTCACATAGGTGAATCATAGATTCTCTCAGGGAGTCGTATCCCTACCCAGCCTCTCCAACTTCTATGCTGCTGTGTAGCTTTACCTGAAACTTTAATCTGTAGGTAGACTTTTAGAGCTGAAAGACACACAAAATCACTGATACCCAAACTCTGGCTCCTGGAGCCCCGCAGGCAAGCCTGCTGCGGTGGGGGTCGGGATGCAGACTCCCGGCCTCCCTCCCGTGACTGACTGAATCAGACCTCTCCTTCAGGCATGGGTTATATTTTGTTTTTGTTTTCATATGTTGCAGTACTGCGGATTAGGCCCCAGGGCCTTCCACTGAACTGTTTCCAGCTCTTTTAAAATGTTTTATTTTCAGACAAGATCTCACTACGTTACTGAGTCTCCCAGGCTGGGCTTTAAGTAGCAGTGGTGCTGCCTGTTAGCCCGGCAGCATGCTGAGGTCACAGGCGTGCGCCCCACCCATCCCGAGGGCTGCGGTCACAATCAGCTTTATAGGGGATTCCCATTCATCCTGACATTTAAAAAGCACAGGCCCATGTATTTTACAGGTGGGGAAATTGACGTCTGGCCAAGGGAGGTGGGAGACTCAGGGTCTCCTGGGCAATGTCAGAAGGGACCGAGGTGAAAGGTTTGTTACCTCCTAGAGCCATGCTGCTGGGATCTGTGTCTCTAGCCACTGTCACAGAACACTCAGCTGGGACAGCCGCGGACCAGCACACGTCTCTTTCCTACAGTGTGGAAGCCGGAAACTCTGAGACCAAAGTGCTGGCAAATCCACGCTGGCCAGGGTGTGCTAGGGTGTGCTTCCTGTCCATCGATGTCCTCTCACCTGGTCCTCGTGCAGCAAAGGTGGAACAGCACTCTGAGGCCTGGTGTAGAAGGCACGATCCATCTTGGGGCCTCTTGTCACCTCCTTAGGGCCCAGCAGATAAATGTCGTGATGTGGGGATTACAGTGTGGCCCTTTTCTTTCTCTCAGCACTGAGAATGAGCCCAGGGAGAGTTGAGCCACGTCCCCACCCCTTTTAAAAAGTTTTATATTTTGACCCAGGGTCTTGCAGAGTTGCCTGGGCTGGCCTCAGGTTTGTGCATCTCCTGCCTCAGCCTCCCCAGCAGCTGGAACTGTAGGCATGTGCCACCATGCCCCTGCCCCAGGTTACATTCTGGGGCTGTCTAAATGTTCAGTCTCGAGCATTAGGTAAATGGCTTGCAGAGAACCAGCTCAGGTTAGGAGCGGGATGCTGCAAGGAGACAGGGACCCTATCCTCCTGACCTGTGTCTCAGGGCTCCTCTCTGGCTGTCAGGGCTTTGGCCTGGGGGTGGCTGTGGGTGTGGGGTGAATGGACCGAAGTCATCTTGCGGAGAGATAATTCCAGTCGACAAGTAGTGCAACACGAGGTGCCATGAAAGAAATGACAACAGCTAGGACAGGGTGTTGTGGGGGAGGATTTTAGATGCAGTGGGGAGAGGCCTCCTTCCTTGTGACAAGCGGGTCCCCTGGGGGAAGGGCTTTCCAGAGAAGGGGCAGCAAGTACAAAGGCCCTGAGACAGAAAACTGCTCAGTGTATGTGAGGAACTTCAGGGATGGTGTGGGGCTTAGCTGGGGCTCTGTGTGTAGCTTTCTTTGGATGGTGCCTGGCACACGGCGATTACTGTGTCAGTGTAATTTTATCTTTATAATGAGAAGCACAGCTCCCTCCCATTCAATCACTAGTGGTTTAATTTAATTTTATGTGATTTTGAAATCATATTCAGTGAGATATCATTTTCCTATAATAAAACTAGCCAGTGCCCAGCATGCAGCGAGGTAAGAGCCAGCACAAAGATATACCCTCGAGGTCTGGAATCACATCCAGGTCGCCTTCCCTGCTATAGGGAACTCCCCCAGGCCCCTTTGGAGCTGGCCTCTCCCCTCTCCCATGGCTTCCTGAAGTCACCCTGATTCTGCCTGGAGCTTTGGGATCACACAGTGTGCCTGTGCCTGCCTCTTGTCATCTACCCAAGGCCCTGGGCACCCCTCCCTGCTGTGGTGTGGATGGTGGTCTGTTCTTTTCTTTTTTCTTTTTTTTTTTTTTTTTTTTTTGAGACAGGGTCTTGCTACGCAGTTCAGACTAGCTTTGAGCTCACTTTGTAGCCCAGGCTGGTCTCAAACTTGCAATGATCCTCCTGCCTCAGCCTCCGGAGTGCTGGGATTACAGGCGTGTGCCACCACACCCGGCTGGTGGCCTGTTGCTGTTGCTGAGCATGAGTCCATTGTATGGATGGATCATGTACTGTTTATCTCACCCCCATCAACAGCTGGGTGGCTCCCCAGGGAATTACTGCAAAGCTGCCGCACCATTCTTGTGTGTTCCTTGTGCTGACGTGTGCTTGCATTTCCCTTGGGTGCAGAAGTGTGACTGCCAGGGCTCATTCCAGCTTGGGGAAAATGATAGAATTGTTTCTCAATTGACTCCGAGTTCTGTCTGTACGCTCCAACTTCTGTACATTTGTCAACACTTAGAATTGTCAGATGAACTTTGTATTTCTTTATAGTTGGCCGCTTCGTGGGTTCTATCCACAGATGCAATCACTTGTGGATCAAAAATACTGGCAAATACTGGTGTGGTGGCCTACACCTGTAAACCTAGCCATTTGGGAGGCTGAGGCAGGAGGATCACTGTGAGCTGGAGGCAAGCCTAGAGTACATAGCACATAGCCTCAACTACTTAACAAGACTCTGTCTGAAAAAGCCAAAACATACAAACAAAAATACTGGAAAAAAATTTGTGTTTGTACTGTGCACATACAGATATGTTTCGTTATTTCCTAAGCAATCTAGTGCAACAACTGTTTACATAGAATTTCTATAAGTAGACTGGTTTAGATAAACAGGAGGCTGTGCACAGGTTTATGCAAACACTCTGCTGTTTTATGTTCGGGGCGAGGGGCAGAGTGTGTGTAGACCCGTGTATGCACACAGGAGGGCAGAGCGCTGGGTCCTAGAGCCAGTCCCCTGCGGATACTAACTTTATTTATGTGTGCACCTATGCTTAGCCGTTCTAGCAGACATGTAGTGGCAACTCACTGTGTTCTAATTTCCCTCTTCCAGATGACTAATGATGTGGAGCATCTTTTCAAAATGCTCACTTGACATTGGCATCTCCTTCCTGGCGGAGTATCTGCTCCGCTATTTGGCTATTTTTAAATTGGGATGTTTGTTTCCTTTCTGAGTGGCAGGAGTGCTTTTAATATGCCAGCAGCAAGCTTTTTGTTCAATATGTGTTTTTGCAAATAGCACCTCCTGGTCTATTGCTTGTCTTTTTTATGGTCTCCAGGAGTGTCTTTGGGAGATGTGAAGTTTTAAATTTTTGTGTAAGGGTCTAGTTTATCAACCTTTTCTTTTATGGCTCATATGTTTTCTAGTCTTAAGAAAGTTTGCTTTACCCGTAGTTTACAAAATTGTATCTTCCAGTGATTTTCTTCTTAAAGTTTTACAGTTTGAGGACTTACACGTTGGTTGGTGATCCTTTCTGAGGATCTTTGTGTGGTGCGGAGGAAGGGTCCTGGATTAGTTTTTAGACTTCTGGCACCGTTTGTTGGAAGACCCGCTTCAGGAGCCAGAAGGCGGGAGGCGTGGACTTCACCTTGCTCCCCTACTGCGCTTTGGAGTTTCTAGTCCTGGTGCGGGTGTTGGGGTAGGAGGGAGGGTGCAGCCCGCAGGGGTCTTTGTGGCCTGTGAAGTGGCCCAACTGCTGGCCAATGGTGGGCACCTCAGCCATGAAGTCACTGCCAAAAGCAGCTTGCAGGCTGGGAGGGGCCTGGAGGGGCGTGCTCCGGTGTTCTCAGAGATGCAGACTGGGCTTGCGTAAACTGCCGATTAGGAAAGCATTAGGTAACCAGAGTGGCCCGAGATTACACACGGCCGGCGCAGGGCCAGGGAATGCAGCCCTCGGGGATGGCCTTGCCCAGCGAGTCGGATGGCACTGCAGCCGGGCACAGCCTCCTGCCCGCCACAGCCCATGGGGATCGGGCGAGGCGCCAGGCGGCCAGGCCTCCGAGCCTGGGGTCTCGGCGTCCAGAGGTGCAAGCGGATCAAGCAGCCAGAGATGAGTAATTCCACCCCTCTGCAGAGAAGGGCGGGGAGTCCGCGGCGCTCCAAGCTCACCCTCCAGCTGCAGCCCAGGCTTCCCCACTCTGCCTGCTCAGCGATTGGAAATTCACGCCTGCTGTCTGGCTGGGAGTTTTATTTTTTGGTAGTAGGGAGCAATGTCCTCAGCTCTGTTTACGTTGAGATGGAGTCAGACTGAGTTGCTCAGTTGTCCATGCTGGGCTCAAACTTGCCATACTCCTGCCTCAGCCTCCCGCAGTGCTGGGATTCCGGGAGAGGGCTACCACCCCTGGCTGTGACTCGGCTGTGTGGTGCCCCTGCTAGGAGCTCACAGATTCTCTCAGGTCGCCAGAACATAGGCGGGGTCCCTGTCCTGTAAGTGCTCCTGCTTACACTGGAAAGTCTAACTTCAAGACACCGTAGTGCAGGCGGAAAAGCCTTGCTGGGGTTTCCTATGTGCTGACACTAGTCAGTGCTCCCCAAGGTGTATTTCTAAGTCGCTCCACGAATGTGACGGGTGTACCTATTCCTCATGTGGAAACAGGGCCTCAGAGAGAGTTAGCAGTTTACTTGTGGCCGCACAGCTGCAGGCATCCCAGCCAGGAGATGGACAGAGACTGTCAGACCCAAGGTCGTGAGCGTCCAGCCTTGCTACTGTGAAGGGCTCGGCTGGGGGCTGTGGGGTCCCAGAGGGGAGTGAGGAATTATGGAACTGCCAGCCTGGGAAGCTAAGATAGACTGGACCACGTGGTGTCTCCAGGGGGCTGGGGGCTTGGGGAAGAGGTGGTGGGAGGGGTCTGTAGGACAGGAGGCCTGTGTGTGCAGATATGGGCCAGGGAAATGGACCCTGGAGAGTGAAACCATCTCAGCAAATGCTGGGTGTGGCATGTATGCCTGTAATCCCAGCATGCTGAGAGGCTGAGGCAGGAGGGTTGCAAGTTTGAGCACAGCCTATATGACTTTGTGAATTAGTGAGACTCTGTCTCAAAATTAGAAAAACATTTGTGTGTGTGTGTGTGTGGGGTTCTGGGAGTGTAGCTCTGATTGTCTGGCCTGGCCTCTGTGACTGGGGTTCCTTGGCCATCTGTCCTCTCTCCTCCCCATGACTGACACATTGCTCTCTCTCTGTGGAATGTTTTCCTCCTATCCTTTTGGAAAACTCCCACTTATGCTTCAAGACTCTGATAAAATGCCTGGTGCAGTCTGGAGTGATTCCCTCTTGTCCCTTGCAGAGCTGGGGCCTCCTCCCCTGTGTGCCCACGGACTCCTGCTCTTTGTTGTCTGCCAGTACTCTGCATGCTGCAGTCACCCTGTCCCTGGAGAGCAGGGGCTGTGGAACCTGTGAGGGGCCTGAAGTCTAGACCATGTTCGGATTGTGTTTGTCGAATGAATAAATGAATAAGTGAGTGACAGAGAACACTTGTTTCCTGGGAGCAACAGGAGCAGGCTCAGGCTGGGAGGGAACTATCTCTACTCAGGAGGTGGGGGCTGCAGGGACAAAGGCAGGTGGGCAGTGGGCAGGGCTGGGCCAGGCTGGGCCAGTGGGAACAGGGACTATGTAGTGCTGGAGAGAGACCAGGAGATTTGACCACTGGGCCTGGGCTCTGCCTCTGCCTGGCTGGATGCTCTTGCATAAGTCACTTTATTGGTCCTTTTCCTAAAAATATGCAGAGCATAGAGTAGGGGGATGGGGAATAGGCATAGCTCCAGGGAGACAGGCGGGGTCCCAAGTGGGTTGGCACTGAGCCCACCTTTCAAAGGAAGCTCCACAGAGCAAAATTCATGAGGTGGTACAAGGTGGGTCAAAACTGTGACCAACCAATAAGACCACCAGAACAGCTGCCCAAGCAATATTGATCCAGTGGCAGAAGGGCACGTGGATGACATCATTAACTTGGGCCAACAATCCAGAGTCTCAGCTTTAGTCTTAGTGGGTGAGAGAGGATGGCCCACCCAGGTGAGATAACAGGAAGCCTCAAAGGGATGATGGCAATAATCTCAAGCCTCAGTGCATCCCTCAGGGAAGGATGTAAACCTGGCCATGTGACTTGAGTCTTCTTCAGCAGTGCCTCCAAACATGGGTTCCCATCTTCTGCATGACCCTCTTGAGGGCCAGCCCTGTCTACCTGCCTACGATATTGCCACCTCACCTAGCTGTCTGCAGATGCCCCCTCTGATGGGGTACTCCTAACCGTGGTTAGAGAGAAAGGGGCGTAGTGTCCATCTAGCTGCTTTGGTTTGAGAAGGGTTAGTCTAGGGGAGACTGCAGTCAGGGGCCTTCTCCAGTGAGCTAGTCTGATGGGTGGCTAGAAGTCGTATTGTAGTTTAGCGGTTATGAACTTCCTTCACGAGGTCATATAGTGGACCTTTTTCACATGATTGTGCTGTCTTTAGTACTGTTCACTTCCAGAACTTTTTTGATTTTTGATTTTTAAAATAGGTTTTGGTTGCATGGTTCAGGCTGCCCTTGAACTCACTATGTAGCCCAGCCCATGCTGCCCTTGAACTCATGGTGATCCTCCCACTTCAGCCTCCCAAGAGCTGGCATTGCAGGCGTGCACCACCACACCTGGCTAAGGTTTGGCTTTTGACTTCACTGTGTTCCTCTTGAGGTGCTGCTACCTGTCTGTCCAGTGGGGTTCACAGGAATGCCTTGAAGTCCAATGAAACAGATGCCAAATTATTGTTCTTGTTCACACAACCAAATGCAGCAGGCTCCCCAGGGAGAAGCTGGCACCTGTGGGGATGTCCTTGCCTGCAGCAGCCTCGTCTCTTTCTACAGGAGCCTCTAGAGGAGGTTCCCAGTGGGGCAGAGGAAGCCAGGGTGCTCCAGCCAAAGGAAGAGCTAGGTTAGCAGACCCTAGGGTGCTGTGCGAGGCTCAGTGTGCAGCTATGACGTGGCCCTGTCCCTGCCCTTCAAATGCTCTCAGGTCAGCAGCAGACATAGCTCATTTGTGGCAGTGTTAGTGACCCCTGGAGCTCACTGCTGTGCCCTTAGGAGGGGTGCACACCTCTGCCTTGTGCAACATGGTGTGGCCAGTTGATTCCTTTGAGCAATGAGAGCAATCAGAATGGGTGCTACTTCTGAGTGAAGCCTTGAGCCAACACTGTGTTTAACACATTTTTCTTCTCCCTCTTTCATGACAGCCAGCAATCCCCCTAGAAATAGGTTGCACTCTCAGACTCAGTGCCAGAGTAAAGACAGTGCTGGGTCAGTGGCTACCCTGTGTGATGGACACAGGGTGTGTGAGAAATAAACCTTTGTCATTGTAAACTACTCAAAACTGGGGGCTACTTGTTACTGCAGCATAACATAGATCATTCTGACTAATTCATCTTTAAACAGTTCACCAGTGGAGGGAAGAAAGTTCTAGAAAAGAAGCAAATTTTCCATGGGAACACGGGGTGGGGGGAGGAAGGCATAACCCTCCAGGGAGAGGTTTCTGATGGTTTCTACTTTTAATCTTGCACTCTTCACCTCATTCCAGTGAATGAGGCAAGAATTATTATCCTCATCTTCAGGTAAGGAAACTTCATCTCAGAGAGCTGTTGTTCAGTTTATCATGGATGCAGCTGGTGTTTACATTTAGGTCTGCCTGGTACTCCTATGCCTAGATTTGAAAAGACTGTGCGAACAATAGCTAACACTTATGTAACACTTCCTGTACACAATTTCCTGAAAATGTCCTAAAAGTGATGCATGAATGAATTCACCTACCTCTTCTCTCAAGCCTGTGAGGTAGAATGGAATAGGGTCCTCATTTTAAGCCAAAACTGAGACCGAGTGACTTGCCCTATGTCTCACAGCTGGCATTTGAAGCTTGGAAGTCTCTCTCCAGAGCCTGTGCAGCTACCATGTGTGGAGGCCCACCTGGGCAACTCTCCTTAAAAGAGGAGCAATTGCCTCCATTTTGGCTGAACCTGACCCTGCTTCCATGGACTGATATATACAGACCTGGCTGGGACCTTTCCTTATCCCTTCAGTTGGCTTTAAGCAGTGTGTGTCGGGCTAGCTAAGGTGCTGATTGTCATCTTTGGAGATGGCAGGCGTGTTGCCCTGGGATACCTGCCCCCCCCAACACACGTTGTTCACATGTGTGAGCCAGGATGAGGTGGGATGTGTGAGCTAATGCTCCACAGTGTTGGCTATGATCAAGCCTTGGGATAGAGGTTATGGCTTCCTGGGACTTCATATGTTACACTTCAGAGCTGAAGCACCGACCCCAAAACATTAGATGCTATCTCAATTGTGTTATGCAGATTACTCTTTCTGCATATCCTTCTCTGCATTGGAGGGGGTGATTTCAGGCCTCCTACCCAGCCCAGCTCATGGCACTCACCTACTTCCCATGGTTCTCACAGTCACCCACCCTCAAGCCACTCCCTTCTTCATGAAGGAATAAAACCTGGGTTCAGCCTTGGATTGAGGCCTTTGTTCCGGATGGCCATCACCATGGCTGGACTTAGGACCCCGTGGCTCCCCATGACTACAGATATGCTTTAGTGCCTTTATTCTCACCATAGGCTGCACTGGAAGTGGTAGATTGGAACTGACTCACTAGGACTCCAATAACTTTTCATGGGATCACAAACATAAACTTCCTGCACCGTGATGGGGACCGGGAAAGGTTCTCTATAACCACTGTGCTAACACAGCCAGTCTCCCATGCCCGGGGAAGAGGCAACGGATGCCCAAATAACTTGCCACTCTGAGTGCTGTGTTGCATGAGCTCACCAACACCACAGCTTCACTCATTAGAGCCCAGTGCCACATAACAGCGCAGGTCTCCTTCCACATCCTCGTCAGCCTCCACCCTTGGACGTGTAGTAGGCATCACACCTAGGTTCTAGTCTTCAGTGGGTCAGATTCTATTGTGGTTTGTGTCTAGATATCCCCCTAAAGCCTTGGTGGCTGGATCGAGGGTGTGTGATGCTGGCATCAGGGTGTGTGATTACTAAATCAGCCCACTGCTCGGTTTGATATAGCTCTGGGTGTGGTAATGGGAAGGCCCACCCTGGGTGTGGTGCTTCCTGCTGTAGGGGTGTGTGCCCCGGATAGAACGTGAGGGACAGCAAGAGGCCTGCTGCCTTCACTTGCTGCCTTGCCACTTCCCTGCCTGCTGCCTTCTGCTGTGTTGCCCTTTGCCCACCGTGACCTATTTCTCCTCTGCCTCCCCCTCTGCCACACCACCCTGTCTTGGAGCCATCGGACTGAAACCTCTACAAGCTTCGAGCTGAAAACAACTTTCCTTCTTTCACCTCGAGTGTCCGGTATTTTGTCTCAGCAATGAGAAAAGTAACTAAGACAGATTCCAAGCTGCACACTAGCAAGCGACTTCCTTGCTGAAAGCCTTTCCAGTATCTTCCCTGAGCACGGGTACCCTTGCTGCTGTTCTGCTTCTGCAGCTCAGTTTTCCTTCCTTTTGCTGACCTCCCTTTCTAGAACGACCTTCTCTGACCATTCACCCCTCCTGCTTTCTGAGATTGAGGTCAGCAGCAGCTTCATTCATGATAGCCCCCAGTGGACCCAAATGCCTATCATTTGGTTCAGATCTTAAACTTTTCCTAAAGCCTGTGTATTAAATGCTCCACATCTTGATGGTGGTTACACAATGGTACACCCTTGTCAGACTCATGGAACTTAAAGTGAATGGTTAAAGTGGATAAGTTTTATTTTTGGAAATGATCCCTTGATGTGGTTGATTTTTTAAAAAAAGCCTCCCTTCAGGGCTTGCAGTCTGGGCAGATACAGCTCCTCTTGGCCTCAGCTCATGCACATTGTATTTTCAGGGTGCATTTCTGTTTTGTGTTTCCCCCTGGACTTTGACCCTGTGACGCATTCCCCACTATATCATCCTCACCTTGCTGTGGCTGGCTCTCCCTGGATGCTCACCCAGTATTTGCCTAACCAACGGCTACCAGGGACTTGCCTCAGTGATGGGCTGCCCTCCAATGTCTTTCCTCCCTTTCTAAAGTTCAAGCCCCCAGTCGTGTGAGACGAAAAAGCTCTGAAGGGTACACAGGTCGTGTGAGACCCCAGCCACCCCTCTCTGGTCCACAGAGGGTGCCGGTGGCTCCTCATCTCCCGTCATGCTCCTGGCATCCTCTGAGCCAGCTTTTGGTCTCTGATGCCTCTTCTCCCTCACTGGCTCAGTGGTCTGTCCACTGTGTATCTTGGTTTTTTTTTTTTTTTACACGGTGTATCTTGGAATGTGACACAGGCTGTAGGAAGAAAGGGCCATGCTCGCTTTCCCAGTGAAGTTCCTCCACTGCCTAGCACAGAGACTGGCACAGGGTCAATCACAGCCGTTCTGTTTATGGGAACACACTGTCATGTTTGGACCTCTGGAATAAAGAGCTGGTAGTCCGTAGCTGAAAGCACTAGAATCATTTTTGTGTTTGAAACCTACAGTGAAGGGTGGCTCAATATTGATCATGTCTTCACCTCAACTCCAATTATTTTTAATCTTAACAGGCATCTAGTGCTTTGCGGGGTTGGGATGGAGGTGGAATGGAGGACAGACGAACTCTCCCAAGGGGCCAGGCCTTGAGGACGGGGTGCATGTGGGGGAGAGAGTGAATAGGGAGGGGTTAACCACATTCTAGGGAATGATCTGTAGCACTGAATCGAAAAAAGAACAACCCTCTATTTTTTAGGATAGTTTCAGATTGACTGGAGAATCACCAAGATAACACAGGGAATTCTATATTCCTGACCCAGGTTTCTGTAGTATAGTAACACGGTACATTTGCTGTACGATCAGTGAACCAATATCAACACATAATTATTAAAGCCCATAGTTCATTCAGACTTCCTTCAGTTCTGTGCAGTGTCTCTTCCTTCTCTGGGATCCTGCACTATGTTTAACCATCAAGTCTCCTTGAGTTCTTCTTGGCTGTGACAGTTTCTCGGAGTCTCCTTGTTTTTGGTGACTATGGTGGACTGGAGGAGAGCAGACAGAGTATTTTGGGCACAGTCCTTCATGAGGTCTGTCTGGCGTCTTTATGCGATTGGACTGTGGGTTTCAAGTGTCAGGGAGGAAGACAGTATAGACTCATTCAAAGCACTGCACTCACTTTTCAGATCTAAATTCTGCTGGCCATGTGCTATGGTTGACATCACAGGCTTGAGGGGAAGTTGCCTTGCTGATAAGGGACTTGATCCTAAGATGGAAAACAAAACAAAGTCAGCACCAAGTAAATATTTTCTGTCCCAAACTCTGCTGCCACCCCAGCCCCAGCCCTGAGGTACAGCAGTCTCTGGATATGGGTTGTTCAACCCACCTGGGTCAGTGCCTTTCTGTGCTGTTTTCTTCCTGAGCAAATCTTCGTAGGACTAGAAAGTTGCAGATGGTTCTGTTCTCAAGGGTCTGATCTACCAAAGAGCCTCAAGCCCCTCTCTTCTTCCCTCCCTTACATACTTGTTCAGGTCCTGCTGGGTCCAGGAGCCATCCCTGGGCTGAAAAGATGACTGTGACAGGGTTCTGTCTGCCAGGAACGGGGTTCAGAAGGAGTAACACAATGAGTGACAGGTGTCACGTCACAGGTCTCGGGGCAGCAGCTCTAAACCTGAGGTTCTGAAGCTCAGTGGAGAGGAGGTCAGTCATTTGGGTTGGCATGAAGCTTGCCAACCTAATTGGGCCATATAAGAAGCAATGCATGAGCTTGTTAATGAGCAGGGTAGGTCCTACCTGTCAGGGGACAATAAAAACAGGATTTAACAAGCGCCGACTTTGCCCAGATACCATCAGACTTCAGGTGAGTGAAAGTGACTTTTGCCTTCTAGGCCCTGCCAGTGTCATGGCAAAGGGTTTGCTTTGTACATAGGCTTGCCCGAAGGAGGGAACTAGGCTTAATCCAGGGCTGTGACATGGTGTACCAGTCCCTAATCCTTAAGTCCCTGGCTCTCTTTCCATGTAGCTCACGTCAAACCAATCCCTAGGAGTAGGCAGGACTGTGCTTTGCACAGTGCTCCGGCTCTGGAGCCAAAGGGCCTGGGTTCCATTTAGTATGAATAGCTCTACTAGGGAATGCCTGTGGTAGTGCCTTCTTCACTATAGCATGGAACGGTGATGCCACTGGTGAGATTTACTGATTATTGAGCATTTATTATGTGCCAAGCTGTATTGATTTATTGATTGATAGTTCTTTGAGACAGGGTCTTATTGTGTAGTTCAGGATAGTCTTGAACGCAGTATATAGCCCAGGTTGGCTTTAAACTCATTGCAATCCCGCCTCCACCCCAAGCGCTGGGATCAGAGGTGTGCAGCACCATGCCTGGCTCTGAGCTAGGGTATTTTAAAGAGCTTGGTGTGGATTGCCTCCCTGAGTCTGCCCAACAATGCTGAAAGCGCAGTAAGTATTAAGCATTGAGCTGGATTAATTTTTACCCAGGTGTGCACCTGTGTAACTACCATCTAGAGCGCAGTGTAGGGTTTCTGAGGCTGGCAGTGTAGCTCAGTGGTAAAACGCTCATGCGGTACCTGGGAGGCCCTGAGTTTAATCCCCGCACCATGCGTGCACAAGCAGGACGCTCTCTCCAGCTCCCTTGTGCTCGGTCGTGAGCCATCCGAAAGACAGCGGCTCTTCTGACTTCCGGCACTCAAGACAAGCCCAGTGGACTTCAATGGGTAAATTCATTTGTATTAAGGTGAAACTCAAGCAGCATAAACATTAGCCATTTAAAAGCAAGTAATCCGTGGCATTCGATACATTGCAGTGCTGCTTAACCACCACCTCTGTCTCCAAACGTTTTCATCATGTATAAGGAAACCCCATACTCAGGAAGCGGCTGGCTTGATTTCAAACATGGGGTAAATGAATCACGCAGCCTTGCTTCTTTCGGTGGATGTCACCCCTAATGTGTGTGGTGGGCACCGATGTTATCTCCTTTACTGATGAGGAAGCTAAGGCCCAGGGTGGTTAAGTAACCGTCCGTGGTCACCCAGCTGGAAAAAGGTTGAGCTCTGACCCCAGGCAGTGTGGCCCTGGAGGCTTTTTCCAGGAGGGTGAGTGAGACATGGGAGGAAGTAGGCTCCAGGAAGTGTGGTGACACTGAGGATGGTTTGCCAGAACTGCAGGGAGGACCATCCGGCTGCAAGCCCGAGCTGTTGACTGCCGGCCCTCGACCAGGAGTGTGTCAGGAGCCTCTTCCTACCTCAGTGTCTCTGTCTCAGTAGAGCCTTTAGAACCCTCCTTGACAGGCTGTGGGAGGCCTGAATCAGGTCCTCGGAAGCCCTGGGGACCACCAAGCCCTGGGTCCCGAGGCCTTGAGTCTGTCCTGTGCAGGAAGGGGACCGGGCTGGGTGGTCCCCAAGGAGTGGTCATTACACCGGGTGGTCAGTGGAACCCCAGCCCTTCCTGTTCTCTCTGAATGCTTGAAGACCTCTAGTGTTTCCTGTGCTGAGCGCCACCTCAACATATCAAACACCTGAACTCTAGGGCCTTAAATTCAAGGAAGTTTGCCTTCCTACATAGCTCTTTCCAGCTTGGCGGGCTGGAGCGTCTGTCCTGGGAGGAAGGCGGGGTCCACACTGGTGAATTCCCCATCTCAGATTCGGACAGAAAAGCAAGTCAAGCGAACGAAAATAAGTGAGCATTGCTCCCCAGGGGGCCCAGCACTAGGAGGTGACCATGGTCGGCTTCTTCAAGTGCACCTGTGGCTTCCCCTGGAGATGAATCCGAACCGGTGTCATAGTGTGGGTTGTCCAAGCTCTTCACCATTGTGTCCACCTCCGTCAGGCGCTCAGTCTGGGGGAAGCTGGGGAGCCCCTCCCATCCTGGCCCACCCTGTGTGACACAGGGAAAGGCTCTGGGTGTGTTGACCTCAGGGTTCAGTTCTATTATTCCCTTTAAGCTTTGCTTAAATCCCAACACTTCCTTTTCCAAACGATTTCCAAGGGAGACATGTAAGGAGGACGTTCCAGAATGTTCTGCTGGCCTTGGGGTGATTTACCAGAGTGGTTTCCTGGATTACTGCCGCTTCCCCATCAGCAAATCATGTGAAACAAACTGCTGTCCGCTGTAAGCCCGGAATGCGGGAAAGAGCTGACACGCGGCCTAGCTTCCTACAGCTAACATTTCTCATGAATAGCGAATTCCTGAGTGGGGCGGCCAACCAAGACCAGGAATTCTCATTAGCTGCTGATCACCAGGCATGACTCGGGCTGTGGCAGGCAGCAGGAGGGGCGGCCGCCGGTGTGGGCAGGGGTGACCCACAGCTGCTGGCCTGGTGAGGAGCAGCCAGCCTGTTGTGAAAACAGCCACATGCTCTGCTTGGGTCCCCAATTCCTTCTCCAATCTGCTGAGTGCTCCTCCTCACAATCCAGGTGTAGAAGGCTGGATGCCATTCCAGATGGTCCTGAGCGGATTCCACCCACGCTGGATGGCTCCCTGCAAACTAGAGGCTGAATATAATCTATTCAGTGCCTCTCTTGAGCTGGGTGGGGCATACACCTGTAACCCCAGCACTTGGGAGGCTGAGGCAGGAGGGTCATCTCAAGTTCAAGTGCAGCCTGAGGTACATAGTGAAACTGTCTCAAAAAAACGAAAAGGCCTCCCTTGGTTCTGGGACTGTTCCCTTTTCAACCCAGAGAATCTGAGGTTGTCTGTGGCCCTCAGGCCCCAGTCGTCTTTCTGCTTCCCCAGGTTACAACTCTGCCTCACCTCTAGGTGAGGACAGCGTGGAAATGAGCCTGGTGGAGCATTTCCCTTGCAGAGGCCCGGCCCACCCTCTCTCCAGCCTCCCAAAGGCCACCGCCACCCTTTATCTCTCCCCCTTGTCTCTGAAGCATTTCCTGGTTTCCCAGACGCACAAGTCACTTCCTTCTCTGTGTTCTTATGATATTGGGAAGGCACCTTACTTCTATGATTCAGTTTCATTGTGCAGATGCTGATTTTTCTCTTATGAGTACAAGAGAGGCTGTACTTCTTTTCTCCTTTTCCTTTGGCTTCTGGGAGGCCCAGAGCCCAGTTTGTAGCAACTCAAGTGAAGGATGTGAGCCTTTTAAATTAGCTTTGCCCTTGGCTGTGTCTTAAGTTCAGCCTTTCTCCCTTCCATTTCTTCATTTATGTTTAGCATTTATTTGTATTATATCCAGCTAGGGAACTTACCTCAAATTTTAAAAAATTCATTATCAACTTTAAAGAAGTACAATCTGTGCAAATAAAATGCATCTTTTCTGGGGGGGGGTGGACGCTTAATTGCATTGCTCAGGCTGTGCTTGAACTTGCAATCCTCCTGCTCCAGCCTCCCAGACATTGGGATCACAGGAGCGCACTGTCCACCCCACTCACATAGCCATGGCGTGCTGCCATGGGACACACTTCACTGACTCCAAAGGCCTCTGTTTTCCCTAACCGGTCATGTTGCCACCCCCATCCTGAGGCCCTGGATACTGCTGCTTCCAGCCACTGATACTAGGTTTGCTTGTGTCTGGAATTTCACATAAGTAGAACCATAGAAGAAGGCTGGAAGAAAAGGTATTGGATGTTTGCACTGCCCAGAAATGCTAAGAAAATAAGTACACTTATCCTGATCCAAGCATCACACAATGGATGTATGTATTGAACTGTCACATTTTATAGGACATTATAATTTTTATATGCGGACTAAAATGTTTTTGAAAGTAAAAAAACAGAAAAAGAAAAGAAAGGTGTGGTTCGGTTGGTGACTGTAACAGCTCCCTCGGTGTGGGGGGGCAGAGTTGGACTCGGGATCACAGAAATGTGAGTTTCAGTCCCAGCCCTGTCCCTCCTGGCCACATGACTTTGAACAAAGCCACTAGGCTTTCCCAAACCCCAGCTCCCTGACTCTGTAAAATGGGACTCATTCTTCCTAAGTTAATGTGATTTTTGTGAGTACACTCTGTAAAAGACAAGACAGAAGTCAGTCAACAATACCATTTGAGGGGACCCACCAAGCCTGAACTTCCTTTTCAGATCTCCAATTCTCCGCTCTTCCTTGCCAGCGAGGACGCACACATCTGGGGGACAGCCAGAAGCTTCTAACTCCAACCCGCTCTTCATCCTCCCCCGCTTTGGGGCCCCACTGGCCAGATGTTGCCGTTCCTCATCAGCCCCTGTGCTCGCCTGGCATGTTCGTGGCATCAGATCTGCTGCGCCCACAGGCCACTGCTAGGCCTGTGTCGCATGGTACCAGGGCTGCCTGCTTCCTGACCTCGTTCTTTATCCTCGTGAGTCAAAGTTCATCTAGTTTTACTGCTGTCCTCTGGCTTCATTTGCTTGACCCTTTAAAGGACCAGGACATTGCTAGTCTTGAAGTTATCCCTACCCCACTGGCTTGGACTTTATTTTGTCTTTTTGAGACAGGGTCTCCCTATGCAGTTCAGGCTGGCCTTGAGCTCGTTTTGTAGCCCAGGCTGGTCTCGAACTCACAGTGATCCTCCTGCCTCAGCCTCCTGAGTGCTCGGATTACAGGCCTGAACCTGTAATCGCAGGCTGGCTTGGGCTTTTTAATCACAGTTCCTTTCTCTATCTCTCATTCCCAACTCAATTCATCTGCTTACCACCCACCAGTGATTTTCTCAGGACTTCAGAAGTCAGAGCTCTAAATGCCACATGCCCGAGCTGTGGTTAGGTCTTTTCTTTCTGGTGCCTTTGCGGCTTCCACCTCCTCCCTGACACTCCTTGTGCTCCCTAGGCAGCTCTTGCTCACTCTTTTGACTATTCATTCCTGTCTGCTTCTACTGTCAGCTGTTCCACCCACAAACCCGCTGTCCTGCCCACACCATCTCTCCCAAGACCACCTGAGCGTGCATCTTTTCCTCCCACGGGTTGGTGTTGCCCAGGTCCACATCTCCAGCTCAGACTCTCCCTCTCCAACCCAGAAGCTGATGTGCAGAGGTTAAGCAACATGCCCCCTGTTTCTGTGACTGTCAAGGGCGGGAATGTGAGTACCAGCTGTTGAATTCACCGCAAGAGCAAAGGCACAGCAAGCAGTGGGCATCCACTGCATCCAGAGCTTCCTGCATCCCTAGAGCTGGCTGTGCATCTCACTGAGCCCAGTGCTGCTTCATTAAGCTCTACTTCATTGATCAGGAAGCTGAGACCCAGGGCAATGGAGTAAACTATCTTTGGTCACAGGCCAGTAACTATTGTGGCTGGCCTTTAAGCGCAGGCCTGCTACCAAAGTTAGGCACTCACTCCTTCCGAGCACTGTGTTCCTCTCTCTTTAAAACTCCAGGTTCAGACACTGACCTTTAAATCCAATTTGTCTGGACCACGTTACCTCTTATGCCCTCTTGGACAGGGTCTGGATGGTGCTAGCTGCAGCGAGGGCCTGGGAAGCCTACTCAGGCACGGACGCCGTCTCCAATTAGCCAGGGTCAGCAGCTTCAGGCTTGGGTGTGAGCAGCCACATAATGTCACTCAGAGTCAAGCCTGAAATACCTGGGACAGGTGCCAGGGAGATCTGGGGCTGGTAGGACACTGACAAAGCCATGGAAAATCTGCAATCTACTGTATCCCTCTTGGCAAGTGGGGGCACACACTGCTCTGGAATTACCTGTGTGGCTATAATTGCAGGGGAAGGATGGAAGGAGTTAGCTCCCAGCTGGGCCTACCTGCAGGAAGTCATGTGCCCTGACTCTGAAGGGCTCCCAGGGTGGAAGGGAATAAATTGTCCCTTCCAGGAGTCGAGGTAATCAGTAGAAATGTTTGCTCTTGGCCATGCACAGGTGGCAGCTGGAGGGTGGTGCACACGCGGAGGATGTGGCGCATGGGTTTTGCTTGTCACGCTGTCCTGCTCTTTCGGGAAGGCTCCCTCCTCCGACACTTCACAAAGACTCTGCTCAGGGTGCATGACACTCACAGGGAATTTGTCCTCAAAGCTCCTCAGGCCTCTTGCAAGCATGGATGATTTCTTCTGCTAAGACTTGTTTTCACAAACCCTCTGAGCTCTCTGATCAAATTGTCCTAATTTTTTCTTTCTCATTTGGTGGCTGATGTCACCCAAAGGTTTAAAAACATTACCAAATAAAGTTTACCAAATAAAAACCAAGCTGCTTCTGACCAAAGTAATTTTGTTGCATAAATTTAGTCTTCTAAAGTTGCTCAGTTTTATCCAGGAAAGAACTCTCTGGACAGAACATAAATATATTTTTTAAACAATTAAAAGTGAGTGGCAGCACAAAAAGCATAAATCATAAAAGAAAAGAGTGATAAAATCTGCTTACATTTCAGTAAGTGAAAGTCTTTTGCTTCTTGAAAGACACTCTTAAGAAAGGAGACGACAAGCCACAGACTGGTGGGAAATATTTGTAGGACAAACAATCCAGTTAAAAAGTGGTCCAAAGGCCTTTTATAAACACTTTACTAAAGAGCATATACGACTGACCAGTAATTATGTGAAAAGATGCTCCTCGTTAGTAGTCATCAGGGAAACGGAAATGAAAACCACGATTCAGCGCCAACCCGTACCCCCCAGAATGGCTGGTGTGAACCAGACCGGCAATGCCAGTTGCCAGGGAGGACTTGGGGCGTGGGAAGCTCACACATGTTGCCGGGGATACAGAGCGTAGTAACTACTTTTTCTTAAGAGAGAGAGAAAGTTTATTATACTTAGAAGTAGCCGTTTAGAATCATCTTAGACGCGTTTTTTTCCCACCTTAAAACAGCATCCAAAGCATTGTAGCAGGGGTCAGCTGCACGCCTCCTTTTCAATGGTACAGTCCTCTTGGTTTGGGCTGGCCAAGGTCACAGAGCTTCCTTATAGCATCTGCGACCCAGTGCTTGTTGGCCACGATGTCCACCACCAACTGCACTGCAGTACAGCCAGTGTGTTCCTGCTTCTGTGTCCACGATCAGCTTGGTGGCTGAGGAGCTTGCCGATGGGGTAACAGCGACGGAGCTTATTTCTCCCAGTATGCTCCTTGGCAGTTTCTGGATTACCAGTGCCCAGGGCTACTGAATGGTGGGAGACATGCGTATCTTCATTTTCTTTCCTTCCTTCCTTCCTTCCTTCCTCCCTCCCTCCCTTTTCTTTCTTTCTTTCTTTCTTTCTTTCTTTCTTTCTTTCTTTCTTTCTTTCTTTCTTTCTTTCTTTCTTTCTTTTTCTTTCTTTCTTTCTTTCTTTCTCTTTCCCTCTCTCTCTCTCTCTCTCTCTCTCTCTCTCTCTCTCTCTCTCTCTCTTCCCTCATTCCTTCCTTCCTTCCTTCCTCCCTCCCTTCCTTCTTCCTTCTTAGGGCTGGGGATATAGCTCAGTGGAATAAGTGTCTGCCTGGCAAGCGCAGGGTCCTGAGTTCGATCCCCAGTACCGCCAAAAAAACCCACAAAAACAAAACAAGAATACCTTCTTCCTTCTTCTTTCTCTCCCTCCCTCCCTTCCTCCCTCCCTTCCTTCTTGTGGTTTGAGACATCTTTTAGTCTTGTCTTTCAGATCTTTAAAGCCTTTGCTTCTAATTAGGTTTTATTTCTGTCTTTTGGAGACAGAGTCTCGCTATACAGTTCAGGCTGGACTTGAACTCACTTTGTAGCCCAGGTTGGCCTTGAACTCACAGGATCCTCCTGTCAGCCTACTGAGTGCTGGGATTACAGGTGTGTGCAGCACCACACCTGGCTAGGGTGTTATTTTTGTGACACTAAGCAGGGGCCAACTCCTCATTCTCCAACACAAGCATCGCCTCCTCCAGGCCCTCTCCCACTGAAGCCTTGGCTCCCCGGGGAGTGCACTGTCCTCTGCGTTTGTCTTCAGAGTGGTTGACCGGTGTGAGACCCTGCATGTCACATCAGCTACTGGAGCCACATCTGTGAAGTGGCCTGGCACCGAGCTAACCATGCTCGCAACTAGAGATCTGGTGAGGTGAAAGATCAAGTCCCTGCAGAGCCCTGCTTGGTTCCACGCTCTGACATGTCAGCGTTCAGCACCCTCGCTCAGCCCGGAGTGCTACAACCTCTGCCTCCTGCTGGGGCGCTCCTGAGCCACTGCCCCCCCCCCCCCCCCCCCCCCCCCCCCCCCCCCCCCCCCCCCCCCCCCCCCCCCCCCGCCCACCGTGCAGCACAAGCCCGAAGTACCCAGAGCGGTGGTGGTACACAGCTGCGATCAGACATGTGGGGACCCAGCGTTGCAGCTTCTTGCCACTTTCATTTTCTCTCCCTTCTGCAAGGGAAGGGCAGGCCCAGTAGACTGATTATGTGAAGAGCTGAACGGACAGAGAGTATGGCAGGCACTGTGTGGGCTGGGGACTCGGAGGGCCTGCCACAGGCCGGGGAGGCCGCCCGCACAGCAAGGGCCCCTGTCCTCCTGTACCAAGGCCACCTCCCCGGCAGCCGGGCCAAGGGATGGAGGGAGGCTCCTTGGCGGGAGGATGAGGGAGGCGAGGAGGAAGGGCCTGAGACTGGGCCACTATCTTCATTTTGCCTCTTGCAGCTCTGGGCTCTGCAAGTTCATGCCTCTTGGGGCAACCAGACCTCGCTCTGCTCAGCTCCGTGCGTGCTCAGCTCTGCCCTGCATGTGCCCGTTTGTCTGCCCGCAGAGGTGGGAGTTCTGTCAGCCCCTACAGTGAATGCAGGGTGAAGTAACAAGCCACCGCCGCCCTGAGCCAGCAGCAGGGCTGGAGGCTCTGGGCTGTCCTTCACCTGGGCGCAGCGTCTCAGTGGTTCCAGCTCCTGTCCTATCAATTGCTTCGCACATCTTTCCTGGGTACCTCCTGGAAGAGGCACTGCGAACGTGATTTCCAGAGGGACTAGGTGCACCTGGTTACTCATTGTAGACATTGTGGAAAAATGGCTCCATACCGTGCTCGCCTAGGGACTAACTGGCTCGCTCTCACGGTGAGCCTTTGTATGGCCACCAGGCCTCTGTCCGGTTCCCAGATCAAAAAACTGAGGTTAACAGCGGGCACCTAGCTCCAAAGAACTGGGGCCTGGACAAGCACACAGAGCTACTCCAGTGTCCTACTTCATGGACACTGCAAGATCAGAGGTAGTGTTTGGAAGGAGACTTGAAAGAGAAAGGACCGGAAGGAGAGGGTCCAGGGAGAGGGCCTCACCGACAGCAGCCGAGCTTTTGCTGTGATCAGTGCCCTGCGCCCACAGCATCTGGGGAATGGGCCTGAAACGCCCGCCCGTGAGAGACAGCCTGGCCCCTGAGCATTGCAGGCTCATCTTTTAGGAAGTGGAAAATTCCAAAAAGGAAGTTCTAGGAGTTTGGAGAGGGAGAATCAGGGCTTCCCCTCCCTCAGGAGTCCTCCACCTGTTGGTCCTGCCCCTCCACGCCTTGGATACGGTTTCTGTTTGCCTCTCACCTGCGCTCAGGTCAGCGACAGCGCTGTGCCTCTTCCCAAGAGTGAGTTCATGGCGGGCGCCACTGCTGTAGGGCCAGCAGAGCTTAGGTCCACAAACCTGGGTAGACGGTAGTAAAAACTTAAGAAAGCAAATCAGCCAGCTGCAGAGGTATACATCTGCAATCCCAGCACCCTGGGAGGCTCAGGTAGGAGGATTGTGAGTTTGAGGCAGCCTGGGCGACTTTGTGAGACCCTGTCTCAAAACAGATAAAAATAAAATAACATCCGCCCCCCGGCCCCCCATGACTTAACTAGTCCTGAATTTACCAGGATTCAACACTCAGAGGTAGAGCAAATCTCCTGGCCACATGCAGTGTTGTTGAGACTGGTTTTGTTTCTGCTTAAACAACCTGGGCCTTTAAAGGAGGGAAGTTTTACCTGCGCAGATTGGGTGAGGTAGAGCTTCTGGAGGGGTGTGACCCAGCAGGAGGCTATGACAGCGGCCCTGCTCCCACCCACCTGTACTTTCAGATGTGTCCTATTCCACCAGCCGGGAGGAAACTGGATGTCAAGGCTCCTCAGAGGAGTTCAATCACCCAAGTGGGGACTTGCTCCTAAAAAAAAGTCTCCAAAAGATGTGGTTAACGAAACCTCCTTCCAAAAATGTTTGGAGCC
Source organism: Dinomys branickii (assembly GCA_004027595.1). Classification (NCBI taxonomy): domain Eukaryota; kingdom Metazoa; phylum Chordata; class Mammalia; order Rodentia; family Dinomyidae; genus Dinomys; species Dinomys branickii. Next base: position 170,292 of record PVLD010000320.1, on the reverse strand, counting down.
CGAAGCAAGGTCTAAGTCCCCCAGGCTGTCATGTCAAAAGGATGCCGTGGTGGCTCACCAGGGTCAGCTTTCTGGAAAAACCTGTCCTGCAGTCCAGCCCAGGGGAGCAGGGAATAGCCCAGAGACCCCATTTGTCTCTGCTCGGCTAGTTGGAAGTGAACTAAATAATCATTTAGGTGCTTCTTGCGACAGATGCCCACGCCGGGTTGAGTCAGGTGGCCTCAGGTGGCCTGGATATTAACGCAGCCAATTACCTTAATTGCTTCACTGGGAGATGGGAGATCTGATCCGGCCAGGAGGTCGGGTGGGAAGGCACCGTGGGACCCAGCGCTTACTGTGCTCGTTTGTGCACTGTCCTGTGCTGTCTGGGAAAACCAATGCTCTCCACCAGTTCAGGCAGTGGCTGGTCCTTCCTGGCTGCTCCGTGCCACTGCCTGCACTTGCAGAGTGGTCTTGGTGTGGCTATGGAGGGGCAGAGGGGCAGAGGGGACCTCCTGGAGGAGGAGAGTAGTGCTGACAGGGGGCTCCAGGGGAGGAGCCCCCTGCCGCCCCTTGGAAACACAACAGGGGGGAAACTGGTGAAGACCTGTCCCTGCCAGGGACTGTGCTTTCTTCCTGGCAAGGGGAGTCTGGCTTCACCGTGCTCTGCGCCTGACCTTGTTTCTGGCTCTGCAGGGGATAGAGATTTCGCCTGTTTCCTGTTCCCTGTGGCTGGAACTGGCCACACCTATAACATCCTATCAGGATTAGTGAATTCTATCTATTTCCCTACTTACCTATCTACCTTCTATCAGCATATTATCTTATGTTGGGGGCTTAAAAAAAGAAAGCCGAAGGTGAGTGCCATTCACAAATCTGCTGATAGCACTGTACATTAGCAGAGCAAACCTGGCCCATTTTCTCTATATCTCTGCCCTTATTACAGGTCCTCAAAGCCTGGAGGATTTTCCAGTCAGAGGCAGCAGATTTGAGATCTGAGCAAACTGAGCTCCAAGGCCAGTGGTTGAGGGTTAATCCGCCCAGCAGAAATGACATGAAGGGGAAGAGTCCCTAAGCCCAGTGAAACTGGCAACTATGGCTCTTATCAACATTTATTTATTTACTTACTTATTTTACTTTTTTTGGGTCTTTTTTGAGGCAGGGTATCATGCTATGCAGTCCAGGCTGGCCTTGAGCTTACTTTGTAGCCCAGGCTGGTCTCGAACTCGCGACCATCCTCCTGCCTCAGCCTCCATAGTGCTGGGATTACAGACGCAGACGTGTGACACCACACCCGGCCTACATGTTGTTTTGAACCACAAAAACATATAGTCATCTTTACTTCAGTTCATGAGTATGTCAGTTTGATCTGAGCTGCTAGGTATATTTTATGTGCAATTGTTAAAAAACATGACTGGTTTTGTTGGGAAGCTCCCTAAGAATAGTGGAAAAAGCCAAATATATTATGAGAAATTTCAACTTGGCAGGACTTTCTTTTTGAGTGCTGGAGATTGAGCCATGGCCAGGAGTGATACTCCTACTCTTTAACTGACCTGCCCATGCCCAGTGCCTTCTTACAGCCCTTCTAGATGTTGATGGGCACCTCACTAATGAGTAGCCCCCTGTCACTGCTTAAGGCATCTGGGGTGAGAAAAGAATGTGCGCATTTGACTAACTCTTGGATGATTCCAGTCTTTGATATTCAAATGGCAGACTCTTCAGTTCATAAGGCTGTTTTACAAAAAGGAGACAGATGCCATGCTTGGTGCTGCATGCCTGTAGTCCCACACTCTCAGCAGCTGAGACTGAGGCAGATGGATCATGGGTTTGAGGCCAGCCTGGGTAACCTGGTGAGACCCTGAAGTGGTTCTGTTAGTCATCCTCTTTTGTGTCCTGAGTTGCCATATGGTGGCTACTTTGATCATCTGAATCTACTGAAAATGTTTACCTTTCATGGTCACTTTGACATTGGGGAGGAGCAAGAATTTGCAGAGTCAGATCTGGTGAATACAGCAGACAACCATGTTTGTAACAGAACTACTGTATCCAGTAAGGCATGGCATGGACCATTGTCATGATGGAGGATGAAACTGTCTGCCCATTTCTCAGGCTGTTTTCTTCACGTATCGTTTCTTTAATGCTCGAATAAGCTCTTGTAATAGTCAGGGTTTCTGGTCACCAACTCAACTCCCATAGTTCCATCTAGGTCAAAAAACACAGCATCACCTTGATGTTGGATCCTGACTGGCGCACTTTTCTCCCACAAGGCCACTGGGTGATTTCCACTGAGAACTCTGAACCTTGGTCTCAGCATCATAGTCACAGACCCAAGTTTCTGTCCCTTGATGACATTTACTAAGCCCTGGAACCTGAAGCGGCACAGTGCATGGCTCTGAAGATTAGTATAGATGGATATTGCTTTTGTTCAGCAAATGTGTGGAACAAATTTGATACTCATCTCATATTCAAATCTGTTAAAATGCTTTGAACAGAACTGACCTTCACATACTCCAAAGTGTCCCTAGTAGTTACCTGCCTGTTTGGTCCAATCATTTTACTTATTCTTTCAATCTTTTTTTTTTTTTTTGAGTTTTGATGTTGAAGGACATTCTTTTTGTCTCCAACTGATTCACAACTAGTAGGATACTGCTGAAACCACTACCAAACTGTCTCCAGGATCACTGCACCATCACCATACACTAATTTTAACGTTTCATGTGTTTCTTTAGCAGTTTTTTGCAGTGTGGAACAGAATTCCATGGTAATGCACTGTTCATGATCCATTATTGCGGCAGAGATGAAAATACCCTCTCTCAACGGTAGCTCACAGCCTACGTTAAAAACTTGTCGCACTGTTTCGTGGGTCCCACAGTTGCCTCTTGTACTGAGGACCATGCCCTTCCCCCTGGATGGCACTCAGCATTTACTACCGTTTTGAACATGTCTTGTATGAGAATGGTCAGATCCAGTGTGGTCCCCACACCAATTATCAAGAATCTTCAGTGCTTCAGTGTGAGGAAGAACTGAGGACCCTTTGTCTGCAAACCTTTCACCTATTTTTCGGCGAATGAACGCCATTGTGTTTCCACAGACATCATCCTGTGGGGACCATGTTGTTTTTAGCACATGTAAAGGTTTTTAACAGTTTTGAGAAAACACTGCCTTATGTCAAAGTGCTGTGTCTTTGGTGGTGTGCAGTGTCTCTGGGGACCTTGATGAGGGTGCAGGACATGGAAACCAAGTGAACTTAGATCCTCCCTCTTGTCCGGCTGGAGAGCCCACTGCTTTAAGGGAATAAGACATTTCCCCTTCCCTTTTGAAGTCCTTTCCCTAGCCTGCTGCTAGCAGAGACAGAATGTGCAGCTGCCAGCTGCGGGCCTGCAGCAGGAGCTCCACAAGTACCGTGTCCCTTCCTGCCTCTTTCCGGGGCCTGTGGCCTCCTCGTCACAACAGCACACCCTTTCCACGTGGAGCGATGGCAAGATGCGCTGGTGACTCTCCAACAGCCTTTTTGGCAAGGTTTGTGTGCATGCTTGGTGGGAAATAAATATTGATTTCAAGTAGTACTTTGATTTCAGCGATGCTAGGTTTCTCCCTCCCTCCCTCCCCTCCCTTCCCCCCTTCTTCCCCTCCTTTCTCCCTTCCTTCCTCCCTCCCTTCCTTCCTTCTTTCTCCCTTCCATTCATTTTTTGCAGGGCTGCGTATCAACGCAAGCCTCATGCATGCTAGGCAAGCACTCTAATAGCAAGCTATGCCCTCAGCCTAGCAGTATTAGATTCTGAAAATCAAAACTACATCTTAGTATCAAGAGGATCTGGTAGCTTATTTGAATGACCAAGGAGTACCGTTGTTCTGAAGAATTGGTGCAGCTTAGGCTCCTGGCAGGCACTGGTGGAGCTGATCGCTCGTTCACTGTCTCTGTCACCAGAGTCGCTTCCTTCCTTTGGGTTCCAGGATGTGTTTCTTTCCTCCCTACTTTGATACCTGGTTTTTCAGTGTCCTTTTCCAGCTGCCTGAGAGTCCTGAGCCTTATTTTTTTTGTATTTGTATTTTGTGTTGTCCTCTAGCGACCCAATCCAGTTCTTTGGCTTTAAATATTGTGTTACACCAGATGACCCCTGGTGTTTGTGTCTCCAGTGACTCCACACTTGATAGCATCACTTGGACCCCTTAAGGACGCCTCCAACACAACATATTCCAAACCAAACTTTGGATTTCCCTCCCAAGGCCCGCTGCTTCTCCAGTGTCCTCATCAAGGTTAATGGGACCAAATTCCTCAAACTCCAAACCAAAGAGTCATCCTGGGCGCCTTTCACTCACATCCTGCATTTGAATAATCAGCAAATCTAGTCCATTTTGCCTTCAACCCCCCACCCCCACCCCCAGGCTGCCACTGCCCTTTCTAGCTGGGCTCCTGGCTGCTGCTGTCACCCTTCTGGGAGACACCCTCCTGGCCGTCAAGGAGTCCTTGGAGACCAAAGTCAGATCCCTGCTCTTTGTCATTCACAGTCCTGCCTGGGGGACACGGTGAGCTGCTCTGCAGAGAGGAAAAGAGTAGGTTTGATAAAGGCGTATAGTGCTTTTGCACCTTTTAGAGTAAATTTAGTTAGTGTTAAGTTTGGCTGGCAAACACCTGATTATTTGGGTTGAAGCCCCCACGATGCTTGCTACGATGCCTGTGTAACAGTGGCCGGGCTGTGGGTATCTGTTAAGAGAAGGGACATGAGTCTGGACTCAGATTTTCATCTGGTGTGTGACCCTGGAGCGTCCTTCTGTTCTCTCGGCCTCGGTGGTTTTGCTGAGATCCAGTGAAGTGTGTGGTATACACTACCATAAACCACAAAAATGCTCTTATGGTTCATTAACCCTCTGGAAAATGCCTCCAGGCCCCATCATCACGGTCAGCACCGGTGGCTCCTGAGAGCTGTGCACCTGCTCTGCAGATGAAAGAAACAGGACCAGGGGGCTGGAGCTAGAGATTGTCCCTCATATGCTGTGTGATGCTGGGCAAGCCCCTCAGCCTCTCTGAGTCTGCTTTCTCATCTATAACCTGAGGAGTCTAAGACCTTTCTCTGCCAGAGTTATAGCCATTACACGCAGTTATTCCTTGGGATCAGTGGGGGACCAGTTCCAGAGTCCCTGTGGGTCCAGATGTTCAAACCCTTTACATAACATGGTAGGGTACTTGCATATTAACTGTGCCCCTCCTCCACTACGCTTTAAACCATCATTTGTAGCACCTATTGCAATGTAAATGCTATGCAAATGGTTGCTATATTGTGTTGTCTAGGAAATAAGACAAGAAAAATAATATGGCTGGTTGAATCCATGGGCCAAGGGGCAGATGGACATCCTCTGTTGGGAAGAAGCTGCAGGCCTTAGGACCTGGGCCAAGGCCACCACCTAGGTGTGAATGTGTCCCTAAAATCTTACGAGTGGGAAACTTGATTCCCAATGCAGCAGTGTGGAGAGGAGGGAGCTTGGGAGGTGGTGGGGTCAGGAGGCCTCTGCCTCCATGAAGTAATTAATCCATCCACAAATGCATGGATTATTGGATTATCACTGGAATGGCTATGTTGTGAAATTGGCTCTCTCTGAGAGACAAACTTGCTCTGCTTCCCTGTGTGACACCCTGCACCATGGTACGAGGCAGCCAGAAGGCCCTCCCTGATGCTGAGCCGGTGCTAACCCTGTGCTGGGGACTTCCCAGCCTCTAGAACTGTGAGCCAAACGAACCTCCACTTGCTCCCAGTGACCTGCCTGTGACAGACAGGGACAGCCACAGAACACAGGCTAAGGTGCCACCCTTTAGGGTTTGGCAGAAGCGAGACTGGAACTCAGGACACTCGTTCTTGTCTAGGGGTTCTGTCAGGCAGTGTTTACCCTGTGTCATAAGGAATACAGCTCCAGGGATGTGCATTTGGCGGACAGGTCAGAGGGAGGTAGGGTTGACTTTCCCATTTTCCTGTGTTTGTGGACTCGGTTTCCTTTACCTACCGTGGCCTTTCTATACTTCCCTTTGTTGCAATTCATTCATTCATTCATTCATGCATTCATTCATTCATGCAAGCATTCATTAAGACCCTACAAAGAACTGAGTATTAGCTGTTAATAGGATAGAAGTAAACATGGAAGTCAGGCTTCTCTCAGGATCTCAGACCTCAGATGCTTTACCCAGCAAGTGTGCGGAGGCCAAGCAAGAGGTTGCTGAGATTCAGGGAAGGTGCAGCAGGCTCAGGGAGGCAGGCTGCTCCAGCCCCCTTGTCTCTTCTGCCCTGCTGGTAGCTGTGTGCTCCACGGTTTCCCTACCTGGTGCTGTCAGCAAGCTGTTCGCGCTTCTGGGGAGTTACCAAAGTCTCCTGTGTCCTGTGAACCTAGCAGGCACTTATCAAAGGTTTGATGGGGTGAGTAAACCACTCCGTACCTTCGTTTCGTCACGTGTGCAGTGAAGCAGACATACAGTGCCCTGTGCACCTCATGGAACTCTTGTGGGAATACAGGGGGTGTTGCCTCCTGGTGAGGTTCAAGCTCATGTCTCTGCTTGTAGGTTGTCAGTGATCTTATGGAGCAGACAGGGTGCCAAGGTCCTCTGCTGTCTTACAATAGAGAAAGCCCATCCAGAGATGTTGAGCAACCTGCGTGAGGTGGCCTGGCTAACCAGGCAGATTCAGTGGAGAATACTCTGAAATTTGACCTAGGCCCTCGCCTTCCACCTTCCTCCCTTACTAGTAAGCCATGGACAAGTCAGGAAAACAAGTCTGTTTTCCTGTTTCCTCCCCAGTGAGTCACTTCTCCTAGTTAGTTCAGGACTGATCAGGAAGCTTTAGCAAAGTGGTGGGTGCTGGGGCAATTGCTCAGAGCTCATCTGATGGCCGCCCCCTGCCCTCCCACCCCCACCCCCGCACCCCTGGGCTCTTTTCATGAAACACACAGAGAGGGATCAGGATCATGAGTTTTCCTTGGGCTGCAGATGTTTACTGCATTAGACTGCCTGATTGCAAAATGGAGATTGGGAAAGGCCGTAGGGGGCAGGGCTTGGGACTTCAGTGCTGTGGCTGGACCCAAGCAGACCCTCCAGCTGCAGCCATGTGACCTGCCAACCTTGGTGACAGGTGTCCTTCAGATTGTACCACTTCTGAGGGAGGGCAGGGAGCATCTGTGTGTTTGTGGGCCATGGCCCAGGTGTGTGAGGCCTGAGGTACATAGCGTGATGCCCGGTACCCAGTTCGTGCTCAACCCATGTGGGCTTCTGGCATCACTAAGGTGTCTGTGCCTGGCACAGCTGCTTTAGAGCATAGTCTACTGCATCAAAAGCCCCCTCCTCTGGAGACCAGTGTGGTTGTCATCCTGGTGGAACTGGCTCCCCATACATCCTGGCTCTCAGGCCTTCCAACAGCTTCTGCGAAGACTTGATTCTTTCCTTTGAGCTGTGTTCACTCATGACATCAGGGTCTGCATGGGAAAGTTCTCTACAATTGCTGGGAAACTGTGTCCCTTCATGCCTTGTGCCCATATGCTCCAATGGCTAGCAGTGGGCAGGGACTGAATCCGGAAAGTGGAGGCAGAAGTAAATACTTTTGGGAGGTAAGGGGCCTGGACTCCCATACTGGCTTAGTTTGTTTATTCAGAATAGTGGTGGAGGGGTCTTGGGGAAAAAAAAATCAAATGTGTGCTGGGTGGAACTGCTAGATTTAGCTCCATGTGCAGCCATTTTGGAGTTTGGGGCCCAGTTGGAAGCCCAGCGTTCTCTCGGATCATAAGGTCGTGGTGTGACCGCCGGGGCAGGGGGCATCTTGTGCAAACCCCATTCCAAGCAGTGGGTGAGGGGAGGAAGGTGAGAGGTGGAGGCTGGGCCTGAAATGGGCACCCTCAAAGACTAGAACCCCCAAAATGGTCATTCTTCACATCGCCTCCTTCTGGACTGCAGAGCCGGAGGGTGTGAGGCATCTGCATACAGCGCTCAGAGCTGGGGAGGCCAGCCCGGCTCTAGACACCCAGGCAGACATTGTCCGTGACGCTGGGATGGAGCTAAATTGCCTGGGTTTGTGTCCTAGTCATGTGACACTGAGTTTCTTAATCTTTGAAGTGGGCCAGTAGCAGTGGCCCCCTCACAGGGTGGGGGTCAGGGTCCATCCATGGCCCCACTCATCCTGAGCACTGGGCACTGCGTCTGGGCACTGTCAGAAGGTGTGGATGGGGGGCAGGAGGCTGTTCGTCTCCATCATCCTCTGATGCCTAGAAAGAAGGGGGGAAAGCAGAAATGTTTTCCTACTCTGAGCTTCACTTCAAGGGCAAGAAAAGTCTGTTCTGCATCTGCCACTTTGGGGGAATATTTGCCTTTTGACAATAGGTAACTGGTCAAGCTGCTGCTTGTGCAGCCCACCTGGCCTCTGGCTAGAAGCTTTGCTGGCCAAGGGTCCAGGCAGGTGGGGAGACTGCCACAAAGCGGACAGGGCCCAGGCCCCAAGCCCAGGGGCTGGCCGATGTGTAATGAGTACTGGACTCAGTCCGGAGACTTAGTTGTGGTTCCAGGCCCAACTTTGGTCCTGGGGCAAAGTTCCGGTCCTCTGGCTTCAGTGTGCGCTGTGATGAAATGGGGGCTGCCATTAACACAGACCGGAGATAATGCAAATTGTTGTAAGCAGGAAATCTCTGAATGCTCAAAGCAAGTGTCAGGGGTCACTGCAGAGGGTGACTCCCAGCACAGGGCCACCGTCCTCCTTGCAGCCTGTCCTCAGGGGTCCAGACCTTGAGCTCTTGGTGTTGAGACTCAGGAAGATGTCATGTGCTGCAGCTTAGCAGAGACTGGTTAGCTGTGGGCAGCCCAGGAGAGGAGGGACTCTGGTTTGAATGTGTCCCCAAATTTCACGTGTTGAAGACATGATCCTCAAAGTCAGGTTGGTGATATTAGAGACAGGGGACCTTTGGGAGGGGACTGGGTCATGAATGGATTAATCCACTCATGGATTCGTGGGTTATCTTGGGGGTGGCTCTGTTAGAAAACCGCGTGCTCTCTGGCGCCTTCGCTTTGTTTTGCCACATGATGCCCTATCCCTTGTGCTATGGGCAGAAAGTTCCCACACCTTCACTTGTCAGAGAGGGACCCCTGGCCAGTTTGGAGTCTGGATTTCTGCTCCAGGCATTATGACTTGTACCCAAGTGATTTCCAATGGTGAGGAAAGTTTTCATTGAGGCCATTTATAGTCTTGTGCTTTGCAGTGGCACAAAAATGTGTTTTTCAGCAACTGCCACCCTTTGAACCTGGGCTGGCTTTCACATCTGCCTTCCCTGGGAGCCCTGTCTTGAGACTACCATGGAAGAAGCCACTTAACTGGCTGGAGGGTAAGAGGCTTTGTGGAGGAGGACCAAGGTGCCCCAACCAGCAGCCAGCCCACCCGCTTTCTCTCCCCCTGACCACCCAGCGACAGAGTGGCTGACCAGACAACCGGCAGAATTGTGAGAAATGAGGAATTACTGCTGCTTTAAGCCGGGACTTTTGGATTTGCTAGAAGGCAGTGGATACCAGAAATATATCTTATCTTTTTTTTTTTTTTTTTTTAACTCAAGGGCTGCATTAGCAAGAAACAGCCAGAAGGGGCAACAGGGGTGGGATGGGGCAACCTCACGTCCCCCAGCTCCTTGGGAACTGGACAGTGGAGGAGCAAAACAGTCCCTGAGGCCTGTGGGGGGGAAACTGAGGCCAAGGTAAGGCAGAGCTCATCCGGCCTGTTGGCCTTTGGAAAGCTCATTTTGTAGGTGACCTCAGGTTCCAACCATCCCCAGCAGCTTCTGACTGCGTTTGTTGCAATGTTCATTCTGTCCCGAGGCCTGGGGAAAGCCTGGTGCAATCGTGAATGAGTTAAATGCTATCTTATCCTCAGTCGGATGGCCTGTTTTCATTTTCAAAATGCTGTGTGTCAGTGGCTCTAATGCAATGTCCAGCAATGTCTTGAGCAAGTGACCCGGCAGGGGACAGAGGATGCTGTTCACTTGAGATAGCCGCGTCACGCAAAGCGGCTTGCCTAACTGGGTTTGTAAGCCGTTGTTGCGAGACCACCATTGCAACAGGGATTGCTTCGGGGGATGGTCCCGGGAGGGCGTTGGTCCCTGCAGGCGAAGTTTGGGGCTATCTTTCACTTTCTGGAGCCCTTGGGACCCTGGGTCTCTGGCAAAGAGCACAGAAGAAGCATAGTTGGGAAATCCTATCAGATGCGCAGTGGTGCTGGTACAGATGGGTGCCTTGGGGCAAGAGGTGTGCAGACACCCTGTGTGAGCAGAGCTTGGGAGGAGGGAGGGCCATCCTGTGGAGGGTGAGGAGGGTCTGCATGCTGATCAAAAGCATGGTGACTCGGGTATTAGAAAAGCTTGGTTTCATAGCAAGTCTCCTGGGCTGGGAGCAGGGTCATGTGTTGTTAGCACTAAGACCATAGTGGATGACTGCATGCCCTGCCTACTCTCAGGGATGACCTTTCTGTGTGTTTTCTGGAAGGTCAAACTATTTGAAATAGTTTCTGCTCTCTTGACCCGGATCTGAACTACTGCCATCAACACCACTGCCATTAGCACAGTCACCACCACAGGAACCATTGTCACCACCATCGGCCCATCACTGTCACCACCAGCACCACAATCACCACCACCGTCACCACCCGTATCTCCACCCTGCATTAACACCACCACCGCACCTCCCTATTGGAACAGCATGTTAAGATTTAAAAGCACTTTTATATAATCTCTCAGTTAATACACCAACCCAAGACCTAGGTCTTACTATACCTATTGTGTAGTTGGGGAAGTTAAGAGAAGTGGGATATTTGGTGCAAGACTCTTAAGCCAGTGTATCCCACAGCAATATAAAGTGGCTCAGAAATGCAAGCAATAAACTGGATGTGCTGGTGCACATCTGTAATCCCAGGAGCACTCAAGAGGCTGAGGCAGGAGGATTGCTGTGAGTTCAAGGCCAGCCTGTGTCATATAGTGAGACACTGTCTCAAAAGAAAAAAAGGAAATGTGAACGACATACATGGTTTTACACTTTTGAATAGTCACACTGGAAAAAAGTAAGAAGAAGCTAGGTATGGTGGTGTACTTTGGGAGGCTGAGAGAGGATTAAAAGTTTGAGCCTGGCAGGGGAGCCTCTGTGAATCGGTGGGAGAGTGTTCCATACTAAAAAAGAAAAAAGGCTTGGGAATATAGCCCAGTGAAAAGGCTCTGGATTCAATCCCTGGTATAGCAGAAAGAAAACAAAGAAAGAAAGAAAGAAAAGAAAGAAAGAAAGAAAAGAAAGAAAGAGAAAGGAAGAAAAAGAAAGAGAAAGAGAACAGGTATAATTTCTTTTAGTGATATAGTTATAAGCCTGATATATCCCCAATGCTACCATTTTAACATGCAATAGATGCAAAATTATTGGACATCTTACATCCTGGTTTTCATGTCAAACCTTTGCAGTCTGGAGTATATTTATACCTTCAGCACATTTCCATGGAAACTAGGCACATTTCAAGTCACCACATGCAGCCGGTGGCCATTGTTTTGGGCAGTTCAATTCTAGACCTTTTAATTGGCTGGGTTGCTTCTCTTCTGACAGCAGTCTGCTATCCACACTACATATCTTACTTTTGCCGTTTCTAAAGGGAGGTACTGGGGCCAAGGTGTTCCTTAGGCTTTGCAGCTCTGAGGTGGTCTTCTTCCAGATGAAGTTAGAATCCCATCACGCTTCCCCTGGATGCATGACGCAGGGTCAGCAAATCAGGGGAAAGAACACGGAAGATCTCCACACCAAGGACTTGTGTTTCTTCTCCATGGCCTGCAGGGGCAAAGAGTGACAGACACAGCCACACGGAGACAGAAGTGGGCACAGGGAGCCCGGGTGTCCCAGACACAGCCACACAGAGACAGAAGTGGGCACAGGGAGCCCGGGTGTCCCAGACACAGACTCAGACACAAGAGACACAAAGACAAAGCCAGAGACGCATAGCTCCCCTAAGGTCACTTCTGAGTGTTTTCTCCACGTCCCTGCCATGTAACCCAATGTCACTGGGGCCAGCCTCCTTTCAGGACAGGTAAAATGGCCAGGGACACCTCCACGTCCCACCCAGCCCGTCTCCTTCTTGTCTTTTCTTCCACATGCAGATATGCATGCATGTGGGCACCTACGTGTGTATGGCCGCTCTTTGTCACTGAGAAAGGTAATCCTGCCTCTGGCTGGGGTCACAGTTAAGCAAAGTTTGACTGTTGCCACTCAAGGTACTTTCCATGTACCAAGCTGCCACCTGCATGGCTGCTTCCTCAACTCCTTTGGAATTCTGCTTCCATTTCTCCAACTTTCAAACATGGTTTTCTTTCCTTGGAGCCAAGTACACATTCCTTGGCCTCTTGACCTTCGAGTTTGCAATCTGTTGTTTCTTTTGCCTGGGACAAGACAAGACTCTCCTGGGATCTTGTTCCTTCCAGGTGCAGCCTCAGGCCCGCACAGTGTAGAGCCAGCGTAGATCTCAGACCTTTTTCTGGTCCCCATGTGCCCTGAATACCCAAGCCCGTGGGTATTCAGGGAGATACCTTGGGAGAGTCTGAAGAATCCTGAAGGTTTTCTGGGGCTCAGAGGAGGAGCTATCTTCTCCCCGTCTCAGGCAAAACGCATCACTGCCTGTGGATGGACTCCAGGCCCTCGCAGTCTCACCTGCCTCCCAAGTTCCTCATTAAGGGCTTCTCAGCCCTTTCTCACCCCTTCCCAAAGTAGTTCTCACCTTCCCAGGAGCCTCGGGTCAGCTCTGAATAAACTGCCTGTCTCTAAGCAGTGGAGTAATCGCTTCTCGGCCTTTTGGCTAAGATCAAGTCTAAGCAGTGGAGTAAGATGGTAACTGGGCAGGTGCTTTTCTCCCTAAGTCTCCAGCAGTGCTTATATCTGCCATGGGAGTTCATAGAGCAAGCTCACAGGCTTTCATATAGTACAGATACTGCCAGGAGGTGAGATTTCCTGCCCCTGAGTGCTCACACCTGTGTGAATTGGGAGTTCTTGAGGTTTCTTCTAAAGTTTTCCAGGTACAAGGTGTGACAAGACAGATGGTGAATGTTTAAGTAAAAGTGAAAACACTGATTATAGTAAAAGACACGTTGCCATCCATTCCCCTCAAGTCCTCCTCCCTGCTTTGAACACATTTACTCTATTGCTCTTCCACTTTCTGAAGCCATTCTGGAAGTCTTCTTTCATGAGTGTCTTTTCGTGACTGCTCCCATATCCTAGGCTGATTGAAGATGTCTGAGGCAATTGCTGTTGGATAAAAACATTATGGTGCATCCTGTTCCACTTTACTCACTGGATCTGGCTTCATGTGACTTCTCACTCTTCCTCAAAGTCAAAGCAACCATGAAAGGGGAAACGGGGAGGTAGCGAAAGACGTGCCCTCGCTCCTCCACCAGCAGATGGAGAGCATATTTTGAGGTGGGGAACCAAGCAGGGAGATAAACAAAGATCTGGGGAGAATGAACCGTGAGCCTTCTGCACAGGCACGGCTGGTTTAGATTCCATTTTTTAAGGTTTGGGTATCATTTTCCTAACCTAACAAGAGGCACTCAACAGTAATTTAAACACGCGTTCTCTATAAAACATGATGTGTATTAGAATGGGCAGGGTCCTGTGGGAGGGTGAGAGGATGTCTCAGAGTGGCACTTGTCCACAGGGGGAGCTGGGAGTGGAGACAGTTCTGGCAAAGAGAGGTGCGTGGATGGGACTGGCAGCCAGGGAAGAGCCAAGCCACAGGGGTAGTTGGGCAGATTCACAACAACCAAAGCCCTCAGTGGGTTGGCGGAGTTTTCGTGCCCAGGAATAAGATATTCAAACCTCTGTAAAGAAGTCTTTGTTCTGTTCATGCTGATACTTTTAGTTCAGTATCATCGTTTTTTGGGAAGAAAACCTCTAGACAGAGAGGGCGTCCTTGTCGCAACTAGCTCTGGTCCCCTCCCGGGGAATGGGACTTTGTGCTTTCACTTAAAATGCCTCTTTCTGCCTTTGTTCTACAATAAATACTTCTGCTCAGTCCTTTTGTGACTCTGTGCCTTGTAATTCTTTTTGGGTTGACAGAAGAATCCATCAGCTGGGAGGTAACAAAAGGTAAGCTCTTTGAATCAGTTCAGACCACAGCAGCACAGCTAAAGACACTCACGAAAGAAGGCTTTCAGAGCTGCGTTAGAGAGGGGCAGGAGGGTGGGATAAGTGTGTTTGAAGCTAGAGGGAGTTCTTTGCAGGAGGGTAATTGGCAATGTGCCTTTTACTGTAATAGTTTAAAAAAATTTAAACATTCACTGCAGCTTTTGATAATACTACGTAAGTAGCATTGTTCTCCCAGTTTTAGAGAAGACACATTGACACCTACGGAGGCCTTCGCCTGTCATAACCACGCAGCTCCCTCACCCAGTCCGTGTCTCCTGGGCCAGCTCTCCCTCAGTGGGCAAGGCTGTGGCTATTACCCTCTCCCGCCCCCAACAAAACCGTGCTGAAGTCTGACAGAGCTTCAGAGTCAGGGTCCAAAGCAGGGCCTAGGAGAAGGTGTGGCGAGACACTGCTTCGGGTGGCTGGGTGAGGGCTGGCAGGACCTCCTGCTGTCACACCCCCAGGGCAGCAGCAGCTCCTGTCGGGCAGACGTTTCAGAGTCCTGAGGGGGCTTAGGAAGAGCAGGGCTGCCTCAGCTGTTGCCGTGTGACCCAGTGGGCCTGACTCAGCCACTTCAGAGCAGTCAGTCACTCCCATTCGGTCACCCCTGGATGGAGGGTGTTCCCAAGTGTCCCTCTGGGCCCCTTGAGGCATTGCTCAACACTGTGTTTGTCAAATGATCAACAAGGTCCAGTGTTTTGAAATGAAGTTTTTAAAGAGGAGGCAAAGGCTTTTGGTTTTTTCTCTTAGTTTCACCACAGAACAGAATGGGGGGAAGTATGTGAGCTCGGAGGGCCAGACATGCCCCGAGCCCAGAGAAGGAAGCACACTGGACGCTCACTGGCCTTCAGGATGGCTGGTTTCCTTCCCAGGCCAGGACTGGAGGGGAGGTGTTTTGCAGAGCTCAGCAAGCTGGGGGTAGGGTAGGGGGTAGTCTCTGAGTCACGAATGGAGGGGGCTGTGTGGTGTGGCAGACACAGAATGAACGCTTACTTCAGCCCCTGTAGCACAAAGCCTTAGGGTTGGGGTGGATACATGTCAGGGATGCTGGGATGAGGGAGCGCCGCTTACAGTGGATTCAGGGAGTGGGACATTGATTATGTGGGTCAGTGGTGTGGAGTCATCATGGTAGGACAAAGTTTGGGGTCGGGACACACTTTGGTTGGGATGTAGATTAGGAACTGGATGATGTCACTGAGAGTATGTTCAGCAGGAAGTAACAGAAAACTCAATCCATTGTAGCTCACATAGTTAGGGTAACCACTTTGGGAGGCTGAGGCAGGAGGATCGCAAGTTCAAGCCCAGTCTGGGCAATTTAACCATTTAAGGAGAATTTGTCAGAATAAAAGATAAAAAGGGCTAGAGACCCTCAGTGCAAAGGGTCTGGATTTAATCACCAGTACCAGGGAACAAAAGCATTAGGGGATTATTTTTGTCACAAAACGAGAAATTTGGGGGCAAGCAGGGGGCAACAAGAGCTCAACTCCACCAGGTGCTGAAGGTCTGGGCTGTACCACTGGTTTTCATGTTTGCCTGGCGCTGGAAAGAGCTGCTGTGGCCCCAGGCATCGTGCTCACCGGCCAGGCAGCAGGGAGCACAGGAGGTCACCCCAGCTGGGGCTGTTTACTTTTACTGGGGAAATCATAAACTTTCCCAGATGCCTTCTCCTTCCCAGAAGATTTCTGATGTTCTTTCCTTAGTCACAGCTATGCCTTTGTGGTACTAGGGATTGAACCCAGGGCCCTTGTAACTATGCTACATGCACAGCCCTTCCAACTATTTTTTTTTTTTTGACAGGCTATTGCTAAATTTCTCAATTACTCAGGCTGGGGTTGCACTCATGATCCTCCTGCCTCAGCTTTCCTGAGTGCCGGATCTCAGGTGTGTACCCCCACGCACAGCTCTCTGGGTGGCCCCTAAGTGTGAAGGAAAAGAAGCTCAGTGCTCTGCCCTTTGGCTACCAACCAGAGAGGAGAAGAGCGGGGTGGGCTGGGTGTGGCCCAGGCAGAGGTGGAGACGGCTGTGCAGGTAGCAGGGTAGAAGAGCTGCCATCTGGCAGCGCATGGCCTATTCTGAGCTCCTCCAGCCAGACGTCCTTGGCAGGGGGCCCTCTCTGCTTGGCTGTTTTGGCGCTTGTGTCTGTGTTTCCTGGAAAATGGCCGTGCCCATGTGTTCAAGGGTTCAGCCCAGGCCCAACCCCACGAGTGCCCAGCAGGTGGCATGCCCATGTGATTTGTGGAAGTGTGTGTGGGTATGAGGGGGCTGTGCAGAGGGCGGGGAGGGTCCAAGTCGGCCTCCTGCACCTGTCTCCTCATCAGGTTCCAAAGCCCCAGGTCTATCTGTCTTTGTGTTTGAGGCACGGTCTTCCCAGAGTGGTGTTTGACCCCTGCAGGACAGCTGGGGTCCCCTGTGGAGATGGGGTGCGATCGAGGTGGGCTCACAGAGTCTCAGCAGGGAGCTTTCAGAGCGAGGGATCAGCAGCCGCTGCCTTCCCTGAAGGAAAGAGCGTGTGACTCACTCCTGACTCACCGGCTACCACCTCTCCAGGGAGGGTCTCTCTGGACTGTCATCCTGGCTCTTCACAGGTGTCTTCCTGGCCTCTTCCTGGGTGACCTGTCCTCCCTCACCAGGGT
The DNA here is from genome assembly GCA_004027595.1 of Dinomys branickii. Lineage (NCBI taxonomy): Eukaryota > Metazoa > Chordata > Mammalia > Rodentia > Dinomyidae > Dinomys > Dinomys branickii. Next base: position 153,531 of record PVLD010000320.1, on the reverse strand, counting down.
CTCTGCTTTCAGTATCAGGGCACAAGTCTAGATGGCTGCCCAAAGCCTATCCCGTGGCTCCTGCCTCCCTTCCCCTTTGCCCACTGGCCTGAGTATGACCTGGCTTCTGCAGATTCGGGCTTCCCCATTGGAAGGTGCGAGTCACAGAGCAGATCGCTGAAAGGCTCGCTCTGTATCTCACCCAGCGATCGAGTCCTGCTTTGGTTGGGTACCAATGTGGAGATCAGATCCACGCCAAGACCGCTCTTAGGCCCAAGGCGAAGAGCGCTAAGTTGAATTTACTCCTCCCGTTCCCTTTCTCCTTTTGATGGAAAAAATGTCAAAAATAACACACAAAGGTGTTTTTCTGTGGAAGGAAGAGGACAAACCCCTTTCCACCATGAACCCTCTTAGTTTTGAATACTCTGGCCTTGCTTTTCGTGTGTCTTGACTTACACAGCTGCAGTCTTGGACCATTCTCTTGGCAGCTGGGCCGTGAACATCCTGAGAGGAAGTGGGGGCCTGTGTCATTCAGAGCCCCTCGAGGCCGGGGGATCTTGGCCTTCCTGAGGCCCACGGAAGCACAGCCCTCCTTGTTTGTTGTCACAGTCTTTGGGGGCTGCTCCCACTTACTCCTGCCGTTTCCCAGAAGTAGAAAGTGACAGACCTGGGATTTGAACGCAGGGCCTCTGAGGTGAGAGCGCCTCTTCCCTCCCTTGCTTCAGTGTTTGCAGCCTCAGCACTGCCCACACATAGGGCTAGAGTTCTGTGGGATTTCTTGTGGAGGTGCCAGCTGTCTGACAGTGTCTCAGGCCTCTTCCTCCCACACATGGGTCCCCCTGCCTGTGGTGGTGACATCCAAACTTATTTCCAGACAGCAGCAAATGTTCCCAGGGAACACAGCATCCCTGGGTTGAAGACCACAGCAACATGGCCAAGAAGAGCAGACCGTGGGTTGCTCGTTGGGTGTCACTCTCCTGGGCACCCTGGCTGAGTGTTCGGCGGGTGCCCTGGTGCACTTGCCCGCCCTTGCTCTCTGGGCCCAGGCTGTGCAAATGGGGGCGGGATGAGAATCCACACCTCCTCTGCAGCCCTCTCTGCCTGGCGCCTTCTCTGGGAATCTGGGCCTTGCTTGTCCCTATCACACCCACGTCACACCTAGGAGTGCAAAGCAGGAAATGCTCCCCTCTTCCAGCCCCACGCCAGGGCCCAGGCTCCGGGAGCAAAATGCTCCTGCTGCACACAACATCGTAGATGTCCCACAGCGTCCTCAGCCTGCATGGCCACTCACAGCTCCCAAACTGGAAAGTCTTACTAACTTTCTTCCCTGCTCTTCCTAGTAAGCAGGGGCCAGGAGAAAGGAAGCCCACAGACAAAGCCCCACCCTGCTTTTCAACCCTAACCCAGCTTGGCTCTAGAATGGCTCATTCCTGAATTCACTTCACACTGAACATCTATTTTGGGCAAGTAAGCTTTTAAGGACTTGGGTTTTGGTGTGAAAAATGGGGTAGTATGATGTAGTGTGGTGTTTGGGGTTAGGGCCTGACAAAGTTTCGCGTATACTTAAACCCCAACAGCATCTAGCAATGTACTGAATACAGGAAACAAGAAGGAAAATCCTGTCTTCTCTTAATCCCCAAGTGCAGGAGGTTTGCAAGATATAAACCAACCCTTTTCCTTGACTTTTTGTTTTTCTTTTTGAGACAGGGTCTCCCTCTGCAGTTCAGGCTGGCCTTGAGCTCACTTTGTAGCCCAGGCTGGTCTTGGACTTGCAACAATCATCCTGCCTCAGCCTCCTGAGTGCTGTGATTACAGGCATGTGCCACCATGCCCTACTCTTTTCCTTGATTTTTGCTTTTGGGAAAGAAAGTTATTCTTCATGAGAAGATGTTCTTCCATTTCATGTACAGTGAATGGGCTTGCTGTCATTATTAGTGAATTAATGAAGCCCATGGATTCCTTGTTTTTAATTTTGGAAACAGCAAGTCTCAACAGAGAGAACCTACACACGTGATGACTTGGTGTGGGGGAGGGTGCCAGCATTTTCCACTGTAGTCAGTTTTTGCGACCTACAGCTAGAAAGCTGCTCAGGCACAGGGCAGAGGCTGATCTGCGGGTGCAAATTCCACCTCTGACACACAACACTGCCGTGAACCTCAGGCAAGTCCCCAAACCCTGCAGAGCCTCAGTTTTGTCATCTGTAGAATGGGAGCCTAAACAGAACTATATGCATCATAGCTCTGGGGTGGGAGCCAGTGCCCTGAAGCTGGTGTCTGGGACTCAGGAGGAGAGGGGTGGCCTCCAGGGGTTCCCTGTAAATGGAGCCCAGCTGGGGGGGGTGGGGTTTGAGCTGTCCCTGGCCTCTCCTACAAGGTAAATATGTGAGATTGGGAAAGTTGGTCAAAGGAAAGGAATTCAGTTTGTGAAACAGCTTCAAAGGGGATTTGGGGCAACATGTTTTGCCTTTGATTGTTTGGTTGTAACCACTTGTAGGTTTTATAAAACTGTTTACTGTCTCCTCCCCTCTCTTTTTAATGGACAGGAGGCCTTCTCAGGGTACAGATGGGCTGTCCCTTGCTGGGGTCTAGCTATCAGGCAGACAGCTCCGACAGTGGCTGTTAGAAGTCTCGGCCCAGGTGGGGCTCTGACTCCCACGGGGACCTGGTGTAGGGCTGACCACTCCCATATTTGCCCACCTGATTCCCCAAATGTCCTCTAGAATATTCCATCTGTCACAGTTCCTGTGCTTTTAGCATGGTCGATTTCTCCTCTGGGAAAAGGCTGCTGTTTGCCAGCTTTCTTCCTCAGTGTGAGTAACAGAAGGGCCGGGTGTTAGCTGCCGGTGCCTCACAGTGGACTTATGCATGTTTATGGAGAACAGAAGATATGGCCCCGAGACAGAGTTCTGAACCTCACAGGCCTTACTGAGATCTCTGCTTCTAACAGTCTGCTTGTGCTTCTCTGGGGGTTTGGGGAGCCCAGCCCTAGGGTTAGGACCAGTGAGACCTTCCAGGCTAAAGACTAGGGGCTTTGCCTTGTCCTCCCTTGCCCCTCAGCTCCCACACTGACGTTTTGCTTGGTTTGTCCCGGTTCTCTGTCCAACCTGGACAGCTGAGTTCAACTTGGCTGAACGCTGAGCAGAGACACGTTGGGAGCTGGTGTTACAATATCTAGGAACTTGGGCTGCGGTGAGAGCCCTGCCTTTTAACTGTTGTCTTGATGAATTAGTTTCCCCTGAGGCTCAAACCCAGGGCAATGCACACAACAGGCAAGCACTCTGCCATGGAGCTCCCCCCCAGCACCTCTAATACACTTTTCACTGCCTCAAGGACCCTGTCGGTGTCTCGGTGTCTCGGGCAGAATGTTTCCCATCCCTCTACAGTGCCCACCCTGATCCTGAGGACCTGTAGATAGCTCACCTGGAGGGGCCAGAAGGACTTTGCTGGTGCCACGACGAAGTCACAGGTCTCCAAGTGGAAGGTCGCCCTGGGCTCTCCTGAGGGCTAAGTGCACTCAGAGGGTCCTAGGGGTGGGGAAGAAGGTGGGAACCCCCGGGGCAGAACAGGAGTGTGAAGGTGGGAGGGGAGGTGGGGCGGGGCCACTGCTGAGTTGAAGGTGCAGGAAGGGACCCGGATGTGGCCTCTAGAAGCAGCAGAAGCAGGAAAAGGTTCTCCCGTGGAGTCTCCGGGAAGACACAAAATGCTGGGGCCGCCATGATTTTAGCCCCGTGAGATCCATTTTAGACTTGTGACCTGCAGAATGGAGCTTTTGCTGTGTGGTTCTGAGCTGCCAGGATTGTGGGAATTTGTTTCGGCAGTGACAGGAAATGTAGTTGTGGTCAGGGACTCTCAGAAACTGACAGGGCAGGTCACTACCTGCAAGGGCACTGTGCGGTCCCCACACTCCCTCTGGGGGTTGAGGACTTACTGCCCGGGAGTATAAGGGACCCCGTGACAGGGTATGTGTGTGTGGAGCAATAGACAAGGCTCTGATCTGGGCAGAGGAGGAGATGCTGCTCTGACCCAAGGCTCCGCAGACAGAGATGCTTGAGTTGCTCCCGAAGGACGGACAAGGGGAGCCAGGAGGGACTCAAGGAGGAGCCGATGCAAAAGCACAGTCTGAGTCTGGGTCCTGGGTGTGAGCTGGCTCCGGGGTTAGTGCAGAGTGCTGAGTCACGGACCTCTCCTGAGTGCTCCCTGCTTGACCCACCTGGGGGTGAGATGAACCGGAAAGGAACGTGGGTCTCAGATCTGGCAAGAAGAGGACCAGTGTGCCCAGCCGTCCCAGCAGGAACTCAGTGCTGAGACCCGCAGACCCCACGTGCTGTCCAGAGAAGGCATTCATCGTGGGGTGAGGTGGGGGTGGGGTAGGGGTGGGGGGCAAGGGGTATGTCGCAGCAGGCCAATCGGGTCTCCTCTGCGCATGACTTGCTGGCTTTGGACAATTTGCTTTGCCTCTCAGCCGTATTTTCACCACTGTAAAGTGGCCGCGCACGACTTACTCCGTGAGGCCTATTCCAGGCTGTGATTCAGTCGCTGACCATGTGTGTAAGAAGCTTGGCACTCAGCAGGTGCCCAGTAGGTGCCCAGCAGGTGCTAGTAAGTGCAGCTGCAGTTGGTGCTTAACTCACTTGGAGGAGAGCCTCCCTTCCACTCGCTCTCCAGGGCTCTGCGCGTATATGTGTGTGCATATCTGTGTGTGTGTGTGTGTGTGTGTGTGCGCGCATGCGCGTGTGCACGTGCATGCAGGGGCTGGGGAGATGGTGCCATCCCTGTGGGCCCTGACCCCTTGGCAGGCTGGCCCTGCCACCTGGTTGTGGGAGGCCTTCCCCCAGGTGGTTGGGGAGTGGTTTGGTTTTTTCACAATGACAGGTTCCTGAAAGTCTCCCTGCGCTCTGGGCTGGGGGTAGCTGGGCATGGGCCAAGTGGGGAAACATAGAAAGAAGAAGGAACTTCGTGTTAGAAAGCAGCACAGGGCGGGAGGGGGCCCACAACTGCAGGGACAGTGGAGGGGCCTCAGGGCCTCCTGCATCCCCAGACAGGGGCTGGCCTCACCTCCCTGGCTGGGCACCCTGCCGGAGCAGCCTGCAGACCCCCCACGATGCCCCCGGCTATCTGGGGGTCCCTCCACCTACTGGGTGAAGCTGCCCTGCCCCTCACACCTGCCTGCTCTTACAGGCCCTACACTGGCTGCTTTTGAGCCAGTTTAGGAAGGACACAGGAGGCTTCCCTGTCAGAGTGGAGGTCACTGGGGAGGCCAAGCCAAGTCCCTTCCAGCTCCCTGGGACTGCAGGACCCTCCGTGCCCTGGACTTTGCCCTGGTTACAGCTCCTTCAAGTGGGCGGACACCAGCCACATGGACTTCTGCGGGCTACATCCTGCTCTCGTCTCCTTTCCTGGGGGCTCTGGCTGTGTCCACTGCCCGTCTTCTGCAGCTGCCTGTGAGCGTGGAGGCCTTGAGGAGTGCTACCGTTCTCTGGAGCCTCGGTTTTCCAGTCTGTCCAGTGCAGAAAGAAGCCACCACCTGTTCTTTGGGGCCGATGGCCCAGAGGGCTGGATCCCCCCTCATGCGTGTCCAGCACATCACAGGCTCAGGGAGGGGACTGTGTGTCCTGGACTGGCTGGCATGGCCTGCTTTATGCCTGTTCTGGTAGGTTAATGACTAACAACACACTCCAAGGGGTCTGGGACCGTAAATTCCCTAGCTGTCATCTGTTTTCTCTCTTAATTACTGGAACTGTCTTTCTCTTGGCCTAGTGGCCTCTCAGCTAGAGGCAAGAGCATGGTATGTGCTCCGGGTTCTCATCCCGGCTCTGCTGCCCAGCACAGTGTGGCTTTGGGCCAGTCAGCTTCTGGAGCCTCTCTTGCCCCATGGCACCATGTGGCCAATGTCACCCATCCGTGGAGGGTGCTGCGGCGTGTTCTCACGTCCACCCCCACTCAGCAAGTGCTTAGCTGGTTTGTGGCTTGACTGAGCGAATGAGTGCTTGCTGTGACTGAAGGAGGCGCTCCCATCCCCCTGCAGGCTGGGGCGGGGGCGGGGGCCAGCTTGTATCTGTGGTCAGTGCCTGCTCGCGTTTCCTTGGCCTTAGTTCCTGTTCCCAGAACCACTCTGAGCACCTGTTTCTTCAGCCTGAAGCTGAGAAATTGGGCAAGACAGACTGCCAGCCTGCTGCCAACTCTAGCCAGGTTTGTGGCCTCAGGCACCACATTGTGATGGGTTTATGGGACTCAAAGGCCTCAGTTTGAATCCTGGCTCTGCCTCTCAGGAATTAAATTGTGTGACCTCAGGCAACTGACTAAACATTTCTGGCTCACCATTTTCTCAAGTGAGGAAGGGAAATCTCATGTAACTGGGGCTCTTCGATGGGACAGCTATTTGAAGTGTTTGTCCAGGCTGGGGGCCCGGGCAGGCCCTTTCACAGGCCAGCTGGCCAGGCTTTCTTGTGAGCAGTGCCACTGTGTCTCTGACTGCCATGCCCTCTGGACATTTCCCTTGGGGATGGAGGTCAGGGCCAGGTGAGAAGCCTGAGAACCCTGAGTCAGGGCCCCTGAGAACCCTGGAAACCTGCTTGCCAAGAGCCACCGGTCTCTTGGATCCAAGCTTGCCTGCTTTGTGGCCCAGCAAGGTTGTAGGGTACGTAATAGTGAGGAGCAGAGGACATAGTAAACCACCTGTGGACGGGGCAAATGTGCCATGAGGACGTGAAACTGCAGGCATTGCCCTAAGTGTGAGAGCCGGAAGGCCAAATGCATGCTCACTGGGCATCTGCTGGGTGCCAGCCTTTGCCCCCAGGTGGCTCCATTTCATGGTCACTTCTACTGTGAGAGGCAGGCCTTGTCATTCTTGCCTCAGGGTGAAGCTTCGAGAGGGGCAGGTTTCCCTGAGAATGACTAATGCCACCCAGCAGAGGGGCGATCAGACTGGTGCTTCACCCTGGGCTGGGTGTCTTCCTCTGCCTTCCCACCTGCAGGGAGTGGCCAGGCCTGCATTTCTATCCCTCTCACTGCCAAAACAGTACGGCCTCTGGACACTGCTTCAGTCTTCTCCCACAACCTGAGACTTCTCCTGCCTACTCCTCAGGGACACTCTGAAGATGGACAGGACTGTGTTTTCCTAAGCTCCTCAGAGGGTCCAGGGCAGTGTATTATGAGCTGGAGCAGTGGCAGCCATAATGAATGCTCTCCCAACATGCTATTGCCCAGGCCAGGGGCAGACACCAATCTCCCCATTTTAGAGATAGGAAAGCTGAGGCCCGGGCTATCACATGGCCCAAAGTGTCCTAACAAGTGAGTCGCCGATCCATATACCCCTCTCCTCCTTTGCGCTGCCTCCCTCTCGACAAGCATGAGGAGAGAAAGGAGCCTCTGCTGTGGGGGAGGGGGTGGAAGCGGAAGGAAGGTGGAGAATCCTGGTGCTTAAAGCTTTCAGCTCCCGGCGCTGAGCCCGCAGCTTGCCAGCCTCACCCTCACACCACTTGTGAGCCAAAGGAGCCCAGGAGAGGGCGAGCAGTTCACGTCAGAGCTGCGAGGCAGGTGAGAGGCAGAGTGGGGATTCCGCTGCCTGTGGTGGGGCACACCCCTAATGCCAGCACTCTGGAGACTGAGGCAGGAGGATCGAAAACAGGAACCCAACCTGGGCAATTTAGTAAGTTAGCGAGACTCTCTCAAAATAAGAAGACCCAGCGTGTAGCCCAGTGAAAGACCCTGCTGCATGCAATCCTCAAAACTGCAAAAAAAGAAAAAAAAAGACAAAAAGAGTTGTTTCTACAGCAGCCCCCCATGGCTTTGTGACCTCTTTTGGAGCAGTGGGGTCTACACAGCATGGGCTCTGTGGCCCTGTGACCTGTGTGACTGTAGAGGTCCCCTCAGAAGGACTCTGTGCTCAGTGGCTTGTCTGACTTTCCCTGTCTATCTTGAAATTCATACTAATTCTTGGACAAGGGGCTTTGTAGTTATTGTCTTCTTTGGCACTGGGTCCTAAACACCGTGTGACTAATTCTGGTTCCACACACAGATGTGATTCCTCTCCCTGTGAGGGGCCTGGGGCAGCCACCTCCCCTGGGTGTCCTCATCTACATCACCAGAGTGTGGTGGGCACAGCTCTGGATCCATCCCGTTCACAGCGCGGCGTCACCAGGGCTTGCTGAGGACCAGTGTGGGTCCAGTGCGGGTCCCGTCTCCTGAGGGGCCTGATGGAGACGGAGCCTCAGTCCCCGGGAAGACCTGGCACTTGTGGAGCTTTAGAGTGGCTGAGAGCACTAGAGCCCCAAGAAAGGGGCCGAGGGGCCCCCGGGCTGTGGCAGTCTGGTACACGGCCCCTCACAGGCGGATGTGAGAAATTGTTGACCTGTGTCCTTGGATGGTTAACTGGGTGGGGGTAACCAGCTTTTCCTTTTCAGCAAGCACACTTGGGCTCCTTCAAAGGTGTCACCAGGGCAGAGGTGAGCTGACTCCACTGCTGCCATCCTGCTCGCATCTTCTGGCCAGCTGCACCTGTGCTGGGAGCGGCTGGGCCCAGGAGAGCTGGGATTCCTGCTCACGGTTTCACTTTCTGCGGTGCGGCAGCCGCTCAAGCCTGCGCTGATGCACCTGGGAACCCAAGTCGCCGAGAACCTCGCTTCCTCCACCCAAGAGACTGCAACAGTGCAGACTCAAACTGACTTTTCCTCTCTCTCCTCACTCGCCCCAGCTCTCACTGCTCCTTCTTGGCATCATCTCTAAATTAACTGCTTGAACTGAAGTCCCCAGCTCAGGTTCTGCTTTTTGAGGAGCAAAAGATAAACTTGGTGGGATTGTTCAGAGCCTTATCAGTCCCTCTATGGGCTGAATTCCCCAGGTCCAGGGCAGATATTTGGTATCTCTTCCAATATGGCTTCCTCCGTGGGGAGGTTGGTGGCAGCAGCCAGAAGTAGATGTGAGTGAGGCTTGCTGACAAGGTAGGTGATGACATTTGGTCAGGAGTGGCAGCTGGGGACAGAGTGGGGGCTGAACTTTGCTAAGACTAGGGTTCAAGCCTGTTGTTGGTTGTATCCTTCATGGCATGAGCCGGGCAGTGTCCTGCCTCTCTGGGCTGGGAGCTTCCTTTGTAAAATGCAGGCTACAGTGCACAGAGCTCCTGGCTTGCAGTGAGCACTGAGCGTTCTTGCAGCATCTTTTCATGACTGACAAACAGCTCTATCGGCACGAGCTGTGATCAGTGGAAAGCAAGATGGCAGTTGCCCCTTGAAGAGATGGGAGTGGGAGTCTTGGAGCTGGGTTTGACCACGCTTTGAGCTGTGGCGCCACCATTGGAAGAGCTTCCTGGAGGCTCTCGCCAGCAGTTCTGCTTGTTAAATGCGGTCCTTGATCCTCCATGTGTGGCCTGGAGACACTGTTGGGACAGAGGAAGGGCTGGGGCTCTGTGCTTGCTTGCTTTGTGGGTGTTTATGAGCTGGTCTTTGCAGAGAGACCATGTGACCCTGGGACTGGTCAACAGTTGATGCACTGGCCTGGCAGGGGGAGGGCAGAGAGGGGGTGTCAGTGTGGGCACTGCACACTGTTGTCCATGCACACTGGGCAGCTGGTGTGTGCCCGGCTTTGTCCTGGTGGAGGCACAGCAGGCCTGAGCGCCCGGCCTTCCTGGGGTTTCCACTCGCATGGCAGTGCAGGTGAGAAGAAAGGTGCCATGAATGGTTGGGCCGTGCCACGGTGGGAAATGAAGCCAAGTGGGAACGAGGAGGGGAGCAGAAAGGCAACACAGAAGAGGGGCTGTGGATGGTGGCTTGAGGAGCTGACATCAGAGCTGAGTCTTGCCGCGCTCTGGGGCGAAGGCAGAGAGATAACGGTGCAAAGGCTGAGGTAGGTGACTGCTTGGGGTTTTTGAGCAAGGGAGCTGGAGTGGTGCAGGAGAAGGGGGAGGATGGTGAGAAGGAGGGGAAGGAAGGGGCGGAGACAGAGTGCTACTGAGAGTAAGTGAGAGAATCTAGCACCTAATGGAGGTCAGGTCACACAGGGCTTTGCAGGGAGGCAGAGTTCAGGTTCAGTCTTTGCCGCTAGCTACTCTGTGTTTGTGTGGCTTTGGTTATGTCCTCCTTGCCCTGGGCCTGATTTCACTGTGTGGTGCTGAGGGATTGGACTAAGCAAATAGTCTGTGGCTCTTCAATGTCTGCTTTCAGAAGCCAATGCCCAGACCCCGCTGAAGTGGGCTGGACCCGCGGCCTTGAGCTGCGCCTTAGCGCTCGCACTTCTAAGCTCCTGCAGGTAACAGAGCAGCTGGGGCAAAACGTGCCAAGAGGACCAAGTGGGCCCTACTGCTCTCAAAGACACTTTCAGCCCTACAGGGCTGTTGTCACTATGGCCTCTGTCAAGCTCTTCTCCTGCCTGGGCCCAGACCAGCTTCAGCCTAGGCCTGTGGTCCTCAGCCTGCCCCCGGAGTACCCATGTCTGCACACAGAGCCCACAGCCCCATCCCCCACTTCCTTCCCCCAGAGCCATGGGCTAGAGGGCACTGGGCAGGGGGCACATCGGATCCTGGGCGATTTTGTTTACGGTGCACATTTCACTTCTACAGGATCTGCACAGCTGTGATCTTGCCTCATCGAAGTTGCCAACCCCAATGGGCGGCCGTCACCACGTTTGCTAATCTGCTTGGTTCCTCTTTCGGCATGTGCCTTTCCCTCCTCGTTCCCGTGGCTTCGTGGAAGTGGACCGGGGCCTAGAGGGTGACTAAGAGGGGAAGCCCCTGTGCTGCGAGGCTCCCAGCAGCTCCTGGATTGCGTAAGGGCTATTTTGGAGGAGATTGCAGACGCTCTGATGAATCATCCCAAGCGCACATGGCTCAGCGGGGGCCAGTCCTTCCTCCTGCTGCTCATGGGGAAAGCAGAGCTTCTCAAAATGAATCAGCAGCGCCTGAACCCCAGGCCTACGTGGGAGGAGTGTGGTGGTGCAAATCACACATTTCCAGAGTATTGGGGTGCAGCCTGTGGGGTCTGGGAGAGGGGGCTGCAGGAGCCCAAGTCTTTGGTTCCTTAATGACTCAAAGGGCCTCTCTCGCCCACCTGAGCCAGCCACCTGCACTCTGCCACACTGGGCAACGTAGCAATGTCACTTGCACGTACCGAGTAGGCGTGGGCTGCATTGCTGCTATCAAACGGAGACAGATCTGGTCTGAATCCAGAAGTCCTGGAGGCCTCTCCTTCCCTGGGGGCCCCAAGTGAGAAATATCTAATACATGTTAGGAAGTGGAGAGGCCCGTCTTGCTCCCTCAAGCTCAGAGGCAGAGCTGAGTGGTGGTTGGAAGCTTCCAGGCTTTGGAAGTGGGCAGTACTGGGACTGAGGCCCAAATCTAATGGAGTGACAGGAAATAATTGCCTAGACATAGCTGGGGCCTCAGTGCTCTCTTTTGTAAAATTAGGAAATAAGATCTTCCCTCTGAGGCTGCCATTAAGAACACACGGGGTTTACACAGAGGCAGAGAGGTGCAGATACTGAGCATGCAGATTCTGTAGCCAGGGGTTTAGTCTTTGGCCTTCTACATATTAGCTGTGTGTCCTGGGATAAATTACTTAGGTGTTCGTTGCACCTGTTTCCTCGTCTTTAAATGAGGATGACAGAGTAATGCCTTCCCCACAGAGTTAGTGAATAGGCTCCGAGGGGCAAAATGGAGAATGTCTGGGACAAAATGAGACTCGGTGAGTGTGAGCTGAGTTGCTGCTGTGTAAAGTGAGTCTCATGGAAAGTTACCATAGATTTATTAGGGTCAGAGCTCCAAAAATGGTAGTCGTGTGGTTGCCATGGTCATCATCATCATCGTCGTCATAATTATCATTGTTTTTCTCCTGAGAGCTGGGGGGGTTTAGACAGCAGCTGGGGCATCTGGGCACCCCGGGGAAGGAAAACAGCAGCAACTGTGGAATTACCCTGGAGCCTCTTTATAATTCTGCTTGGCTTGGTTCTACCCCTGCGGGAGGAACACTTTGCATTTAACCGGGCTGCAGGAGCGAGAGGAGGGGGTAGTCTGTCTCGGAGAGGACTAGTGTTCCCAGATACGCTCTTCATCTCTCTGCAGTGATGAGTAACCTTAACGATTGCTCAATCCCTGCCATGCTGAAGATGCTGAAGATGGCCGGGCAGACAGCCCGGCTCCATGGCAGAATCAGGCCACCGAGGCTGAGAGGCGAGAGTTGCCACTGGCATTTGTTGGGCAATAGCTGAGACTCTGCTTCTCTGTGGCGGCTGCTGGTGGTGCACGGCTCCCTCCTAGACGTGCTGTTTGGCGCTCTGTAAGGGTCTGGCTCGTTCTTCTCCTATTCAGAAGCCATATAGTTGGCTTGGGATTAATCTAATTTCAATAAGTAGGTTTGAAAAATAACTGCTTGGACCCCACTCCAGACCAATAGAATCTAAACATCTGTGGGTAGACCTGGGAGTTGCACAGTTGAAAGGCTCCCCAGATATTTCAGGTGTGCAAAGTGGGTTGAAAGGCCACTGCTTGGAAATGAATTCTTTTGCTTTCATCCTGATCTACAGGCTCTCCCTGTCCCACTCAACCTGTATCACTTCATTTTCACTCTCCTGCATTTAATTGTGATTACTTCATTTGGATATGTTCTAATAAAATTAATTGGCTGAATGATTTGACCACCCAAAAAAGTATTTATTGAAATCTACCGTCTGCCAAATGCTGGTATTGGAAGGGCAGATGCAGTAGAAGCAGGAACAGACGAAGTCCTTGCTTCCACAGAACCTATATTTTTGTATAAGGAAGAAGAAAATAAGCCAATAAACAATACTCATGGGTGGAGGTGAGGAAAATCTAACAGGGAGGGATGTGTGAGAGTGACAGGTGGTCAGGGAAAGTGGCATCTGAATAGACACCTGAATGAAGCAAAGTCACCACTGTATGGATGTGTGAAAGTAGACTTCCGGAGGGAGAACAGAAATTACTAAGATGCTAAATGAGCATTAATGAGCATATACACCCTTTGAGTTCATCCCATTCCACCCTCATTAACATCTCATCCTGTACAGATGGCCCATCGCATTCTGGCCCTAACTCGTTTCTTTTGACTTGCTTTAGCCAGTGGGTTGCTGGTCCAACCTCAGGTCACACTTGGGGAAATGGCACACGCTGATGAAGAGATAGTTGACGGAGACCCACCTCCAGGCCAGTTCCCCTTGGCTCTGGATAGGGGTCCTCCCCAGCAGCCGTGTGTTAAAATCGTACTCAGGGCTAGAGAGAAGCTAGAAGCCTGCTATTTTAGATCTGTTTCCTCACATTCAGCTCTTTGATCTATGGGTCTGTGTTTGACTAGTTACTCCAAGAAGCCCACTGGGATTCAAGCTACTTGCCTAGCCTAGTGTCTGAAATTGCCTTCTTGGGTTGTGGGTGAGAAGTCCTAGAATCATACACAGGAAGGGGACAGAGAACAGCAAGATACGACTGAGGAAGAGAAAGGGTAACTGATAGGATCCGACTGGGGCATCCAGATAGGTGTGCCTAACCAGGGTCACATGAGGGTGCTGGGGCTCTGGGGTGGGGAGGCAGGAAGCCAGCACCACACATGGGCACAACAGTGTTCTCCTGAGGCTTGGTGGGGCTGCCGCAAGACAAGCCTTCAAATTGATTGACCCTCCTTGAATTGACAGGTGAAGTCTCTGTTTCCTCCTCTCGAAATTGACTCTCTGTGAGTTGTAGAATACAGCCAAAGTTTTTCTGTGATGCCTTAATCTGGGCCATAACAGCCCACAAAGCTCCTGCTGCGTTCTCTTGGGTCACTTACTCTGGAAGAAGATGGCTAGCACCTAAGAATCTGATAAGCCCAACACAGCTGTGTTGGAGAGGTACACCTGCATCCCCAGCCAAAGCCAGCTCCACCGCCCGCCATCTCGGCCTGAGATTGTCTGAGATGGAGCACCCTTGGATGCTCAGTGTGACCTCGCCTCAGATGGGTGCAGCACCAGCTGGCACCAACTCCAGCTTCGAGAGACCCTGTGCAAGAACTGCCGAGTCAGGTTCCTTTGGAATCTGTGACCCACAAAATCGTGAGTAATGCCTGGTGGTGTAGCACCATGGCAGAGCCTTTCCCCAGTGCTCATGAGGCCCTGGGTTCAATCCCTAGCACCACAAACCCCAAAATGAAACAACGAAAACCACACAAAACAAGTCCACACACACAGAGAACCCAAAGACCCAAAGCTATGAACAAATAAAATAGGGGTTGTTTTATACCACCAAGAGTTTGAGTAATTTATTTCATAGTAATAGCAACCAGAAATCCTTTGTCCTCAGCTAACTCTTTGTGGAGCACGTTCATTGCCAAATATCCAGAAAAATGTCAATAACATCCCAGAATGGGCTGTCCCGGGGCAACCAGAAAAGGGAGAGGGACCTCTAGCAAAAAGGGCTTCTGGACTTGGAAATGCTTTTTGAAACTGTCCTGTCCAAATCCTTCATTTGACAGATGGACAAGATGTGACCAGCCCTGGGGTCGCCAGGACAGAGGCACAGGACTGGGGTCCATGTTCCCATACCTGGACTCTTATTTTCCATTTTGGGGTTTTCTGAGGGCAGATACAGGGCTAAGGGAGTGACAGGCCAGTTGGTTCTGCTTTTCCTGGGACAGGCCTGGATTTCAGTTAGCTAAATCCCCCCTGGATCTCTCTATAAATGATTTCTTTTGGAATTCTGTGCAATGTTTTCTCTTTGTCCACCTCTTGTGCCCGGGTCTTCCCCCACCATCTTATTTTTAAGCACTCAGTGACTTAGTTCATCCATATTTATGAGGCTGTTCTTACAGGACAGGGACTGTTTCCAGTCCGGGTCTCCTTTGTCGAGCAGGATGGACGTGGACTTGCCCTTGGAGCTGCTCTCATCTCTCCACTCGGAAAAGATAGCTCTCCTCTTTGAGCCCCTCCCCTGTTGTCTTTACTCTGTGTCCTTCTGCATAATGACTGGATCTGTGACTCACCTCCGGAATCTAAGCTCCTCCAGGGCAGGATTAGTGCCTGATTTCCGAGTCTCTTCTAAAGCTCCTGACCCTGCTGCCCTGGCCTCTTTGAGTGGGGGTTGCTGCTGCCAGCCAGGGACAGGGAAGAACATGGTGTGACAGGAGCCTCAGGCTCTCACGTGCTGTGTATCCAGCACCAGGTGTGGCGCTTGGGGCTTTATGTGCATTTCGTCCTCACATCCACCTTCTCCAGTAGGTGAATTCAAATGTCCAGGTTACAGATGGAATCAGAGGCCAAGTTTAGTGCTTGAATATGACGCAAGGGTGCTCAGCTTGGAGTAGTAGAATGTGAATTCAAGCACGGGTTTGCGTGAGTGCCCCTAGATTTCTAACTGGGGATTGTTAACTATCCATCAATTGGCAGATCATGATTACCATTTTAGAGGCAAGTAGAACAGAATAGAAAATGTCAGAGTGCATTGTTTGTGGTGAGCCTTATGATTTGTTTCTGAAAAATTAATTTCAAGTGCACATTCACATATATGCACTCCAGATGCACACACACACACAAAATCTGTAAAGTGTGTTGTATGTTATGTTGTACATAATATAAAATACATTCCTTGGTCATAAATGTTGGAAAATCACTATTCTAAGCTGTGCTCCTCCAAACATCAACAATAAAAACCGTTTTATTGAGTATCTACTAAGCACCAGGGGTATTCTTTTTTTTTTTTTTTTTTGTCTTTTTAAGACAGGGTCTCACTATGAAGTTCAGGCTGGCCTTGAGCTCATTTTGTAGGCTAGGCTGGTCTTGAACTTGCAATGATCATCCTGCCTCAGCCTCCTGAGTGCTGGGATTATAGGCATGCACCACCAAGCCTGGCACACCAAGGGTATTCTTGAACGTTTGACAAATGGACGAGTCCCTCACCCATGTCCTGATTCAGCCTTGTTATTTACAGATGGAGAAGCTGAAGTCCAGGGAGACTTTCTTCAGAAACCCCTGCTGGGGTCATGGTCTTCACTGGCTGCCTTCTTAGGTACCAGCAGGAGCACCACCTTGTCACCCCTGGGGACTTGGCTCTGTCACCTCCGAGGCTGGTCTGGTCCTGCCTGACCTGGAACACAGGCATTTTGCTTTCCTCGGGCTTCTCTGAGGGCCTATTGCTTCTGAATTGCTCTCCTATCTCCAGCTGGGGGGCAGAGTCATATTCAAGCACTAAACAGTTCATTTGGCATAGGTGTTGACCAGTTCTTGAGGCCTCTTACCAGGGTACACACCGACCCTTCCCATGTGGATGGTTGGGGGTTCCTAGGGAGGGTCAGGGTGGCTGGGCCTGGAGGTGTGCTTGCTGGTCTGGGCACAGCGGCAGTTAGCTAAGGGTAGGAGAGTATTGCAGTATCTTAACCTCACTACGAGTGCTTGCTGGCCGAACAGCATCCTGAATCCCAGCCTTGAAACCACCTCCCTGGGCTCGTGTGAGGTTTGGCCCTGCTGACAATCTCTCGATGCCACTGGCAGCCACTGATTCCCACTGGTCACCCCCATCAGATGCTGCATGACTGGCCTTCATGGACCTGGAAGGAAACTGGCAGGCCTTATGGTGAGGGAGGGGTGTTAGTGTCCTATGACTCCCACTACAAAGTATCATAAACTGAGCAGTTGCAAAACCAAAAATGTGTACCCCACTAGCCTGGAGTCTAGGAATCTGAGGATCTTTTTGTACTGCGGACTGGTGGTGTACTCCTGGTCCCGTCATCCTTGGCTTGCAGTGGCACCCCTCTGACGCCCGCCTTATCGCAGCTCTGGGCTCTTCCTATATCTTTGCGTCACCTTCTTTCTGTGCATGTCTGTCTTTGCTTCCCTCCCTGCTTTCTATAGTTGTGCTGCATCAGGGTTCTCCCTAACAACCTCGCCTAACTTGACTGCGGTCGCATCCACAGGTGTTGGGTTAGAACTCTGGCCTCTTTGGTGAGGATGTGATTTAACTGATCAGAGGTGGACTTACTTGATACCTCCCCTTGTGAACTCTGAGTCTGAGCCATTCTCTCATTTCAGGCAGACGTCTTTGGTGAAGGATTAGGACTTTATGTGTTTTTCCCTCCCTTCCTCTCTTCCTTTTCTTTCCAGAATACATTTCATCAGAGCCCAGTGGGTTATACACCCGATGGCTTAGGTGCTCTCGTTGGAGAGCAGTAAGAAACCATGAAGTTCCTGGAACACATTTTGGGAACCACTGAGTGACTTTAAAGTTCCCTTCCAGCTCAGGTGTCCTGCAATCCTTTATACCTGCATTTGTCCCCAGTCAAGGCCCATATAATCTTGTTCATTAGGGGGCCAGATCTGCTTACAACTCCTCTCACTTAGCAGTTCTGGCTCAGAATGACTGATCCAAGGGTGCTCGCTGGGTTAATGCCAAGACTTTTTAGTCAGAATGGGAACAGCTGATCTCTTCCATAACTCTGTCTCTTGCTTTGGCACTGGAAACTGGCCTGCACTGCTTAGGAACACAAAGCACTGTCCCTGCCACAGGACTTGTGATATGTGTCCGTCCCAGACAGGAGCTCAGCCTGAAACTTGCTTCTCTTGGAGGTACAGGCCCAGGCTGAGGGGGAGGACTCTGTCTTGGCTAATCCTGCTGCTGTGCAGAAAAGCCTTGGGTGAGGGGCACTTTAATTGATAATCCAACAAAAGGCGTGTCACCAAGTGAACCCTAGGCAACAGAACCCAGCTAAGCGGAATGCATAGTTTAAGCCATCCTAGCTTCCCTGTTCGTTTGCAGTGGGGACTCTAGTGAGGTTTCCCAGCATCCCTTGCAGGAGGCTGTTGCTGTGATTGGTTACGGAGGACCTCCATCTCACCAGCACACCTGTTCTTGCTGGTGCTTTTATGCTTTTTCACCTACTTGCTCTGGAGAAGCTGGCAGCTGTCTCATGGAAAGGGCCATGTGGCCAGGAAGCAGCGAGGAACTGAGGTCCTCGGCCCATCCACACCAGAGGCACTGAATCCTGCCAGTGGCCACAAGTGAGCTTGGGAATGGATCTTGGCCACTGAATCTTGAGGGGCTGCAGTCCCAGCTGTCTCACCTGCAGCCTTGGGTGCGACTCTGACCAGCATATGCAGCTCAGCATCCTGTGAGCACAGTGGGACAAAAAACATTTTAGTTCACTGAGTTACTGTGGGGGACTTTGTTTTATAGTGATAGATAACTATTACTGAGGGCTGGGTTTTTTTTTTTTTTTTTTCTTTTGCGCTGCTTTTGCAGGGCTTTTTCACTGAAATACAAACATTTATGATTTTGGGGGGTTTGTTTTGAGACAGGTCTTGCTAAAAATGCTAGACTGTCCAGACTATGCTTGAACTTGCAGCCCTTCTGTCTCAGCCTTCTACAGTGCTGGGATTAGAGGCCTATGTCACCATACTTGATTCAAGGGAAGGAAAAAGCAGCTTTCCCCTACCTACAGGCCCAGACATAGAAAGCTGACAGAGCAGGAAGAGGGGACATCTCAGTGCCTGACAGCATTTATATGTGGCCAGGCACTGTTTATATGCAGCAGTACCACCTCTGGATTCTTACATGAGAACAACTGTTCTTGTGAAAGTCTATGTTGATCGAATTCTGTTACTTGCTGCTGAAAGCCTTCCTAAACTAAGCCCTATCCCTTCTCTGGATTTCAGATGGCCAAGCTGCTGTGTGAGGGGAATGGACCAGCTGACTCTGAAGGGTTCGGCTCCACATGGCCTAGGTCACTTCTGGCTATGCAGTAGCGATGTGCTTTGGTCAAGAGCTGTTTCCATCAGGGCTTAGTGAGACACCAGGAGCTGCAGATACCATGGGCTTCCTTGGGAGCCTTTCTCCCACACAGGCTAGCCATAAACATGAGATATCTCTCCCCTGCAGCCTAGCAGGGTTCTGGGGTTCAGTGCTAGGATTTCTTGGGCCATGACCAGGACATGTTGCATGACCTTTTCTGCACTGGGCTCTCTTCACTTCTTCTGGGTCACTTGGGAATTGGCTTGGAACATTATTCCTATGTGTGGAATATGCTACATTTGGAAGCCAAAGAGGCCTACCAGGTGCGTTTTTTTTTCTCAGTGGTGGAAAGTACAAGCCATAGTGATTCTCTCTTCACTTTGGAGAGGGTATGTCGGCCTTTCCCAGAACCTGTTAAAACTCGTCTGGCAGAACCTTGACTCTTCACAAACCATCTCCTATCCTCTGGAGGGCTTGAGTCTTATCAAGGCGTCCAAGGAATTGGCACTCCTTATTCCTTATTTACTGAATAACAGAAGCCCACTTGGTGAGTCACGGACCCACTTTGAGTTGACCTGAGTCTGGATTCCATTTGCTACTCATTATCACAGTGGCCAAGAAGTGTTTGGTCTCTTTTACATCAACCAGATCCTGCAGCCAAGATCCTTAATCTTTTGGAGGTATATTCCTTTCTCTTGTGTAAAATCCCTGGGTGAAAACCTGGGCATCACTTGATGTGGAAATGCAGGCTCTGTCTTCCTGGAGGCTGGCTGTTTTCTTTAGTCACTGAGTTCCATGTTTGAAAATGGGCTCAGATCTGGAAACTTGGCAAAAGAGCTCCTGATCCTTGATTAATTTTGACTGTGTAGATTGAGCAATCCCTGCACTGGCTGCCCCTCCACCTTCTCTCCAGGAACGTCATGTTCTGTCTACCAGCTCTATAGCAGAGGTCAGTCCTCAGCGGCTGGGTCACTTTGCTGCTCATTACAATATTTGCACCCGCTTTGGTTCTGGTGGTGAAGGGCCACCTGGCAATTATTATATGTGATCCTATCACTTCCGCTTCTACCTGAGAAGCTCACCAGACCCAGCATTTTTGACCAAATAATGTTAATGCTCAGCTCTAGTTACTGGCCAGAACATCAGGAGGTCTAAACCAGGGGAGAGGGAGTGCGTAACATTTTGTAGCATCATCTTTAAGCTAGCAAGGGGTGCTGGGCTCCTCCCATAGGTTCAGAAAGTTCTGAAGATCTGAAGTTTCAGGATACTTGAGTGCACCCATCCTAACATCCCTGGCCAAATCTCAGGGCCTCACTTCCTTCCGATCACAGCCCTTGCCTTGACTTAACAGAATTGCCCACCTTGAGCCTTTTCTGTTGTTCTTATAATTAGATGTGGGTCCTCTGGATGCAGGTGACAAGAGCTCTCTATCCACTGCTAAAGGGTCCTCTGACTTTGACACTTTGATTTGCTTTGGCAACCTTTACTGTTTTCCTTTAGCATTATACTGGCGTTCAGCCAGGTATCGAATTTTATTGTGATTATAATTCATACTTCATGAAAACCACTCAAAAGCCTGAGATTCTGCACCCACCAGTCATTCCCTTCCCCAACAACCCAGCCCAATTTCCCACCAGTGAAAGGCTTCACATTTATACTACTACATACCTCTGGAGATGTCACATTCTCCTACTGCTTCTTCTCCCCAGCCCACAGTGGCATCAGTCAGCCAGAGAGTGGGTGATCCTGTTCCAAGATGCTGTTTAGTCTGCTGCTTAGACTACCCCACTCTGGCACCAACTCTTGTAACTCAGATATCCCAAGAAATAGACTCTGAGACAGAACTCTGAATTCAAGGTGATTATGGGAAAACTTTGGGAAGAGCCCTTGGAAATGAAGAATCTAGGACTGGGCAGATGAAAACATGATGCAGACATAATAGAGGTCTCACAGGGCATGGGGCATGCCGAAGTTGAGATGATCCTGCAGAAACTCCCAAAGTGAGGCCTCTGAACTTCTACTTTTGCCAGTAGTGGGCAGCCCACAGGGAGGGGAAGTAACTTTGAGTGACTCCCTGGCCTTCAGCGAAGGGCAATTCCTGGGAAGAGACATAGCTCTGAGCTGTCTGAGGTCAACATTTTTGACATCTGGGGCAGTGAAGGCCTTTGTTTCTTAGGATGATCTGTGTAGGACACAACAGCATCCACAGATTCTTTAAATGTGGTCCCCAAACAGTAGTGTAGCCATTATCTTGGAACTTGTTAGAGGTACCAAATTTTAGGCCCCACCACAGACGTTCTGCATTAGAAACCCTGGCTATAAGATCCAGCTACCTGTGTCTTAATAAACCCTCCCAGTCAATTTGATGCAGGTAAAAATATAATTACCACAATATTATAGGAAGCAAGATCTAGTGGATCATTTGCAAACAAAAATTCTTCTATTATAGGCCAATTTTAATATACCCAGAGGTAGGCTTGATTATGAGAATTATATGTATATGATGCCTTCTTATGGTTTCTTTGATCCATTTTTAAAATGTTTTTGTCTCTTAATGGACTGATGCATGAGGGAAACTGGCTCATTTATTTCCCCTGCTTAGGACAGGAGATGTTTCCCAAAGAAACTTCCAGCAGCTTTTAGGCTAGTGCCTGTGTCCAGAGTAGTTTTAGTCTTTAGAAATATAATAGTTCTATCTTACTTGTAGCTTTGCTTTCTGCAGTTTCCCATACTGGACAACATTCTTAAAACATTAAGTGGAAAATTTCAGGAATAAACAATTTACATATTTAACTTGTGTGCCGTCTCCATCACTTTCCCATCACTGGGGCAAAATACCTGACTCATGGTTGGCTTATGGTTTTCAGAGGGTTCAGTCCATGGTGAGAGAGCAAAGGGAGTCAGGCAGGGAGCGAATCCTCTCAGGTCACCCCTGTAGTGACCAGCCTCTTCTGACCAGACCCCACGCCCACCAGCACTTGTAATATAGACTTATCAGCGGGCTAATCTCCTGGTGAGTGCAGTGAACCTGTGATCCCATCACCATCAAAAGGCCCATCTCTGTAACACCTGAATTTTTTAAATAATTAATTTTATTGGTACCTTTTAGGTATACATAACGATCACATTCATCCTAGGGAATTCGTACCTATACAGGATCTATCTTGAGTCTTCTTTTTCCCCACTCCCTCCCATTCCCTTCAACTCCTATTCCCCTCCCTATTTCCAAAAGCTTTTTTTCCATTTTTGCCTTCTATTCTCTTTTTTCCTTTTCCCTTCCTTCCTTTGCCCCTGCCCCCTCCCTAGTTCCCCTTCCCTTTTGATCATTTTCTTCCTATTTAATGATACCTATTATACATTTTGTTCCCTATTTACCCTTTTGTTTTCTCACATCAGAGAAACAATGAAGTATTTATACACCTGTGTGTGATTTATTTCACTTAAGAGTATGGCCTCAAGGTGCATCCATTTAACCAGAAAAGTCTCAGGGTTATCCTTCTTTAAGGCAGAGTAGTACTCCATTATATAAAAATCCACATCTTCTTTACCATTCATTGGCTGATGGGCATTTGGGCTGTTTCTATGATTTAGCTATTATAAACTGTGCTGCTATAAACATGGGTATGGATATGCTGAAGTGGTATGATGCTTTTAACTCTTTCTGGAAGATATTAAAAAGGCAAATAGCTGGGTCAAACCAAACCTGTAGCTTTACTTTTTAAAGGAATCTCCACACTGATTTCCACAGCAGTTGCACAAGTCTATACTCTCACCCACAGTAGAGAAGGGTGCTTTTTTCCCCACAGCCTCACCAACATTTGCTACTAGTTGATTTCTTTATGGTATTCATTCTTTCTAGAGTGAGATGGAATCTCAGTATTGTTTTAATTTTCATTTATTGTATGACCAGTGATTTTGCACATTTTTTCATATGTTTATTTGCTGTTTCTACTTCTTCATCTGAGACATGTTTATTCATTTAAGGTGACCATTAAGCATGGTGGCCCATACCTCTAATCCCAGCACTTTGGATGCTAAGGCAGGAGGATCACTGTGAATTTCAAGGCAGTCTGGCTACATAGTGAGTTTGAGGCCAGCCTTGATTACATTATGACACTGTCTCAAAAACAAAAACAACAAC
The DNA here is from genome assembly GCA_004027595.1 of Dinomys branickii. Lineage (NCBI taxonomy): Eukaryota > Metazoa > Chordata > Mammalia > Rodentia > Dinomyidae > Dinomys > Dinomys branickii. The sequence goes on along the minus strand of PVLD010000320.1, from coordinate 130,724 downwards.
AAAACCAAAATCATTTCAGATGGCCATTTTTGGATTGGATCTTTAAATTTGGGGGGGGTGTTGACATTTTTGAGTTCTTTGTATATTCTAGATATTCGTCTTTTGTCCGAGGAACAGTGGGCAAAAAATTTTTTCCACACTGTGGCTTGTTTGTTCCCTGTGTTGGTGGCTTCTTTTGCTGTACAGAATATTTTTAATAAGATGAGATTTCTGTTGTTGGTTCTTTGTAATATTTCCCATGCCATTAGGGTTTTGTTCATGAAGTCTTTGCCTGCCTACACCTATGTTCAAAAGTTCTACCTGTTCTATTTTCTGACAGATTTAGTGTTTCTGTTTTAATATTTAGATGTTTGATCCATTTTGATTTTAGTTTAGTTTAGTGCATGGTGTGTCTAGTTCAATCATCAGCATGCAGAAAGCCAGTTTGTCTAGCACCATTTATTAAGAAGGCTATCCTTCTTCCAGTATGTGGACCCTTTGTTAAAGATAAAACACCTGAGATTTTGGCAGGAAATTTTAGTTCCAGATCACAATATGTGACATTCTGATAGCATGATCTATTCTACCCAGGATAGTAATCATCCCTTAGACCAGTGTATCTATGCAGTACGTGCTACCCACCCATTAATCACTTAGCAGCCTTCCAGTCATCAGTACAGCTATATGGCATTTGTGTTAAAATAACCCTTGTATTACTTAACAGTGGCCTCCAAATGCAAGAATAGGAATACTTGCACTTTGAATCCACCAAAAAGAAGTTGCCTCCAAAAGGTATGTGTTCTCAACTTCAAGAAAGAAGAAGAATTTCTATGCTGAAGTTGCTAAGATTTACTGTTCAGTAAAATGTTTTGAGAGACCACATTCATAAAACTTTTATTGCTGTAGATTATTATTGTTATTATTGCTTAACTGTTCATGTACTAAATTTATAAGTAAAAATTTAGCATAGGTATGTATGTAGAAGAAAGAAACAGTTTTTTAGGGTTCCTGTTCAAGGTTTCAGGATCCACCAGAGTCTTAGAACGAATCCTCTGTGGATAAAGGGGCACCACTGAATGTACATAAGGCCAAATCACCTTAATAGAAAGGGTGTGGGACTGGAGGCGCTCGATTCAGAGGCTGGCTCCCCCAGCTCCTCGCAGTGTGGGGACCCCGGAAGATTTTACCATTTGTTTAAAAAATGGCCTTGCTGTGAAGAGGAAAAGGAAATTTTCACACAGCAACAGCTAAAAAATGGGAGCTCAACTTCTGCTTTCAGAGTCTTGCATTCTAGTTCTTGCCCTGCTGTATCCTCATGGAGGAAGCACACATCCCTTCCAGTCTCTGGGCTTTTACCCTTCCACAAAGTGGAAAGGAATTGATTTTGACAGATTCCATAGTTCCTTCCTGTACCTCCAAGCAGGAGTTGTACTGCAGCACTTGTTCCCCAGGCATTTGGGTCCCCAGGCCTTGAAAGGAAAGAGTCCTCCAGGTGTCTGGAGTGTCCCTTTGAAGAGAGCCCCAACTCCATGCCCTGTGCCGTGCAGCCCTGTGCTAGAAATGTCTCACGTGTCACCTTCTCCTCCCCCTGCATGCTCCAGCCCCTCGCTCCTCTCCCAGTCTTCCTGCCAGCCAGTGTGGCCTTCGCTTTGGTGGTTTTCTTCGTGAACATTCCTCCCTTGCTCTTTGCACAACTGACTCTTTTCATTGTTGGATTTCAGCTTGCTGTCATCTCCCAGTACCCCACTAACTTAACACCTGTTGCCCTTCCTCAGTTATGGGCACATCAGCTCTCTGGTTTCCTGCAAAGGGCTCTTCACAACTTGAGGCTCTTGGTTGGCTATGTATTGACGGCTATTGTCTGTGCTGTCCACTAGCACGCCCAGCTTCATGCAGCTGAACTGCTGATCATCTTCATGACAGTATCCCCAGCCAATAGCTCTAGCACACAGTGCTCAAAAATAATTCCAGTGGATGAGTGAGTGGAGACCTCTTCCCAGGAACACGCAGCTCTGTCATCCAGTCCCTTCTGTCTTCACACAGAGATGGGTTTCAATAGGCAGGCCCACGTCCTCCGGCTGCACCCCGTGGCTCAGGCCATCCAGCCTCAGAAGCCCACCTGACAGGTTCCGTGTCAGATGGTCTGAACCTGGCTGTCCCACCTTGGCTGTCCACTCCCAGATTCTAGCTTTGGGCAGCCTTCCAAGGCCCGAGAGAGAGAGATGTGGGAGGGGAGAGTAAGGAAGAGGGAGAAGGGAGAGAAGGAGAGCAGGAAGGAAAACAGAGGAGGGGAGAGAAGAGATAGGGTAGGAGAGGAAATGGAGCTGGGCTTGGCTTTGTCTTCCAAGAAACCAGCAAATTAACACAGAGCATCTTGGTTTGAATTTCAACAAGACCATGTCAGCAGAGGCTCGGGTAAATATGGACGGGGTTATCTCACCAATGAGGTATGGCGGGTGCGCCGTACAGATGGAAATACCGTGCAGGCCTCAAACGTAGGGCAGGAGCTGGGCTGCCGGTAGGGCGTGGGAAAGTGTCGGCTGGGGTGACTCCTCAGGGAAGGGAAGAGAAATAGCTGTTTCCTGAGCATACTACCAGTCTCTTTCGCATGAAAATTCCATGAGGAGTTGCACATCTGTCAGGTGGGGCCTATAACATTCATATCAGCTTTACGTGAGAGGAAATAGATGAGTCTAAGAGTTGGAGGAACATGCCCAGGTATAGAGTGAGGATTCAAACATTCTGTCAGAAGCCTAAGTCTAGTCTCATTCTTCCCAGGGACTATGGGTTGGAATCACAGCTCTGTGAGTCTGGTCAGGTTCCTCAACTGCTAAGCCTCAGGTTCCTCAGTTACAGCATGAACTTGCTGGTCTGAGGGTAGAATGAATGATACGTTTAGAAGCTTTGAAAACATGGCCCGGCCTCTGTACCCCAGACCTACTGTCCTTCACAGGCACAGAAATACCAGCCCATTAGGGGAGGCAGGAGACTAGGAGGGAGGGATATAGGAGCAGCAGTTGAAATATGCTCTGATTCACTCCTAGGAAATGGAAGCTGTTTTGCATCCTTTCTACTCAGGACTTGCTGGGTAGATGACCCTGTCCCTGCTTTGTGGTGACACTCAGGCCAGTCTTCCTTCTGTGGTCTTGCTCTGTTGCCAATGACACCAGTCAGGTTGAAGGAGGAACTGTGTCCCAGGAGTGGTGCGGTGAGGGAGCACTTACCGTGGATCTGGCCCTTTGATGGCGCTTGAGACTCCCATTCTCACTGACCCTTCCCAAGACGCAAGATCAAGCTGAGGATCAGTGAGGTCTGATCAGTGGTTATGCAAAACACCAATAACAGAGCTGGACTCAAACCCACGTTCATCCACCAAAATCTTGTCCTGGTTCTCATGTGGACTCAGGTCCAGAATACTGGCCAGTGTTTCCCCTCTTTGTGACTCAGTTGCTCCATGCATAAAATCAGGGGGATGAATGAACTTAGAACTCTCAGCTGTGACAACTCCAACCCAGAGTACCTGGGAAGAAAGATACGCAGTGTGGGAGCCGCCATCTTGGAAACACTGGCCTCATGCCTGCCGTGCAGAGCAGCTGGTTTGCTCATCTCTCTCGTGCTGCAGAACTTGGAGGCTGGGATGGCAGCAGCTCAAGTAGTCTTTTAGGAGTTGAGGCATAGCTTCCTCAGTGGCTTCTGGGTCTAACAATATCTCCCAGAATCCTCATTCCACACAGCACACAGCACTGGAGCCATTCCACAGAATCAGTAGACATCTTATGGTGGAGGTATTTTTGCTTTGTTTCTGGTGCTCTCTCTTTCCCTCTCTTAATTTTAGTAATACTGTACCACTTTAATAACTGTTCTTAACAGGGTTCAGTGACATTACGTATGTTCCTGTGATTGTGCAATTGTTATAGTCATGTCTCAAGAACCCGGTCGTCATTCCAAATGAAAAATCTGTAGCCTGGGCTACATAACAAGACAGTGTCTCAAAAAAAAAAAAATGTTTTTTGTTGCCATCCTTCCTCTTCTTCCCAGTTCAGGGAAGGGGAAAGGTAGCTCAACAATTTCCTTTTCAGAGAGTCATGGATATTCTTAAGTTCAGTGATAAGGAGGATGAGTAATAGGAGGTTCGCTAGTTCCAGTAGCACAAAATAACTTTATAGCCTCTAAGTGCCTCCGCTTCAAAGTTTATTAGTGCCTAAAGCTGCACTATTAGTCTTTATTTTTCTTGCTTTGGGGTTTTCTTTTTTAAAGTCTCTCCCTCCCTATGCTCCTTAGATCTTGGGAGCGGATGCATAGTTGATGTTGTGAGAACACTGGGTCACCATGGGGCAGGAAATCCGCTTTCCAGTTCTGGAACTGCCTCTGACTGCATGACCTTGAGAAACCAGCATGACCTCTGTGAGTTCAGAAAGCCACAGGAGGTGTAGGATACCCTTATCTGTCCAGCGGGGGAGGACACAGCTCTCAGGGTGGTGAGAACCAGGTGGGGTGGGGTGTGGAGGACCAGTGAAAGGGAGGACAGATCCTCCCTCGGGCTGGCTCACTTCTTTCTTTCATCTCAGGAGCTGCACCAAGGAGCGGGAGAGGATCTGGGGGATCTTTAACTCTTGTTGCTGTGGAGGACTCCTAAGCCCACAGGTTCTGGAGATGACTCATGGGAAGTTTTTTAAGGGTCATGCTGGTTTTCAGCCTCCTTTCTATTCACCTACATCATGGACTTGGGTGTTTGCCAGTTCTCGGCAACAGTATTTTTGTTTTCCCGCCGGTTCTGTTGCTTGTGAGGTGCACGAAGCGACTTTTACTTGCAACATTTCTGACACCAAATGTTTAGGTTCTTTTCACACCAACCATTCTCCAAGTCTCTGGGCATTAGTATGGGAGTCTTACAACTGAATCCAGTTGGTTCAGTAACTGTCTCCAGTTAGCACCCATGCCTTGGTTCCAGGATTCGGTCCCACAAGAGGGCCCTCATTTCAGATGCCAATCACAGGTGCCAGGTACATGGATAGTCTGTTTTGACTTAGCTCCAAAAGCTGGAAGGTTCCCACATCCCTTCCTGGTTGGGTATCTTATTAAAGCAGCACATAAGACAACAGAACACACCTTCCTTATGAGTGCTCACTTATTATAAAGGATACAAATGAACAGCCACACCAAGAGGTACATAGGCCATGGTTGGGGGCATCCTGAGCACAGGGACTTCTGTTCCTGTGAAGCTGAGGCAAGCCACCTTTCTGGCATGTGGCTATGATGTGGAGGCTCTGAAAACCCAGTTGTTTAGGGGTCTTAATGGAGCACTCACTGGCGAAACCATTGGCTTTGGTGATAAACTCAACTTGACATCTCGATTTCCTCTCTCCTCTCTAGTGGTTGGAAGTTTGCTGAAAGTTCTAAGCTTCTCAGTTTTGATCTTTCCAGGGACCAGCAGCAGCCTCAAACCATCCAGATGACTATACAAGAGATGCTTCATGAGAACAAAAGAGGTTCCTACCATCCTTATCACTCAGGAAATTCCAAGGGTTTTAGGAGCTCTGTGTCAGGAACTGAGGAGGACAAAACCCAGCTATCTCTCTGTGAGGCTGGAGGCGATGAGAAGGGCCACCCTCTGTCCAAACTGGAACTGCATGCAGTCTTCTGCAGTTTCTTAATGAAGACATCGTTTATCAAGGGAGAGGGAGCCTGGGTTTTCATTCCCTTTTCTCATGTGTGAAACAGGCATGTGTTTGCTCCTGTTGCTGCATAACAGCATGCATCAAAACTTTCTGTCTTAAAACTAAGCACATGTTTATTAGCTCACAGGCTGGGGTTGGGAATCTAGGTGCAGCTTAGCTGTGTTTGGCTCCAGGTCTCTCAGACCTGCAGTCAGCATCCTGACTATAGCTACCACTGGGGAAGTATTTGTTTCCAGCTCACTGATGCAGCTGGGAGAAGATTCAGTTCCTTTAGACACATTGGACTGAGGGACTCAGTTCTGGGCCGGTGGCTGAGCAGTGGTGTCCTGGTCATATTGGCCCTGCAGAGCACAGTATGGTGGCGGGTTTTCGTTTTTTCTTTCTCGTTAGTTTGTTTTAGTGGGTCTCAAAATTCTGTAAGAGATTTTTGATCAGGTTGTTTCCATTGAAGAGAGTTGATTTTAAAAACTAATACCTTAAAACCATCTTACACACACAGTCACTCTGACAAATGGTTTATAAAGCATTCTTCTATTCTCTGCACACTTTTATCATTAACCAGTCTTTTACTATTACACTTAAACGGCCAGATGGGAGAAAGGGCTCTGAAGCTGGTTTTCTGCTACTGATTCAGGCTGGGGTGGCAGGTGTTAGGGATAATATTTTGTTAATCTTCTGAGCTTCTGGGCCAACATGGTGACCTGGCCGGCTCCGGCGGCCTCCTTGTCCACTGCTTTGATAACCCCACAGCAACTGTCTCATACTGCAAGCAGTAAAACAGCCAGAAAAGTCAGAGAAGCTCTTCACACACATGGGCTTGCCCAGAACCCTGCCAATGAGGGCAGCATCACTAGATTTCAAGAATGTGGAGCCCTTTTTCAGCTTCTGACCGGACCAGGGATCAATCTCCTCTTTCAGTGCAGCAAACTTGTAAGCAGTGTAAACTGTGTGACAGCACGGGGCACAGTCATCCCAATCTGGCCAGGATGGTTCGGGATAATCCCCTGAGCAGGGACACAGCTGCTTCCACTGCTTGGTCATCTTTGCTGTCACCACCAGTGTAGCCATGACGAACATTTTTGGCAGACATATTCTTTTTTTTTTTAATTTAAAATATTAAAAAAGCAACAAAACAACAATGAAGACAAAATCAAAACAACACAAAAACAACAAAAATGAAACACGACCTCAAGACAAAATGATAGAAATTTACAATGGTTGGTAAATTACATACTGTTATATTCAACAAAGTTACTCAGTCCATTAGACATAGAATATAAGATTGATCAAACAATCAAAGACAGTAACAAGTAAAAAATAATAAAAATAATTTAAAAAATTGGAAATGATGCAGAGCTTCATACAAAATGGTAGGCATTCAACAATAGTTCTTATACTGCACACTGTTTTCAGATCAATTACTAAATTCCAGAGTGCAAAACTGGTCAAGAAAAACAGGAAAATTTTAAGCATTGACTGTTTCTCTCAATGAACTACAGATATTAGCGATACACCTATTCCAGCTATCATCTACCTATCTATCATCTATCTAAATTTTGTTTTTAATTTAAGAAAAACAACATAACAAAACAAATACATAAACAAAACAGCATAGAGAGCAATAAAAATGATACACAATTTCAAAACATAGTGATAGGATATTAACAGTGGTCTTCATACTACACAATGTCATCTTCAAAATGGTTGCACATATAACCAGGCATAGGCATGCAAGATTGATCAAATTACTCCACCTTAACAGCTCCTTTCAATAAACCAGCAAATATTAGTAGTACAATTATCCTAGCTACCCTGTATATCTATATATACATATTTTTCCTTCTTCCTTCTTTCTTTTTCCTCTGTCCTCTTTCATCCCAGGTGCTCCTTCCTATTTGAGCAGTTTCTCTTCCCTTTCACAATATCTGTTGTACCTTTCAGATTTTATTTACTCTTTCAGGTTCTCACAGTAGGGAGGAAATACAATGTATTCACATGTGGATCTGATTTATTTCACTAATGAGTATGATCTCTAGTTGCATCCATTTACCTATGAAAGCCTCTAGTTTATCTTTCTTTATAGCTGAGTAATACTCATCTATATTTGCACTATTAAGAAACAACTACTATTACTACGGTGAAACACTTAAAATATTTCTTTTTAAAAATATTTCTTTCTTGTTTTTTTTTTTTTTAAAAGAAACCTTATTCACGGATGAGATTATATAGTACATGTCATTTGGGCTTTGTTTTGTCATTTAATGTTATATAAACATTTTCTCATGCTATTATAATTTTTTCATAAACATAATTTTCTATAAATATATGGATCTTATTTACTTAATCATTCCCCTACTTTGGATGCTTAGACTGTTGAATTTTTATGTGCATTATACTTATTTTTCTTGTTGCTTTTAATTATTTCTTTATGATAATTACCAGAGGTGCAAGACCAAATGATAACACTTTTAAGGCTTAAAGATTTTTCAGAAAAGTGCTACAATGCACACTGTCCATCTGTGAGAATACCCATCTCACTGCATCCTTCATAGCATTGACAATTATTGTTTTTCTAAGTTTTGCTAATATAGTAGGTAGAAAAAGATATTTCCACTTATTTAACTGGGTTGTTTGGGTTGTTTTTTAAATTTAGCTGTTATAAATTGTGCTGCTATAAACATAAGTGCACATGTATCACTGCGGTATGATGTTTTCAGTTCTTCTGGAAAAATACCCAGGAGGGAAATAGCTGGGTTGAATGGGACCTCTAATCCAAGTTTACTGTGGAATCACCAGACTGATTTCCACAGTGGTTGCACCAGTCTACACTCCCCATGAACAGTGGAGAAGGGTTCCTTTCCCCCCACTGCCCTTCTAGCGTTTGTTATGGGTTGATTTCCTGATGACAGCCATTCTTTCTGGGATGAGACAGAACCTCAGTGTGGTTTTAATTTGCACTTCCCAAGTGACTAATGATGTTGAACATTTTTTCATGTATTTATTTGTCATTTGTATTTCTTCATCTGAGAAGTGCTTATTCATCTCAGATGCCCATTTTTGTACTGGGTCTTTGAATTTTAGGGGCCTGATTTTTTTTTCTTTTTAGTTCTTTATATGTTCTAGACAGGAGTCCTTTGTCTGAGGGACAGTTGGCTAAAATTTTTTCCCAATTCGTGGACTTTTTTTGCTCTCTATTGGTTGTTTCTTTTCACGTGCAGAAACTTTTCAATACGATGAGATCCCAATTGTTGATTCTTTGAAGTATTTCTTGTGCAGTTTGGTTTTTGTTCATGAACTCTTCACCTATCCCTATGTCTTCAAGACTTCCACCTTTCTCTTCCAGTATGTCTAGTGTTTCTGTTTTAATATTTAGATCTTTAAGCCATTTTTGACTTTATTTTGGTGCATGATGTTAGACTTGGGTCTAGTTTTAGTCTTCAGCATGTAGAAAGCCAGTTTTTCCAGCACCATTTATTAAAGAGGCTATCTTTCTTCCACTGAATATGGTTGGCCCCTTTGTCAAAGATAAGGTGGCTGAGAGTATTTGTGGTTGTGTCTGCATCTTCCAGTCTGTTCCATTGATCTTCAGATCTGTTTTTTTGCCAGTATCATGCTGATTTTATCACAGTAGCTTTGTAGTATAATTTCAAATCAGGGATTGTGATACTTTCTGCCTTGCCTTTGTTGCCCAGGATTGCTTTTGTTATTCTAGGTCTCTTCTGGTTCCAGATAAATTTTAGGACTATTTCCTTTAGGTCTGTGAGGTATACCAATGGTATTTTCATTGGAATTGCATTGAATCTATATAACAATTTTGGGAGTACAGCCACTTTCACAATGTTGGTTCTTCCTATCCATGAGCAAGGAATGTCTTTCCATTTTTTGAAATCTTCTTTAATCTCTTTTTTCAGAGTAGTGTAATTTTCACTGTATAGATCTTTCACTTCTTTTCTTAGATTAATTCCTAAGTATTTCAGTTTTTTGGATGCTATGTGAAAGGTATGGTTTCACGTATTTCTCTCTCAGTATGTTTGTTGTTTGTGTATAGGAATGCTATTGATTTTTTAGTGTTAACTTTGTATCCAGCTATGCTATTGAATTTGCTGATTAATTCTAGGAGTCTTTTGGTGGAGTGTTTGGTGTTTTCTGTGCAGAGTATCATGTCATCTGTGAATAAAGATAATTTCACTTCTTCCTTTCCTGTATTTATTCCTTTTATTTCTTTCTCTTGTCTAATTTCTCTGGCTCGTGTCTCCAGAATTATGTTGAATAGGAGTGGTGACAGTGGACAACTTTGTCTTGCTCCTGATTTTATAAGTGAAAGCTTTCCATTTTTGTCCATTTAGTATGATGTTGGCTCTTGGTTTGTCATAGATGGCTTTTATCAGATTGATATAAAGTATATCTATGACAATTTTTGGTTAGTTTTTTTTTATCATGAATGAAGTGTTGGAACCAAAGCTTTTTCTGCATCAATGGAGATGATCATGTGATTCTTGTCCTTAGCTCTGTTAATATGGTGTATTATATTGATTGATTTGCATATATTGAACCATCCCTGTATTCCTGGGATGAATCCCACCTGATCATGTTGTATTATCTTCTTGATGATTTGATGTATTCTATTAGCTAGTATTTTATTGAGAAAATTTGCATTTATATTCATTATGGAGATTGGCCTGTAGTTCTCTCTTTTGGGTTAGTTCTTTTTCTGGTTTTGGTATCAGGATAATACTCACCTCCAGGAATGAGTTTGGGAGAATTGCTTCCCTTTTCTATTTCTTTAGAGTTTGCAAAGAATTGGTATTAAATCTTCTCTAAATTTCTTGTGGAATTGAGCTGTGAATCCATCAGGACCTGGACTTTTTTTGTTGGTAAGTTTTTTTAATACATTATTGATTTCATTGGCTTATAGTGGGTTATTCAAGATTTTTATGTCTTCTTCATTCAGCTTGTGTAATTCATATGTATCTAGGAATCTGTCCATTTCTTTTGCATTTTTCATCTGATGAGAGTAAATATTTTGATAGTAGGTACTGATGATTTCTGAATTTCTATAGGATCTGTAGTATAGATCATTCCTTTTCATTTCTTATGGCATGGATTTGAATTTTTTCTTTTCTTTTTTTGATAAGATTGGCTAGGGGTTTATCAACTGTATTTAGTTTTCAAAGAACCAACTCTTTGATTCATTAATTTTTTGTATTGTTTCCTCAATTTCAAATGCATTAATTTGCACTCTGATCTTTATAATTTCCTCCTTTCTTCAGGCTTTGTGATTAATTTGCTCTTTTTTTTTTTTTTTTTTTAGAAGTTTGAGGTGTAACATAAGGTTGTTTATTTATGTTCATTCTGTTTTCCTGATGTGGGAATCCACTGTATAAATTTCCCCTGAGGATTGCTTTCGTTGCATCCCCCAGATTCTGTTAGTTTGTATATGCATTTTCATTTTGATTGTAGATAGTGTTTAATTTCTACTTTTATTTTTTCTGTGATGACTGGCTGTTCAGCAGGGTGTTATTTAATTTCCATGTGTTTATCAAGCTTCTGTAATTTCTTTTATCATTTGTTTCCAGTTTCAATGTACTATGGTCTGATAAAATGCATGGGACAATTTTGATTCCTTTGCATTTACTTAAGCATGTCCTATGTGCTAGCATGTGGTCTATTTTAGAGAACCCATGTGCAACTGAAAAGAATGTGTATTACAATGTTCTTGGGTCGAATATTCTGTAAAGGTCTACTAAGTCCATTTGATCACCTGTTTGGTTAAGTTCTCTTATTTCTTTGCTGATTTTTTATCTAGTTGATCTACCTCTTTGTGACAGTAGGGTGGTAAAAATCCCCCATTACAATTCTTTGATTTTTCACTTCTGTTAAAATTTACCTGGTATAATTGGGTTCTCCTACATTTGGTGCATGTATATTTATGATTTTTACCTCTTCCTCTTGCAACTTTCCCTTAACTTGAATTTAGTGACCTTTATCTCTTTTGATCATTGTTGGTTTGAAATTCACCTTGTCGGCAATCAGAATAGCTACTCCTGCTCTTTTCTGGTTTCCTGCCACAGAGAGTATGATTTTCCATCCTTTTATTTTCAGTCTATGGATTTCCTTTTGAGTTAAATGCATTTCCTTTATGCAGCATACTGTTCAATTTTGTTTTGACCCACTCTGCCAGTCTGTTTCTTTAACTGGTGAATTGAGGCCATTTACATTAATAATTATTAATGATATTTATTGACCCATGCTTGTCATGTTATTTTCTCACTGTTGGTTCTGTACTTTCTCCCTCTGTTTAACTGCTTACCTTGCTTGGTAGTTCTTTTCTACTGTTGCTCTCAAGATTGTGGTCATTTTTATTTCTTTGTAGAAATCTTTCAGTACTATTTGTAGGATTGGCTTGGCACTCAGGAATTTCTTCAGTTCATCTTTGTCATGGAAGTATCTTATTTTTCCATCAGTTTTGAAAGATGGCTTTGCAGGGTACAGCAATCTGGGTTGGAAGTTGTTTTCTTTCAGGACCTGAAAAACTTCACTCCAAGCTCTTGTTGACTTGACGGTCTGTGTTGAGAAATCTGCCATGATTCTGATGAGCTTTCCTTTTTGGGTGATCAGTTTCTTTTCTTTAACAGTTTTAAATAACCTGTTCTTTTGCTCAGTGTCTGGGATTTGATTATTATGTGTCTGGTGGTAGATTTATCTTGGTTATGGCTAATTGGGGTTCTATATGCCTCATTAAGTGTATATAAGGTTCTTGGCCCATAATCGGGAATTTTCTGCTATTACTGCTGCAAATAGTCTCTTTATGTCATTCTTGTTGTCTCCTGCTCTTTCAGTGACACCTCTCAGCCTTATATTGTTTTTCTTTGTCTCATCTTACAGCTGTTGAATTGTTATTTCCTGTTCCTTTTTTATTTTTAAGAGATCTTTTGTTTCATGATAACTCACTGCGATGCTGTCTTCAAGGTCTGTCTATCTTCTGTTTTATTCAATTGGTTCTTCTAGCTATCAGTAGAATTTTTAATTTCCTGAGTGTGTCTTTGAATCTGATTCATTCATTCTAATTCTTTCCTATACTATTCATTCAAGGTTTTATTTTTCTATGCTCCTCTAGTTTTTGAAATCTATGTCTTCTTTCTATATGTCCAGCAATTCTTTCATTATGGCTGTTATTTCTTTTTTTACCTGAGCAATCATTTCTGACCTGATTTCTTCTATAGCCTGATGTAGTTGGTTCCTTACTTCAGTTGCTATGATTTGAGAAATTTCAGGTATGTTACTACCATGTTGATGTTTCCTGGACTTGTTCTAGGTGGGGTGTTTGGCTGAGATTGCATTTTGCTTCTTCTTTTTGTCATTTTCAAATCTCCCTAGGTTTTGGGGAATCAGGTTTGCTCCTGAGATGGCAGCGGGAGGTAGAGCCAAAGGCTCTGGGACCCCAGGCAGCTCACTGAGGCTTCTCACATCCAAGGCCCCTCAGGAAGGTGGTGATGGCGGTGAGGGGCAGCTGGATTGGCAGACACATTCTTGATGTTGAGACCACATTGTCCCTCCAAAGAGCTTCATCCAAAGCTTTATGATGCATTTCAATAGACCTTACCTCAGTTGTGACACTAACTAGAGCAAAGAAGACTGCCTTGTCAGGGTTGAGAGTACCATGTGCACTCAGCTCACAGGGTCATCACTAAAGCCACTGATTCCATAGACATCCTGCAGTGGCCGTCCCAAAGGCTTGTCAGTTTGGTGAGGTAGTGGTATAAGATGCAATCCAAAGCTTCAAGCAGAGTGGCTGCACTGGCACTGCCATCTTTACAAGCAATTTTCCATCCCTTGAACCTCGGTGTGTTAGCACTTGGCTCCAGCTTGCTGTCATCATTCCAACCAGAAATTAGCACAAAAGCTACTGTGTCAGGGTTGTGGCCAATTTTCTTAAGGTAGCTGCTGACTTCCTTAGTGACTTCCTCATATCTCTTCTCGCTGTAGGGTGGTTTAGTGGGATCCACTTTGTTACACCAGCAGTGAGTTGTCTCACACCCAGTATGTGAGCCAAAAGGGCATACTCATGGGTCTACCCATTCTTGGAGATACCAGCTTCGAATTCAACACCAGCAGCAAGAACTGGGAGAGGAGTCAGCCTGAGATGTGCCTGTAACTGTGTGATAAGGTCTCTGTGTCCTGCAGCATCAGTGATAGTCACACAATACTCATGGGTCTCAGATGCCCACAGGGAGATGTCCATGCCGACGCTGTGTTCCTGCTCAGCTTTCAGTTTACCCAAGACCCAGGCGCATGTCGAGGAGCCCTGCCATCTCAGCAGCCTCCTTCTCAAAAACCCAGTGTGTTTCTTTTTTGATGCCACTGCGTTTGTAGACCAGATGGCTGGTAGCGGTGAACTCTCATGAATCCACGCATTTGATGACTATGATGTTGATCAGTCTTTTCTTATCCCAGGTTGGCTTTGATTTAGTGATGGTTTTCATGACATTTGTGCTCTCGCAGCAGACTTGTTGAAAAAAAAGTGGTGGATGGTTTTATTAGAGGGAGCAAGTTAAAGGGAAAGCAAGGGAGCATGAAATCATAATCCTTTATACCCTGATTTCAGAAATGGCAGTACATAACTTTTGCCGTACTCTATTTGTTCGAGATAAGTTACCAGATCCAAATGCAAGAGGAAAGGATTGGACAAGAGCAGGAATACTAGGAAGGAGAGATCTTAGGGATAACTAAAGAATTACTAAGAAAGTAAAACACCACAATGTTTATGAAAACAGTTGTTTTGAAAATGCAAAAGCATTGTGCAAGTGTTAGTTATTTTTGTGTTATGAATGTATTCTGCTCGATATTAATAATAAAATGTAATGGTTCATTGATAACCATTCTTTTTTGTAGAGAAGAAAAATCATAGACCATCAGCGCTACAAAGGACATCAGAAACTACGTATCAAGACCTTCATTTTGCAGATAGTGAATGGTATATGCAAAGTCATTCAGACAGTGAGGGCAAGTTCTCAGCAGGAGGGAGATTTAAATTCCTTGGTCATTGCTTTTTTCACCTTACTACCTTGCCTTTGGGTAGGGTATCTTAGTCTAGAGTGTCACCTTGGTTGGATTGAGAGGCATTGGGAAATTAGTAAGGTGAATTTCTGGGTGTGTCTGTGAAAGTGTTTCCCCAGACAACTGGCACTGGAACAGTGATCTGAAGGGCAGACCTGCGCCGAATGTGGGTAGCACTATCCAATAGGCTGGGGGCCAGATGGAATAAAAGTAGAAGAAGCCCACCAACAGAGGCTCTCTCTGCTTCTGTCTCTGTGTCTCTGTCTACTTCCGGCCACCATGAAGTGGCCAGTTTTGCTTCCCTATGACCTTAAACCTTGATGAATTTCCTTACCTCAGGCCTAGAAATAATGCAGCAGCCAACCACAGACTGACTCCTTTGACAGTGTGAGCCAAAATAAACCTCTCCTACTTTAAGTTGATTTTCTGAGTTATTTTGTCACATTGACCAAAAAACTGACTAACTGTACTAAAAAAGAAAAAAAAAATACATACTTTCTTAGGAGGAAGAGCTCTTTAAGGTACTTTTCTTATGTCTTTTTGAGATGGTCTTACTATGCAGTTCAGGCTGGCCTTGAACTCACTTTGTAACCCAGGCTGGTCTCAAACTCACAGTGATCCTTCTGCTTCAGCCTTCTGAGTCCTGGGATTGCAGGTGTGCATCCCCATACCTGGCTTTAAGGTACTTCTTGTTGCCTTGCCTGTGTGATGGACAATATAAATTAAAATACATAGATGTTGGCTTTTAAATCAATGAACAGGAGAAGTAGGCGGGGTATTCCCCGCTGGGCGGGAGAGTCCAGGGGCTCTTAGTCTTCATTGCTTTCAGAGCCACCTGTGTAGAGGCTCAGAGACCTGCCTCAGTTGGTTTAGGATGCAGTATGGGCATTGGGCAGTCTTTAAGCTCCCCTGGGTTCCAGTGCGCAGCCGGGTTGGCAGACGCATGGCGTGACACTCATTCAGAGGAGGGCATGGCCATTTAATGTGATGGGCAAGTCTGGATGCAGAATCGGAGCAGGCCAAACCTGCTCCTTGACTTGCTTTTGAACGCAGTTTCATTTGGACACATTCAGTTACTGATGTTGACAGCGGCTTTTGTGCCACAATAGCAGTTCAGTAGTAGTGACTGACTGAGACTCTGGCTTGCACAACCTGAGGAGTCTTAATTGGTTCTTTATAGGAAGCCTGTGCTGACCATGAATGGGATGAAGGGGAAGAGACCTTGGAAATGATTTCCAGGGAAATAAGAGTAGAAGCCAGGTCAAACCCTGGAAGAAGTTTGAGGTTCCAGTGAGGGGCAGAGGAGGACGTGGGGCCCCAGCACATACACCTTGGTGGGGGGATGGGGGAGCAACTGTAGAGGGAAGGGCAGCGGCATTTCCTGTGTGGGTGGAAGAGGAGAGCAGAGTCCGAGACAGGTCAGCGAGGCTGCAGGGTCGCCAGGAAAGGAGGTGTCGTGAAGCCAATGGACGAGCACTGGAAGGGGGCTGTGGATGGGGGTGCTCAGTGGGGCCTTGTATGGTAGATGCCAGAGCAGCTGAGCCCAAGGAGATGCAGCTGGGTCTGGCTATTGCCAGGTGATCCTTGTATCTTAGGGACGTACAATGAAAACCTAAGTAGTTCCTTGGAGAGAGCAGAGCTGAAAGAAAAACATAGTGATGATCTAAAAGAAAACAGAAGTGACCATCTGAAGGGTTTGCTACATAAGTGCAATAACAGATATTTTCAAGGAGAAAAGTGTATCTATTTGAGCACATAAAAGTAAAATTAAAAAAGATCATTTAGTACTCAGAAAAAGCCTGGTCTCAGTTTATAAATAACTGCCCTTCAACTCTCACTAAATCATTTTTGGGGAATGTATCATTTATGTTTTTGGGTGCCAGCAAGTTGGAACTCTGTTCTGTTCTTGCTCTCCGTCTTTGTCCCCACATTGCCATCTTTCTTGGGGGCCATAGATGCACATATGCACCCAATCATATGAAGGCATCCATAGAGCTCTCCACAGTGATTTATATTTGCAGTTGTCTTTCGTAGGGACAGGTCTTTGCATGACTGAGTTCTGCAGAAATCTCTTGCTACAGAGCCAACTGCCTACATGCCAGTTGGTTCAGGCACCATCTCTCTTGGTTTCCACATTCCCTCCCTTCCGGTCTTGATAACATTAACCTTGTTCTGAAGCTGACTTGTGAAGTGGCCTGGGACATCCTGCTGGATGACAGATGTGCAAACATGAGCATGGAGAGGCATCACTGCCACCAGCAGAGGCATTGGGGTCAAGCAGATCTGGCCTCAAACGTGGGCCTTTACATAGCCACATGGTCTTGGGCAAGCTGTATAACCCCACTGAGCCTCAGTTCCTTCAGTTGTAAAACAAGGGAAAATAACCCAACTTCAATGAGTTGTCAGAACTAAATAAGTTAAGACGTGGCACATAGCAGCCAATAGGTTTCTGCAGGAAATGTAAGCCTAGATGGGAAGGCACTAGCTGTTATCTTAAAGACAGAAATCCCCCAAGCTTTTTATTCCTGGTACTTGTTCTTGACATCCATGGAACTTCATTACACATGTGATAGGATGCATCACTGTGCAAAAAGCCTTATCTTTTCTACCTTGGTTTTCCTACCTGACAAATGGATATAAAAGGAATGCTGGGTGCTAGGGTTATGTGACCTATACATCTACAGTGCCCATGGTCTCACTTGCTGTGTGGAGAATTAAGTAATGCTAGATGTTATGAGCGTCTTCAATGATGTTATGGGGCACTCATAACAGTGCACCTTCCTCAGATGAATAATAATTAAATGAAAACATGGCTCTAACTTAAGAAACACAAACTTTCCACAAACAAGCAAAAACTTCAAAACAAAATTCATCCAGCATCCAAAAAGTATGTATCGGTATACTCTGTGGGTTTTATGTTTTAGAGACCAAAAAGAGGCAGGTTTCATGGGTAGGGGACATCCAGATCACAGCAATCCATGTTGACCTCTTTATGTCCCAGAGAGTTCTCCAAGTTCCTCTGAAGCCTCTGATCTTCTATGATAGAGAGAAGGCGAACATTATTGCCCCCACTTTACAGGTGAGGAAACCAAAGCTCAAGGAGTCAAAGCTGGGAAGGGACAAACTTCTAATTAACCTGCCATCTCCCCCACTGTCCTTATCAACATAAGACCCTTCTTAGCATAAGATCACTGTCACCCTCTGAGTCATCCTGTAATCCCCTCACCAGTTTTCCTCACTGTAAATGGAATCGATCAATACAGAGATTCTGGCTGTCTCATGGCCTTTTGTTCTCCATGAGCAACTAACTGGTCATCCTAGATCCCTGTTGCATCATCCTTTTGTCTTTTGCTCTTCTTTTCGTGGTGTGCCATGACACCTGGCAGGACACTGGGGGCCACTGCAGGGACTCCCAATAGGTTCTTCTTAATACTTTTACACCCTTGAGGCCCAACACCGTTTAACCAAAGGGCACAGGTTCTGGCATATCTCCAAGGGTAGCATGGGCTATTTGCTATATGTAAGGCTTCCCAGCAATTACTTGTCAACACCCAGGCCATTCATAATAGAGGAGTAGGCCTAAAAGCTTGCATATTAGTCTGCTTTCTGCTGCTATAACAAAATACCCATGGTTGGATTATTTATAAAGAAAAGAAATTTATTTAGCTCACCTTTTTGTAGGCTGAAAATTGAAGATCAGGAGGACTCTGCAACTTAATATGGTAGGAAGGAAAAATGCCCATGTGAAGTGGAAGGCAAGCATCTAGAGTGGGCTCATTTTATTACTACAAGTCGTTCTTGGGAGAAGTGACTGGGATCCCACAAAAACTACATTAATCCTTTCCAAGGGGCAGAACCACCAGCAACCTATCACCTTCTGCAGGTCCCCACTTCTTGAAGGGTCCATCTTTCAGCAGCACCACACTAGAGATAAGCTTCCAGCGCATGAATACTTGGGGGACACACTCATGCCATACCCAAGCCATAGCCACTTGTCTCGCCTGGAAACAGCTGATGAGTCAGTGGAGAGACAGAGGGACACCTCTGAGGATGGGACACCTCTGAGGATGGGACTGGTTCCTGCAACACACCAGGAGATACTCTGAGGAGGATCATAAACATGTGTCTCCTTCTGAGGAGAACAGCTGACTCTATCTCAGGTTCTGGTATCTGCAGGCCTGGATAGGGAACAAGCAGTCCGATCACAGAGTTACATGGGTATGTGCCATTTAGGTTGGGCAAGGTTCTGTACCGGGTATATTATGTTCTTTTTTCCCTTAAGTCCTCATGGCCCACCCCAGCATCTAGAGTGTGGGCATCTCAGTACAGATGAGGAAACTGAGGCCCAGGGAGGACCGAGTCATGCAGGAGATGATAGCCCTTGCCTTTGAATTTAGATCTGTGCAACTCCAAAGGGAAGATATGGTGTTGGAATGTGGCTCAGGTTGGGACCGAATGGTAAAAACCTTACCATGCCTTCTGTAGTGGATCAACAACTGGTGATCAACTGAGTAAGCGTAGGAGGCCCACATGAGGGTTGCCAGCAGCACATGAGGCAGAACTGGAGAAGAAGTGAGGCTTCTGGGAGTTGAGAAAGGCTGTTGGGAGCTGGTGGAAGCTGTAAGGAGCTGTTGGTTTTCTTGGAGGAGCTCACCGTGCTGGCTTTCCAGATGAACTCAGCTGTTTTCATCCTCTGAGGAGCTCAGGGCCTTGTTGGCACTGAGAATGGTTTCGGTTCACTTTGGGGGAGCTCTGGTCCTCACTTTGAGCATCACTTCCTGGCTCTAGAGGGGAAGAAGGTGCCCTGCTCAGTCTCCTAGAACAGCTTGCTGCGTTGGCTTTCTTGATGGAACTTAGCTGTCTTCACCATCAGAGGAGCTCGGGACTTCACTGTTGCTGAGGATGGCTGTGGTACTCTTCAGAGCAGCTCTGGTTCTTACTTTGAATGTTGCTTCCTGGCTCCAGTGCAGATCCCTCAGCCTGCTAGCACAGACCCTTCATCCTGCTGGAACAGACTTTCCAGATTCCACCACTGACTTTTGGGCCTTCCCAGTGCAGATCCATGAAACAGGCTTGTATGAGATATTGTCATGGGCTCTAGGCCTCCAGTTGGACTCATGGGAGGCATTGTTATGAGCTCTAGGTCTTCAGCCAGACTCGTGTAGGACAGACTCATGGGATTCCAGCTAGCTTTGGTGGTCTTAGTGTGTGGACAGGTTTCCTGCATGCTTTTATATATCATTCTTTGGGTGACTATTATAAATAATCTTATAAATATGTGTCCTGTATTGTATTGTTCACCTTGCAAACCAGAACACCCTCCTTATCTCTCTCTACTATCACCCAGCTGCCTCCAGGTCTTGTGTTCTGGGGTGGCATTTGAACACTGGAAGAACAGCTGCCCAGAGAAATGGGGTGGAGATGGGGATGGTGCTGTGAATCCTGGTAGCACCCTGACTCCACCAGGAGGAAGGAACACCTCGGGTGGTAATATCACATAAAAGGTCACCTTTTCTTGTTTACACAGTGGTAGTACACAGAGGGAAAGTGTAGTTCTCTTTTCCCTGCACCCCCAATCCCCATGCCCTGTGGGAGCCCCAGCTATTCCTGGTGTCACCTTCAGGCTTCACCCTCCACAGAACAATTCATTATGAACTCATCTTTGCTCCCAGAATCCAGTTCTGGGAAGCCTACTTTCTGGCCAGCCTACTTTCTGGAGGGGTTGGAGAAAGCATCTGGAACTGGGTTCCCAGGTGAGAGGAAGCAGGTAGGAAGGGACTTCAGGGGAGAGCTGGTCAACTTGGTAAGTGTGCTGTCTCCTCTTTATTGTTAAAGATATTTCCTGTTGTGCCGGTAACTCCCTTCCTTCAACTCTGAATCTTTATAAAAGTCTGTTTATCAGGGAGGCCTTGCATTTTGTTATCCACTATATCTACTGAGTTGATGGAAATATGAATACAACCAGAGAAGAACAAGAAAAGGAATCTGGGGATGTAGGTGGTGCTGTGTCTGCACAGCAGGAATGTTACCCTGCATGTGATAGCACTGCCAGCCCCAGGTCTCACTGGAAATACTGGGGCTGGCACTTGGGTTCTTAGAGTTACTCAGGGGCTGGGGATCTAGTGTAGTGGCACAAGTGCCTGCCTGGGAAGTGCAAGGTCCTGAGTTTGATTCCTGACACCAAAAAATTACAAATAAAATAAAATAGTTACTCAGGTGTTTCCCAGAAGGCCCAAAGACTTGGAGATGCTGGGTTACATGAGAACCACACAAGGAAAGAAATGTGAATGCCTGGTGGATGGTGGGAACTCAGTACAGGTGGATTACCTTTCTTAAGGCAGTCCTTTGCATTGTGGGTCAGTTTCCAATCCTTTTTCTTCCTTAAGGAAAAGGATGCTTATTTGGGGAAATGTACTGGGAAACAAAATGCCTCCCTCCTGCAAGGTGCACAGGTCTTTGCCCCTGAGACTTGCAAATATGTCACCTCATGCGGCAACGTCACGGGTGCTGAGCAGAAGCGGCTGTCCCGGGGCTCAGGGTTCCCACTTGGGCTGGAGTCCGAGGAGGACAGCGAAGACAGGGCAGTCTGCAGCTCTGGACTGACGGTCAGTGCGGAGGAGAAGGGGACCAGGAACCGGAAATGCAGACGGTTTCCGGAACTGGGAAAGGCAGGGCCCGGGTTTCTCCAAGTCTCTGGTAGGAGCGCAGTCTGGCCAAAGCCTTGATTTTAGATTTCTGAGTTCTAGAACCACAAGCTAATAACATCACAGCATTATATACCACAGTTGTGCTAATTTGTTATAGCAGCAGTAGGAAATCAACATCAGTCCCTGTTTCTTCCATTCTTTTTTCTTTTTGACTTTCTTTAAAAAGAAAAAGGATAACCAACCCAGTTCCCTTTGGAAGTCTTTCCTGTTAGCCGTGGTATTGTTTTTTCTGATGTGAACTCTCATACAAAATGCGAACGTGCCCCCCAACCCCCATGTACCACACTCCATTTCCCTTCTTCCTCCTCTTCCGGCTTTCCTGCTTTAGCCTGATCACAGTAGGATCAGAGGAGATCTCCAGCTATAGACAATATGCTACCCCTGGTCCAGGGCTCAGAGTTTGTTCATCTATAGACAATTCCTCACCACCCCTTGACTGGTGAGATCACTTTAATCCATCCCTGTGGTCAGTTTTGAATCAATGTCACAGACCCTTGACTCATCTTTCTCCTTCTGCCTTCTTCTAGAGCTCAGATCCTAGCAGATCTGCTACCATCAGGTCACTTCCTTTGGCACTGCAGTGGCTCTTCTTGGTTTCTTGATTAAGCCCATGTACCTTGTGAGACATTTAAGGACCTGCTGATCAGCTCTAAGCTACCAATTTGGTATCCACTGGCACCACTCTCCCTAGGGTGCTAGACGTGTCAGCTTCTCTGCTCCTTGAATATTGTCACATTGTCCTCTTAACTGGAATGTGCTGCTTTTTGCTCATTTATACAAAATTCTGCTCACCACGTAGAACTTGGAGGTTCTCAATATTGGGATGCCCTTGCTATGTTTTGGGAATTTTGCTACTTTATGTTAGACTTACCCTTGACCACTAGATAACTTTCCCCCAGCCCGTAATTTGAAGTTAGTGCTGCAAAGAAGCAGGAAGATGACATATCCTCTTTGCTGGTGTGGTGGCAGTAATTCCCACTTCATCCATGGCAAAAGGGACAGTGAGGTTCATGGTGACAGCTGGGGTCCGGGTTGCTGTCTTCAGGCCACTACCAAAAGATTTAGGCAGTGGGCTAATTTCATGGTGGGATTTTAGCTCTGATTCTGGTTGTAGGACTTGCCATGCTCCCTTTCTTTTCTAAGCCAAGTTCTTCAGCCTTCCAAGAAACTGTACGTTGAGCTTCCCCAGAGCTCTCTAAGTTACGTTTTCCGCCTCTGCAGGGTGAGTTTGATTTGCTTGTTACCAAGTAGAGTAAGATATTCAAGTTCTACTGTTTTTAAAGCTTCTTTGACTTTCCCTTGCATGAACCTTTTCTTCCTTTTTTGTGCTCCCACATACGTTACTTCTCTTTTTAGTTGTATTTGAAACATGAAGTTGCTGATGTTTTAGGTCAAAAGCAGCTGAATTGTTGCAAATTCATAGACTTTACCCTAACACTTTCAGCGTTCACTTCCTAGTGGTGGTGGTCCCACTCATATCTGTTCCCTAAAAGACTATAAACCATAAAGGGTAGGACCACAAAAGGCACTGGCCTTAGTGTCTGTGCATAAATAAGGACAGAAGATGCATTTGGGAAAGAAAGAAAGATCACCTATCGCATGGCCTCTATGGCTACATACTTTCTGGGTGCTTTTATACCATCTTCTGTAATCCCTACAACAGCACTGTAAACTATGAGTGTTCCCATTTCACAGAAGAGAAAATAAGTTCCAAGGGTGTAATTGCTTTTTGATGGACTATATGTCTTAGTTATTGGGGTCATACTGTCCATAATTGAGCTTACTAATCTTCCTCCTGAGAAGTTGTGAAGTTATTCATCATTCACTCCATCTACCCATCCACTCACCCATCCATCTGTCAATCCATCCGTCCAATCATCCATCCATCCATCCTCCATCTATCCATTTATCATCAACCCATCTATCTGTCCATTTATCATACACCCAACTATCCACTCGTCCACTCAGCACCCATCCACCTGCCATCCACATACTCATTACATTTACTCACACATTTATGCACTCATATTCCTCACACACTCAATCACATACACATTAAATCATTTTGTAACGTTTTTCTCCCATTTATTCCTTCAGCTACTCCCTTATATCCCTATTCTTTGGCATGCTCATTTATTTATTCATTCTGATTCATTCTTCTATTCATTTGGTAGCTCCATTTGGTCATATGCTAATTCATTTGCCCATTCTCTCACCCTTGTATTCATTCATTTTCTTTGGTCATTTAGTCATCAAAAGTTTACTGAGCCTGTTATGTGTTCCAGGGGCCCAGATGCAGTTATCTGTGACTTGCACAGGGTGGTTGTTGCAGTCCTTGTTCTCTCTGATAAGCCCCTGGGGAGTCATGCTGTGTGGCATCCATCCTCCGTGGAGGCCAGTGCAAGTCCTGCAGCTGCTAGGACTCTTTCCTAACTGAGGAGGCTTGCAGTGAAGCAACACATCTTCCCACAAAACATTACCTGTTGCCACCTCCCGGGAAGTGAGCACTGGGAAGCTTCCGGCTTTCAGCTTTCTCAGTCTTTTGTCCTTGCCCCCTCAGAGTCCCCTGAAGCCACTGGCCTTCACTGTCTCTGTGCAAGGGGTGAACGGTGAGGCACCAGGTGGAGGCGACTCCCCAGGAGATAGGAAGCCTGTTCTGTGGGCTTATCTCGGGTCTATGAAGCAACTGAGCTTGGCGATCTCGCCAGCAACTGTTGTTTTCATATTTATCTGAGGATGGGTGGGGGTGGGAGTGGGGAGGTGGGAGTGGGCCTGAGTTGCAGCTAAAGGAATTTAGATTAGACACCTGGAAGGCCTTCCCAACATTCGATGCTGTAAGGCCAGAGGAAGGTAGTGCTGATGCCTTTTATCCTGAGCCCATGATGCAATAGTTGTTATGCCCGGCAGTTCAGTGCATGTGTAGTGAACACAGCACTAGGTACCTGGAAGTGGGGATCAGAAACCCTTTGGTGCCACTCATTCCCATTGGGCTTCTTTCTATATTTTGCCATCTGAGCCTCTGTGTCTTTATCAGCCTTGTAGGTCGTGATGAGGAGAATATGAGATACATGAAAGAGGAGTCCAGCCTGCGCCTGGTGCACAGTACATGTTGGAGGAACATCTGTGACATCTGGGGTCTGACAAGCCTGTGCTTCATGACAGTGCTGTGAAAACACAACTAGCGAATTCCCATCAGGGTTCCCCTGACTGGCACAGAAGGTTCATCCATGCAGTACACAGCCGTCAGTTTGGGAGTGAGACAGACCCAGGTCCCACTGAGAGCTGGGTGTGGGCAGGGAGTGAATCAGAGGAGGGAGGCCAGGTGGACTGGGTGTCTGTGGAGAGGACACTTGACCTTCCCCCACCTGCGGATTGGAGAAGCTGGAAGAGGAAAGGAGCCAAGGAGGGTTGGGCTGGGGAACATGCGTTCAGGTTCTGCTCTTCAGAAGGGGCATCCTGTTGCTAAGGGAGCCCTGTAGAGTGTGCAGGAAGCTCCATCCTGCACTTCTGCATAGGTCCCGGTGAGGCGGCCAAGGGTGAGCTTGGGAAGGCTGGATCTTAGCTGCCGTTACTCTGTACGGGGCAAGCGGAGAAGGTCTGAGCAAGAGCACTGAAAATTGTCCTGGGCTCTCCCCTCAAGGCTGTGCCAGAAGAAACCAGAAGTTCTGAAGTGCGGTTTGGTCCTGTTGCTCGGAGCCCATTTGTGTCCCTAGTCTCTTTGATCCAATAAATCCACTAGAGGTTAGTTCAGGGAGATGATCTGGACTTGAGAAAGGTTTCTGTCAGTCAGGGATCTTTTACTGAGCACTAAGCCATGTGCCAGGCCTTGAGGGCACGTCAGAGAATGTTGAAAAGAAACATCCAGTCATTCTTACAAAAACTGTTTACTGAGCACATATTATGTGGCTGACATCATTCAAGGCTGTGGGTTTCCGACAGGGACAGAGACGGATAAGGAGTCTGCCTGATCGACACTCAGCCTGTGACTAGTGCAGTGAGCAGGCCAGCAGAGTCTGTGTTGATACCTATGGAGCAGACTTCCATATTCCCCAAATTCAGGTTAGTGCTTCTTGTATATGCACTTCCCTGCTTCCTATACTCGTGTGCATGGGGAATTCAACTTTCCTTCCCAAATTCCACTACTTGTCGTCACACAGGATGTGTCTGTGTAGCACACGTTAGTGAAAGTTTAGGGCGCTAGAGGGGGTTATATTGTGACAACATGGATACGTTAAGTTGGACTCAGGTAACTCTTGCCAGTTTTTACAATTCTTGGACTGTCTAATGCTGGCTTTGGCAGCATCTTTCCCTGACTTTCTGCACCTCTGCCCCCGAGCCATCCTCCTTAATGGCAGACGAGGTTCCAACAGTTTGAATTGCAAGTAGCATCTGTCCCCTTGCTCACATTTAAGATTACTTGCATATGGTCTGTTCTTGCTTCATGGCAAGTTCCTTGACAGACCTAGCTCAAGCCCTTCCCCTTGTGAACAGTTTGAAAATGGCCTCTCAGCAAATAAGCAAATAGATGAATGAGAACTTCAAATCACTGTCACAAAGAAACTGCATTACCTGCATCTTCGAGAGGAAAAAGAGCAAGTTAAGTTTTTTTTTATTTTTTATTTTTTATTTTTTTTGCGGTACTGGGGATTGAACTCAGGACCTTGTGCTTGCCAGGCAAGCACTTATTCCACTGAGCTATATCCCCAGCCCTGCAAGTTAAGTTTTTGATGTGATGCTGCATGGGGTTCTGAATTACAGAATGATGTCTAAACACTGGGACTGGACATTTACCCCTTTGTCTGCCTTGTCTAGGGTGGCGAGGTGGCCATATGGGCTTCAGAGGCAGATGCCATGGCTCTGCACACTGGCCCTTGCCCTATGTGCCCCTGGGCAAGCACTTACCTCTTGCTGGCCTTCCTGCCCTTCTTTGTATAATTGCACGTAGAGAGGGAGGGAAGCATAGAGCCTAGAACTATCTCTGAGTTAACATCTCAGCTTTCCACATGCAGTGGTGGTCTGTCCTGGTCACTTATTCTCATCATCCCCATCTGCAGAACTGGGTAACAATGTTATGTACCGTGCAGGGCTGCTAGGATTAAAGTTAGGGCACGGAGTAAGCACAGTGAGAACGTGGGAGGCTACACACTTCAGAAGGGAGTTGGGATAATACCAAGCTACATACTTAGCCTGGGATATGGTAGCTGTTCAGTACTCTCAGTGCTTTCTTATTATCATTATTGTTCATAATTTATCAAGTCAGATGAACTTTCCTTCCCTCTTATGGCACCTCTGAAGATGTGATGTAGCGGGTGGTCATTTGGGGAAGCAGGTGCTCAGGAGGTAGTTTACACTGTCTGCACATTGGGCTTGCAGGATGACAGCAGCTGCTTGGGAGAAAACCCAGAGATGAGAGTGAGTACTCCCCAAAGGGCAGCAGCAACCTTCCAGTGGTCACCCTGGCTCCACGCAGATCAGAGAGGACTGTGGGGAAAGCCTGCCCATGGACAGTTCTGAGTCAAAAGTGACCCAGAGGAGCCGAATTCTGCATGAGTCCAAGTTTTAGGAAAACTTTAAGCAATTTGTCTTACTTTCATGAACACGTGAGGTTGATACAGTAAAAATTCCTTCTCAAGAAATCTAAAAACAGCCTTCACAAAGTAGGAATACACATTCTAAGCAATCAAGATCCACTATCATGCTTTAATAGGGAGCATTTTTTCCTCCTTAGAGCTACATAAAATAATAATGCAGCTCACAGTTGCTGTGTCCTAGTGGTGCCAGGCCTGTTCACCTGCCACCCAATGTCTGAGCAGCTGGCTCCTGTGGCAAGGCCAGTGCCCTGGGAGGTGGGACAGGAAGAGATAGAGGCTGAAGCCCTGTCTGGAGCAGGCACAGTGCCTTCCTGCAGCCAGGCCTTGGAGCTCTTTCTTCAGCATCCTGCTACCAGCCAGGCTTTCCGGGCTCTTCTGGGTGGCCTGGTTTTGGCTCGCCCTCAGCCCTCAGACAAGTCAGTTTGCTTCACCTGAGCAAGTTGCAGCTTCCTGCGTTGAGCCTCACCCTTGGCTGTATACACAATAGGCCTGGATCAGGCAGGCAGTAGAGAGGATGGGGCAATTCCTGGCCAGCACCATCTTGCGGGGAGTCTGGGTTTGCACTCACAGCTCAGTGCACAGGCGAGGAAAAGACGGGTGGGGACTTCTACTCAGGGAAGGTGACGGGCCTGTCTGAATATCACTGAGTTTTACAAGTAGGTGTGTTCACCAGTTTCCTCGTGCCCGGGAAATAAATCAGGTCATGTCCCCTGTCCCCAACTCCCTGATACGAAATTCTCTAAGCATTCCATTGAGTTTGTAGAGGGAAGCAGGGACACTGCTAGGAAGAGGAGGTGATGGTCACTCAATCTGGTGACCTTGGGAACAGGTGGTGACATGTGCATGTCAGGGAGGGAAGAGCACAGGATGGGGCAAGAGGGCGAAAGAGATGGCTGATTGTATTTATTGCCCAAGTTGCACGTGGGGAGTCTTAGGAACACCCACACCTTGCTGAAAATCACTCCCAGGGTGTGATTACACATGTGCGCGTGTTTGTGTGCCCAAGTCCAAGTTCCCTGGCTAATGAGTGGAAACTTGAATACACTGTGTGCTGTGAATTCACTTCCCAGAAAAGAGATAGTCGATTTGGTTTGGCCGTTCCTAGTTTGAAAACAATGAAAAATAGAAGAGGAGAAAGAAAGAAGAGAAAAGAAGAGAGAAAGAAAATCCTCAAAAGACAACCTGTTCTGTGTTCTCTCTGTAGGTTTTGCTACACTGCCATCATTTATTTATTTGTTCGGTCGTTTTTGATTGATTGATCCGTTGTGTGAGCATATGTTGAACGCCTATGTCTCAAGATTTATGCTAGGAGCAAGGGGCACACAGTAATGAACTCGGGACTCCTTGGATCAGGGAGGCTTCTGAAACAGCAAATAAGCAAATGCCTGTGATACAAAGCACTTGCCTGAGTCACTCACTCCTTCCTCCTTTGAAGTAGGTGTTGCTAACTATTTTACAGATAATGAAACTCTAACCCGAAGAAGTGAAACAGTGAGAAGAGATAAAGGGTGATGAGAGTTCAGAGCAGTGAGCTGCGGTTTCTGCTCAGGAGTGTGCAGTTCGGAACAGCTCTGGAGGAGGTGGCTTCTTAGCATGGAGATGACCCACAGCCTGGAGAGCAGAGGCCCTCAGCACATAGCCAGGGTGACCCAAGAGCAGCTGGCGAGGCTCTTGGCTAAACCTGAGCTTCTGAGACCTCCCTCTGGGTTCAGTTCCAAGAAAACAGGTCAACACCCTGTCAGGCAAGGAGCAGTCCCACAGTACTGCATCATCTGGAGTTGCCCAACCCCAGTGGGATGAGCAGCTGTGCTTGGGGGACAGATCAGCCTGGGAATACCACAGGGAAATCTCCTCTCTTCTGAGCAAATAAACCCACCTGGGAGGGCTCCAAGTCTATGGTAACCTAGGTATGGGCAAGAGCTTCTACTACAGCTGTGACCTCTATTGCTTGTTCGTTCATCCTGCAAATATTGACTGAGAATTTACTATGTGCCAGATGCTCTGCTAGACAGTGAAAGCACAATCTGTAATCACAAACTCAGTCTGGTAAAGGGATAAAGCAGGAATCAGTTGATTACTACAAATCCATATTGCTATGTGCCAGGTATTGTCTTAAGTGCCTTTTATCAACATCTTAGAGGCTGGCTGCATTATTATTGTCTTACAGAGGGAGAGATAGGGCCATAGAGGTATTAAACAACCTGCTGAAGGTCACAGAGAAAGTACAAGGCAGAGCTGAAATTGAAAGTCAGGCAGACAGGCTTCAGAAGCCTCCCTGATAGTGCTACACACCTCGCAATCATGCAACTGGATGATTTACCCAGCATGACTACTGGACCACAAAAAAGGTGTCCTAGTCAGGCCCTGAAGTACATACCAGTGATCCCAGAGCTCTAGGACCATGGGATAGGGGGACCACATATCTGACCCCAGCCTGGGCAACTTAGGGAGACTCTGTCTCAATACAAGAAAATAGAAAGGGCTAGGGTGTAGCTGAGTTCAGTCCCCAAGACTGCAGAAAAAGAGGGCTTGCCAATCCAGTTGGTATCAAAGGGGAAGGAGCAGCTTTCGGGAGAGATAGACTCTGAGGAGCCTGAGGGTGGCTGGCGGCCCCTGTCTGAAAAGGGTTCCACGCAATGAATGGAACCCGAAAGGGCTGATGGCAGCAGACAGCTCAGATAGCTTCAGGAGCTGTGAGGAAGGCAGCGTGGTTGGAGGGAAGCAGAGGAGACGGGAGCAGAGGAGGAGACAAGCAGGTGTTGCTGCTGAGGAGGTAGATCCTTCTGGCCACTGGGAAATACAGCCCAGTGTTCCTCTAGGTTCCCAAGAACTCCAGGGCCCGTAAACAAGCCAGTCACACATGGGCCCACTCAGAGAGTGACTGCTTTTGTGTAAATAAACAAGCCCTTGCACAAATCTCTGCACTTCCAGTGACAAAGATACCTACTGAGGCCATGCCCTTAGCGTGGCCTGGGAAAGCAGCGCACGGTGATGTAGCCTGCTCAAATTTCAGTTTCATCATCTGAAAATCGGATTTTGTAACAGGCCCTCATGCACAGTCGAGGTGGAGCCTGAGAGAATGTATGCGGGGACCCAGGTGTCTTTGTCTCGCTGCTGGCAGATGTTCACAGGGGGAACCTTGCTGCGAGGAGTTTTATGGGAGATTTTACAGTAACAGCTTTCAAATGCAGTTTTCAAACATCTTTGAGTATGCAGGAAGATGCTAATAAAAACAGTGGGTGGTTTCTACTACTTCACCATCCTCTCTGTCCCAGGAGAGCTCCCATCATTGTCAGGGGAGCTCCAACCAGAGTGTCAGCCGTGGTAGGGAGCCAGTTGTGGAGATGACTGTCCCAGAGGAGACCAGGATAGCGATACTGCGGCCTCTCTGCTTGCCTGTCGACTTCTTTAAATGCCACTAGTTCCTTCCTTGAAGTTCCATCCTTTTGTTACCAAGTCATTCTCGACAGCCACCAAGGGCTGGTGTGCTGCACCAGGTTTAGATAGTGCAGAACGAGGACAAGTGTTTCTGTTTGCTCCAGCAGTGGGTGGAGCGGAAACAACATGCACCGGGACCAGCAGCCTTCTGTGAAGACCAGGTGCCATGAGCTCCGTTGGTCACACTGGTGCAGTTGTCATCGACACTGAACATGCATAATTCCCACGCAAGGGACGTTATGGGACCACAAGTGCACGTATCATCTATGTGCTGGAAAATGTTTGCCCCTTGTTTCACTTACTGATTTGTTTTATAAATGTCCATGTCTGTGTATCTGCACATGCACACATGTACACCAATCTACAAAACCTTAAATTTGTGTTTGTTGTGTCTGGGTTCTTCCTTATTCTGGCCTGAGAGAATTATCTTTTAATTTTTTTATTAGTCCATGTTTGCGGTGCAGAGTGATTATCTTCTGTGGGGAGTTGGCTGTGTACCTTATACATCTTTTGATTTTTCCTTCCCCGCCCATATTCTTTTTTAAGCTTTCAGGTATACTTAAATTTTTAATTTCATAAAACTTATGATATAGCTTTGTAAATCTTTACTATATAATTATACAGTTTGTTCACCATAACAATACATTAGAGTCAGCAAATTTTGAGCCTTATATATATATTTTTTGGAGATATGGTTCACTCTGTAAGTCAGGCTGGCCTTGAAGTCACTATGTAGCCCAAGTTGGCCTGAACTTGTGGGGATCCTCCTGCTCAGCCTCTGGAGTGCTGGGCCAGTCTTATGTTCTTAAAATGTAGATTTATGTGATCCTTGTTGGGCATGGTGGCACATGCCTGTGATCCCAGCACTCAGGAGGCTGAGGCAGGAGGATTGCCAAGAGTTCAGGGCCAGCCTGAACCGCATAGCAAGACCCTCTCTGAAGAAAACAAAACAAAACAAAACAAAACAAAACAAAGCAAAACAATCTGATCCCCAGTCCTGAGCATTACTATTGATTGTTTCCTGAAAGAAAAGGAAAAGCTATATAAGTTTTGTAGTTAAGAAATCATCTAAACTCCCAAGATCTGTTTTCTTCCATGGATTTGTTTATACTCATTTGAAAAGATGATTTCTTAACTACAAATTCTTAATAGCAATCATCTTTTGACCGGAATCTTCTATCCTTCCTAAATAGTTTGAGTTTTTCATTGTTTTATTCAGATATTAAATAATGAAGAGAGAAAAGAAAAGTGAATATAGCTAATTTTGAAGTTCTCAGAAAAACATTCCCGAGACATTTCATACACGACGCACACAAGACAAATTCAAACGTGGGAAGTAAGCTCAGCACCCTGTTTGACATGTGATCTTTCCAGAATCATTCCATTCCACTTCCTGTGTGCCACGCTCTGAAGGGGTGTCATACCAAAGCGAAAGTAACACAGCATAATAGATAGCTCCAAACCATTTTCAGTATTCTGTGTGGATATGCTTTGAAAAATCATTCATTTTTTCTCCAACACATGCTCCGATACAACTGAAAACTTTTGGATTTTTTTTTTTTTTTAACATACCCAAACTCATGCCTGGCTCCCAGGCTGGCATAACTGTGTGTGTATGAGCTGCTTAGCTTTCTTTCCATTGGCTCTGCTTGCAGATGCATGAGATTCCCGCCCTTGTTAGCAGCACTGTTGAAGACCCGGTTGCACATTTTATCCAAGTCAATTTGAAGCGGCAAATCCTCTTTTTTGCAACCATATGCCAATCGGTTCCAGTTTCCCCTTCAACACTGGTGAGACCTTTCTTTCTCGTGCTGGGCTTTCAGATTTTCCTGGATTTCTTTTGCCCTGGATGACAAAAAGCTCTTTCATGGCATCCTTGGTTGGCTCATCACACATTACTGACTCAGCCAAGGAAACACTGATCTCATCGTAATGCCCTGAAACATTTCACTCTTCCCTGTTCTTTTAAAGATTTTATTTTCAAAATATGTGTACTTTTATTATGACCGACCCCTAAATACCTTTGTTCAGGTAAGTTCTATGAGGGAAGAGATCTTCATCTGGTTTTTAAAGAACTAAATAAATGGATGGTGATGGTGATGATGAAGGCTAGACACCTTCATTAAGTATTTGTGCAGAGAATGAAGGGAGTTGTTTTTCTTTCGTTGTCCACACTTCTCAAACATACTCCTAAATAATGTCTTGCTTTCCCAAGTACATAGACGTATGTGTTCAAACAGGGGCAGAGGTTTTTTTCCTAGGAAGTGCCAGGTGGGTGATGGCAGTTCTCCTCATGGTAAAGTGGTTTCTCCAGGGTAGTTTTTCCTCTTTTCCTTGGCCCAGGCTCGCTCTGCTCTCCCCCACTCTTCACTTTTACTTTCTCAAATGAACTTGGCCACTGCTGTTTGGGAAAAATAAAAGAAGAATGTGCCAGATAGTCAATGCTTTAGGTTTTGTGGCCATTGAATCTCTGTTGAGGAGTAGTCACTGTTACTGTGGTACAAAAGCAGACAGAGACAATATGGATATGAATGAGCATAGCCATGGGACAATAAAACTTTATTGACAAAAACAGAGAGATGTCCAGATTTGGCCTGTGGGTTATTATTTGTTGACTCCTGTTTTAAACTTTTTATTTTTATTTTATTTTTTGTAGCGTTGGGGTTCAAACCCAGGTCCTTGGCATGCCAGGTAAGGGCCCTACTACTGAGCTACACCACCAGCTCCTGTTAGTTTTTTAAAAGTTATGTTCTTTCTTTCAACTTATTTTGGCCGAGCAGGTAATATTTTTTCCTAAGTAGTCTCACTATAAATCAGTACTAACTGTGTAATTGCAATGATGTTTCTCTCATATTTTCTGAAGTTTTTCGGTTTTTCTATTCCTGTAATAGAAATAAGTCCATTTTCCCATTGCTAAATTTTCCTGGCAGCACCATCAATCTGAAGAACAGAATGCTATTGAACTCCTGCTTTCAAAAGCCTGTTATCCAGGATCTTTACCCTTGGTCATTTGCCTTGACCTTTGTGTACTGTGAAGGCACAGTTATACTGACAGAGCATAGCTGTTTCTTAGCTTGTGAACTTGAAGTCAGGCGCAGCATCCCAGCTTGAGACAGCACTGTGCCCCACTCTGGATTGATCTCAGCTGCCCCTCACACCCTACTCGTGGGGACAGAGTTTCCTGTTATTCAATGCCACTGTAACCAGCCCTACGATTGGCTTGCCTGCAAGTTCTTAGCTAGTCTTGTGGAGAATGACTATCTCTTTAATTGTTTCTTCCATAGTTACAGTGACCAGGAAAGAAACTGATCATACTTAATATATGAAAAGTCTCTAGGAAGAAAGTTATTATTATTATTATTTTTTTACATTTTACTGCAAGATGAAAAATGCTGGGAAATTAAAAAGAATCTCAAAGTGCAGTCGGGAGATGAGCACCAGGCCTATTGAAATGTCATAATTGGTTGATTTATATCAATATTGCTCAGAGTGTGTATTTGCCGTGGTAATGATCCATATTTTCTATGTCATGGGTTAAACACAAATGTGAGATACATTTCACCATTTAGAAGTGATTCTATGTAATAGCAGTATGGTTATACTGCATTTATTATTTACTATGTGCCAGGATCCCTGCATGTACTATCTCATAGTTCTACTTGGAAAGCACTTTCTCCAGGTGTCTGTACTTTACAGACCTTGCACAGAGACCTTACAGTGTCTGTACTTTACAGACCTTGGCTCCATCAAGACCACAGCATCAACACTAGTGGTGCAGGTCTGTGTAATTTTCGTGGGTATAATCTTTTCTTTCCTTTGAAAAAGGTGGTTGGTGAAGAGAAGTGGGTGGGGAAAAGGGAACTTTCAACTCCACGTGGTCTCTCCACCACCACATCTGTGGTTCAGCTGCTTTCATGGCCCTGAATCGGCTGCATGTTTGCAAAGATAAAAAGAAAGTAGAAGAGAAAACCCCAACCTTGCTGCGGGTCAAAGGAGAGATGGGAGCAGTGTGGCATGAAGAGGCCCCCAGTCACATGACGGGTGGACGAGGCAGGTAGGAAAAGGGAGAGAGAGCTATGGGAATAGCTGCTGGCATTTCGGTGAGCTGAGCCATCTTCACGGTTCATTTAGAAGGTCAGTGAATTTCGGACTTAACAGTGAACTACTCGCTCATGTTCTGGAAACGTGGTGTACTGGGAGGTATTGGCAGGACCAAGCTTTTCTTTAACATATTTGGTGTCTCAGGGGGAAAGACAAACGCACACGTGTGCGCGTGCGCGCACACACACACACACACACACACACACACACACACACACACACCAGTTTATGAAATCATCACACCTGGCATGCCTCAGGCTTTAAGTGTGGCACGGAGGGACACAGGAGGGTGAAATGTTTCTTATGCAGCTGAGGCACTCGGCAGCGCAGGGCCCTGCTAGGGCAGAAGCTGCATTTGCACAGTGCCCCTCCACTTGGGCTGGACTGCAGGCTGTGCCCGCTGGGCAGCAGAGGAGGGGAGAGCGCAGGGGGAGCAGCTCCCTCTCCCAGGGGCCTGGCCGACCTGCAGGGGCCTGGCTGTCACGCAGAGTAGACACAGTCTTTGCGGGCTGCAGCCGCAGCCAGCAAGCAGAGCAGAGCAGAGCCCATATTTGGCCAGGGCGAAGCTCCCTCACTACACACCCTGTGACTCACCCTTCAGCCGGCTTGAGCTTACAGGCTGTGACTCAGACACGCGGAGCGTCCTTGTATGTGTAGGGGGCTGGTGTAGTGTCCTCAGCTGTGTCTCTCCTGGGCCTCCACCCCATCAGCTGCTCTGCATCCCTTGTGCTCTCCTACTGCCTGACCCCTGCTCCTGAGGGGCGCCACCCACCACCCACCTGCACAGAGACCCTGCCCTGGAGGGCTGCCCTCAGTGAGGAGCAGCCCACACGGCCGTCCTCCCAGGGAGGCAGGAGGTGCCGCGTCTCCAGGGTCCAGTGAGGTGACAGTCCACAGAGGCAGAGCCAGGTGGTGGGAAGAGGGATCCAGGCCTCCTCCTCTTTTTCTTCCATTCACTACTAGGGATTGAACCCAGGGCCTTTGCACTGCACTACATACTAGCCCTTTATAATTTTTTTTGGAGGGGGGTCAGGAATACAGCTCAGGGGCACAAGCCACTGCCTGGCAAGCATAAGGTCCTGAGTTCAATTTCTGGTATCAAAAATTGTTTTCTGTTTTTGTTTTTCATTTTGGGGTGCTCTCACTAAGTTGCTAAGTTGTGAGCCTCCTATCTCAGCCTCCCAGAGTGTGGGGTTTACAGGTGCACTGCCACACCCAGCTCTAGGTGTTCTTGGTTCTGTGTGACCTTGGGCCACTTACTGCCCTTCTCCAACCTTGGTTGCCTCTGTGTTGATCAGGGAAGAGCAGGTGCTGATGGGCAGCTGCCTTTGGTCCTTTTCCTTAATCTGCAGGCCTTGGCCATACAGTGTCACCTCCTCTAGGAAGAGATCAGGAATGCAGAATGCCAGGCATTTCCCCGCCGATGCTTCCTCCAGACTACTCCCCACCTGGAAGCCTGGGCCACAGTGGCGACCAGCCTGCATGCTGGAGTCAGCAGCACCCTAAGTTCGGAGCCCCACTCTCAGAGATTTGCACCTCTCACTGCTCAGGGCCTCTGCAGAGTCCCACAGGTGACTCAAAGGGGGAGAAGGGTGGTGAGGCCTTGCTCCAGTGGGTCAGGATGGTGCTGAGAAGCCAGCCACGCACTGCAGTGCACACAGTGTCTGGCCTGGCCAGGCCAGGCCTGAGCCACATAGCTGTAGTCAGTGCACATGACCATGTGGGAGGCCAGGGCCCAGTAGCTGCTGAACTGCAGCTGATGGGAGGGTCTCAGCAGAATGCATAAACACCCAGGGGCGGGGTCTTCCCATTTAAAAATACATAGAGCCTTTAGCATGACATCTCCTGAGTTTCAATGTCAGCCCAATTTTGCTTCCACATATTTTGGGGTGCATCCAACAGGGCAAGATGGGGCCAGAGAGCTGTTGACATGTGACATTTGTTCTGGTGAAGGTGATACCAGCTCTGTGTCCCTGAGGCCATGCTGCTTCAGCACTGGTGGCCTTGCCCCTGACAGCTGGGTCATAGTGCAGTGTGGACTGGCCTCAGGGTATCTGCTTTGGAGGTCCAGAGGTTGGCTTTGTCAGTCACAGGCACATGGCCTTGGTCACCTCATTAGATGTTGCAGTTCCTTCATTTGTAAAGTGGGGACATTAAGGATACCTCTTCCCAGGCTTGCTGTGGGAATGAAATGTGTTCGGGTATGTGAAATCCTGGGGGCAGTGCCTGGCATTCAACAAATGCTACATGAATGTTCGCTGTTCATGTTTAGTCCTAAAATCAGAGCCAGCAGAGGAGAGCCAGGATGTTCAGGTCAGCCTGTCTAACTGCACTAACTGTGAGTCTGTCAGAGCACGGGCCCAGAAGACACCCAGCAGGAGATCCGGACACGGCATTCAGGCCTAGCGTCCCCCTGTGAGCTATGTGACCTTAGGCAGGCCCCCGATGTCTCTGCTTCATGGTCTCAGTTGTAAGCTGAAGGAACCACAGTGGGGTTAGATGGAGACAAAGGAGGTGATGTGGTACATGTGAGACCCTACGTAGGGCTGACGCTGCCTCTCCGTACCTCACTAATATCCAAAAAGAAAGGTTCAAGTTGATTTGTTAAGAAATGGGCCTGTTGTAAAAATATATAAATATTTCCAGAAATTTAATCAACTGCGTACCATCCTGTGTTGCGTTACCTCCTGAGGAAGTTCAACATTGTGAGCCGGGGAACTGTGGCTGCGCTTGTGACATGTGTGCTGTCTTAAAAGCCAACCCGTTGTCATTATGTGCTTTACATTTGCTGAGCAAGCAGCCCTTAGAAAATGGTGGGTTTGCTTTTTTAGAATCAGAAAAATCATGGCACTTCGTTGAGGAGGACTGATAGAACTGGTATCAGTTATTTATTTGTGGATGTGGAACCACGAACAGCTGTAACCCTTCCACTTCAAGCAAGAGCTACCTGGGAGCTTGTGACCTGGTGCCGCTCTCGGGGCTGGGATCCCCCCACACCTGTGTCTGCTGGGTTACTCGCTAGTGGTGGCAGAAGTTAGCGATGGGGTGTGGCCCAAGTTAGTCTACCACATAATTTTGAATTAAGAAAAGACAAAGGTGTATCGTATGATCAGTGACTGTGTTTGTTCAGCCCACCGACTAGTAGCAAATTCTGACACATACCTGTGGCTATAGACTGTGATGGTGGCTATGAGCAACACAAATGTTGACCCTTTCTCTGGTTTTGCACATGGACTTCTCTTGTGTTTTTCCTGTTCTTGTTCGGGCAGTCAAGTTCCTTGTGCAAAATTTGATAACAGAAAGCATGACTGAGGAAGGCCGAATGCTTCAAAATCCTGCCATTCCAGAGATAACACCTGTTAGCACTGGGGTAAATATTATTTCAGTTTCTTTTTCATTGTAGGCACCAGCAAATGCTACCCATTGCGGTTTCTTTCGTTTTTTACAGCCATTCATTTATTCCAAGGCTATTGATTGGTTGAGGGTGAATACTGGTGAACAAAGCAGCAAAGCCCCTGCTTGCTAGAATGAGACTAGGTGGGAAACACAGAAGACAGTGAGCTCAGACAGCTTCGGCTGAGAGCTCGGCCTGCACAAGCAGGGCCATCAGGACTGAATGCTCGGCTCCACTGGCTGCATGAAATGAGACACTGGGACAAGGACTTTCCTAGTCAAAGCCTCACTGGGCCTTGTGAAGAGTGTAGGGCAGCCCTTCTCATTTTGGGGAGAGCTAATGAGGCAGGCAGCAAGAAGGGATATGACAGAGATGGGAAGTGGTGGCGTGGACTGGAATCAAATCAAACATCTGGCTTCCTAGCCACTGGCCTAACTGACTCTGGTTAGTATAGGCTGCATTTTCCTTTATCTTGGCTGTGTAGTATTTCACTATGAGACCATTTAAACTCTTAAATAGTCAAGGTATATGTTTGCTAATACTTACAATTATCTGCCTCTGCCTATTGTCCCAAGTGCTTGATGTTTCTTGTTCTTTATGTCTGAAAAGCTCTTTTTTGTGGTTAACTTTTATCCATCCCCTCAGACCCGCTGTAGATAGCACCCTCCTCCAGGGTGTCCTCTTCAGCCTATTCCCTATGTGGGGGACTCTTATCCATGCCCCCAAAATTTCAGGGCTTTTCTCCAGGATGACACTGATTTTTTTTTTCTACTGTAAACATTTGTTTGGCTGGTTTTTTGTTTGATGATGAACTTCTAGAAGGTAGGCCTCTGTCTCATCCTCCTTCAGGGGTGTGCCAACCCTTAGCATTCAACCCTTATATCAAAAAGATACTATGCACCATTGATGGAATAGGTTCATAAACAGACTTTGTGTCCAGAGTGCAGATTCTGCTAAAATTAATAAATACAGCCTGGTTTGTAGGTGAATAAACCTGACTATTTTAAAATTTTAATTTAAAATTTTGTATGCTCATGGTAGAAATTCAAAAGCAAAGGATAGAGCTGGGTGTGGTAATTACACTTGTAATTCTCAGCACTCAGGAGGCTGAGGCAAGAGGATTACTGCAAGTTCGAGGCCAGCTTGGGTTACATGGTGAGTCCAAGGCCAACCTGAACTACATAGTGAAACCCTATCTCAAAAAATAAACAAATGAACAAATAAACAGACGCAAAAGACAGTCCAAGTTAAAGTGATTTTTCCCATTCTGCTTCCCGGAGGTGCTGGCCTTCCAACACTTCACCTGCACTTCCCTAAACCTCCCCGTGTCCTGCTGTCTGTCTTCCTGGAGTGGTGGTCCCGCCTTCTTGCCCAGGGAACTCCTGCCCATCAACCCTGACTCACCATCAACGCTGCCTCTTCCAAGAAGCCTTTCTGTATCCTCACCCAGAACCTGCTGGTAGCTTTACACACGCAACACGCAGCGCTGTTCTGTTAACACTGCATGTCCCGCGTCACCCCTCCAGATGCCTGTGCCTCTCGGCTTTCGTCTTGATTCCTTGTTTTCCACCACAGCACAGACCCGTGATTGAGAGCCCTGGTGCTGGAACAAGACAACCTGGGCGCGAATTCCAGGAGGAAGATTTTGCAGCTGCAAGGGGACAGTCTGGGTGGGGCGAGGCTGAGCCTGAGCTGCCCCCACCCATCTTCCCCCTGCTGTGAGCAGTGGCCTGGGAAGAGTTGCTGTGCAGCCCTGTGGCCCTGGAGGGTAGAGTCTGCAAACAATCCATTTTACCTCCTTCATTTGTATATAGGAGAACATTTGGGGCAGTCAAGCTCAGGTGGCCACCCAAGGTCATAGCCCAAGGTCCTGCTAGAATCACACCACCTGGCCTTCCTCACTTCCCGGGGATCATCAGTTCCAGGGCATTCTGCATCCCTGAAGCACAGTGGGGAGATGACAGGGGTCTCAATTGCCCTCCAGTGGTCTGAGCAGGGTTTATTTAATCATTCACCTGGACATTCGCTTGTCAAACACATGGGAAACAGCTCTGGTGTCCCGGCTCTGGACTAGATATGAGAATGCAATAGCAGCAACACAGACACGGCCCCTGCTTACAGTCTAAAGGAGACAGAAAACAAGTTATTCACACTCAAACGTATTCCCAGGCCAGAGTAAGTGTCTGGAGGGACAGGAACAGGCAGAGGGTGAAGATGTCCTCGGTGGCCCTGCCTTCCTGGTGTCTTCCTGCATGGGGATGCTGGGCACTGGGGAGCAGGGAAGGAGAGAGCAGGACCCCTCACTGCTGCAGCAGCCTGAAGGAGAGCAGGGCAGAGGCCACCAACTCATGTCCACCCGGCTCAGGGTCTTGGTGGAACGAGGTGGGATATGAAGAACAAACATACAGGATAAATCCACCAGTGCTAATTTGGGGAAGTAGAGCCTCACTAGGAATTTCATGAGTCCCCAGATGGTGGTACGAATCCAGGCATATGTGCACTTAATTATTCCACATACAGGGCCCAGGTATAAGCAAGAGGACCTGTGGTCTCAGCTCTGGCAGCAAGAGGAGGAGGAAGTGTTCAAAGCCAGAATGATGGGGTTGGAGAGAGAAGCTGATCCCGGAGAGGGGCACTGTCAGTTCATCAAATATTCATCAATGGTATAATATACAGAGAGAAGGAGAAGAGAGTGGCTGTCCTCTCCAACAGTTTGGAGGGACCTTTTATTTCTTTTTCCTTGTGGTCTACAAGTCTGACCTTAAAGATAGAAGTGGACTTGGTCATATGCATTCACATATTTTTAGTTTTCAGGCATAATAATTGAATGACCATCTGGCACTGGGGTAGAGAATACAAAGACTTGATCCCTGTCCTTAATAAGCTTCCCTCTCAGTGTGGGGCCCAAACACACCCAACAGTCTGTTGGGAAAGGGATGAAGGGCTTGCAGTGCAGCAGCCTTGGAGGGGCTCTTGAGAAGCATCTTGCAGCTAGTCCGGACTCCCAAGTTGACCAGAGTCCTCAATAGTATGGTATAATCTATTATGCTGAGTCCTGGTGTGCTTTCCAAGGATCTCTTTCAAAAGTGTCAGTTTACCCATCCTAGGACACCTTAGGTTTATTAAACTCTTATTTTCTTTGCTTTGGCTAGAATTAAGCCATAGAGGAATGTGTCCAGTGCTGGACAGAAGCTTAGATTAGCTTTTGGTCATACCCTCAGCAATGTGGGCTGCAAGTGGCAGATCAAAACTGTTACCACATGCATGCACACACGCACGCACTCACGCACGCACACAAAACCTTGATGAATAGAAGTGGGGAAATTATTTGTTATTACTCAATAAGTACAGTTTGTTTGTTAGACACAATCTTTCAAAACATGAAGTCCAAAGGGAAGAATTATGAAAGGGCCCCGGAGAGAGAAAGTGTGGGAATTGTCACTGCTGTCCAATTGTCTGTCAGAGGACCCTATGTCTCTATGAAGCACTTAGCCCCTCTTGGCCCTGGTCAAGTGACAGGGCCCTTGCCTCCCTGATGCAGAGTGGACATCTTATCTGTGCTCAGGGCCTTCTCTCATTTGCTCCCCCCACTTTCTTGCCCCTCTGTTTAGTTTCTGTGAGGCCCAATCTCTACCCAATCTCTGTTGCTAAATGACTGTGTACTTTGAGAAACTTGGTCCCATGCTTTGATCCTCAAAGTCATTATCTTCATGACAAAGGGTTTAGACCATGATAGAACTGGTAGAAAATGCTAAAATTCATCACCACCCGGCTGTATTTCTTCCCTGGAAACATGTGCAGGCCATGTTTTCCAGCTCCCTTTGCACCTACCAGGTGTCATGTGATATGGGAAGAGTGATCTACGACTTTTCCAGGCCTGGTTGTTTAAATAACACAAAATATTCTGCGACATGATCTTCTAGGCCTCCCCACCTCACGGGCAGGTAACTCCAGGTTAGCTATGACAGAGGCTCGAGTCACCCTTTTATACAGAGCCTCTTGCCCAGGAGCATCATACTGGGTTTTGTGAGATGAAAAGTAAAAACTTTATTTAGACAGTTAAGATGCGTTTGGGTGTCATTTTTAATAGCTGTTTGTCGCAAAGGGCCAAAAGTAATACTTATTTCTCCTCCTCCTGAGCTTAGAACCAACAGATAGATAGAAAAAAAATTACTTTTTTTCTAAAAAAAAGTTGAGTTGGAGACGGTGGCAGAGGTGTGACCACATCATGGACTTCATACTGCTGCTTCCCAGAGTTAGAGAGATTCCACCGCCCACCCCTGGCAATCTGGACATCAACAGAGTTGTGCAAGCTCTTCAAGGTCAGGAGCCACATCTCCCTCTTGCGCCAGCCGCCAGCACCCATTGTAGCTCTAGACACAGAGGGAGCTGAGTCCCTCTGTGCTGGGTCCACCGGTCACTGACTGGTGACACATTTTGAGGATATCTGACATTTCCCCTACTAGGTCACTTAAGGAGGAGAATTGTAGCGGTTTGACCCCTTACACCGCTGATCCTTGCCTAACCTAACAATTTGGTGGTGTGAAAGGCCATGCTGATGAGCCAATACTTCCTTGGGGAGATACCAGCACTTTCTTTCTGCTCACCAAGTCCCATGCTGGGCAAGACACTTGACCCTGCTGAGCTTCTGGCCAGTCATTGCCCTGTAAGTCACTGGGCCTGTCTCGGTGACAGTTGATCATACGTTTCTGAAGTCACAGGCTGAATGTCATTCATGGTATCGGCTGAGATGTTGTGATTGAAAAAGAATGGGTTTATTATTTTCTCTGCTAATAGGTATCTGTGTATTTCCTGCTTAGGGAGCGAGGGAGGGAGTGCTCCAATAATTAATCATGTGAGGAGGTTGGACCAGTGATTCCTGGGCTATAAAACTAAACCAAGCCACACTGATGGGAGAATGGATAAACAATATTTGGAATATCCATACAATAGGATAACACGCAAGCTTTGAAAGGAAGGGCATTCAGACCCAAGGTGTAACCTGGATGCATCACGAGAACATTTTGCTTAGTGAAGTAAACTGGAAATAAAAGGATGAATACTGGGTGATTCTACCTAGGAGAGGTGCCCAGGGCAGTCCAGTTCACAGATTTAGGAAGTAGAACAGCAGTTGGCAAGACTAGGGATGGGGAGATAAAGTTATTGGATGCAGAGTTTCAGTTGGGGTGACGAAAGCGTTCTGGAGTGAGTGATAGTGCAGGCTACACAACAAAGTGAATGTAGTTCACGCCCCTGGTCTTGAACGCTGAAAAATGGTTAAAATGGTAAAAGAAAGAGCAAACCAACAGATCCACATTATAATGGTACCAACTGTTCTTTCTATTAAAGGCATTGGCATGGGTTATAGCCAAACTACGATCCATTATAGCCAGTATGCAATCCAAAGAAATGACATTTCTAGTCTTAGGAAATTCAGATAGATGGGCCCTCAAGGCACAGGATAATCCCTTGTATGCAACAATTTCATAGGAAAGTTAAATAATTAAATACATGGCTCTAATTTCTGTTACATTACTTACTGGGTTTGTCTGCTTAGTATCTCCGGAGCTCTGGGATGAGTGATGACCTCTTGTTAGGATGACTGGAGATGGGTTCAGGGAGGGGTAGATCAAGTTTCTTTCACTGTGTTTGCTCAGGACATGGGCTACAGCTAGAATGACAACTGGGGACTGCACCGTTGGCGCTTGCTGCTCACTGTAACTATTACAGTAACCCCCACTGTCACACTCAAAACCCTACATGTCTGGGTGCTGAATAGTATGGTCACCCAT
The DNA here is from genome assembly GCA_004027595.1 of Dinomys branickii. NCBI lineage: Eukaryota > Metazoa > Chordata > Mammalia > Rodentia > Dinomyidae > Dinomys > Dinomys branickii. Next base: position 86,987 of record PVLD010000320.1, on the reverse strand, counting down.
GGTCAGCCTGGCTGTCTCCTCTTGTGCAGAAAAAGCAGCTGGGCTGGGCCGCTTTGCCAGGACAGTCCGCACAGGGAGAGGCCTGGTGCTGCTGTGTTTGTGAAGGGCCTTTCCGGAGTTGGCAAGGAAAACGTTCCTGATCCATGGCAGTTATTTTTATCTGGGCTGTCTAGAAAAAGCACAAGCTTCCTAGTCCTCAGAGTTTGGATTGAGTCCCCGTTTACTAGGGATTTGACCTTCAGCGAGTTACTTAAATTCTCTCAGCCTTCGTTTCTTATTTGTAAAATAGGGTCAAAGAAATCTTTCATGGGGTTGTTTGGAAGTGGAAAGAAAAATAACAATATCCTCCCTTCTGCCCTCCCTTCCTCCCTCCCTGTTTCCCTCTCTCCCTGCCTCCCTTCCTGGCCTCCTGATCTCAACTCCTTGGGGAGCAAGCCCAGTAGGGAGGACCTTTCTTAATTGGCAAAGTCCGCTGGGGGGGATCCTCCTTTCCTAGCCCGAAATGGCTTCCTGGAGTCTGTTCTGCACCCTCCTGTGGGTGCCTGTCTAAGAAGTTACATGTGAGGGCAGGGAGGGTGAGAGATGCTGTGGAGGCGCAGGAGGCAGGCACCCTCATTCTCAGGATGCTCACAGCCGTCCTGCTGGGACTTCTGACACAGTCCAAAAACCCTTCTCTGGCACTTTCTAGGGGGCACAGCCCTCTTCGTCCCCAATTTTGTCCCAGTTTTCTGTGACTTTCTAAATGTGATCATTCAGAGCAACACCTAGTGGGTTTATAGCCTTCGTTCACAAGTCACCTGCTTACTGCATGGGAGAGCAGCATTGCTCCTCTCCCTGGAGACCAGCACGGGCCACAGAATCCTTTCAGGGCACTCAGTGACTCTGTGAAGTGTCTCTTGATTGGTTCATGAAGAGGATAAACTAAATTCATGAGTTAAGGGATGTTGAATTATGGGTCAGGTGAGACCAGGGCAAGCACTGGTGGGAGGGGGCAGGCATTTGTGGTCTCTTGTGCACCCCCACTTTCTCTGGTCAGCACTGCTATTTGTTTACTAGTTGGACAGGGGTCATCCTTCAGGGCCAGGCTCGCATGTCCCTCTTCTAAATCCTCCTGGGATTGTCCAGCCAAGGCTACTTTCCCTTCCCCCTGGGCTCCCCAATCAGCACCCACTGCAGCGTCTGTTGTATTGTAATTATCCATGGGCTCCAGAAAAAGTTCTCAAGGGCAGAGGCCGCACCTTTCCCCAGCTTCCACTGTGGCCCCTGACTATACAGTAATCAGGACACGACACACGCTGAGGAATGGGAACCACCAGTCAGCTTGTCTGGCACTGGGACAGCCAGAAAGGTCCCCAGGAAGAAGGGGCTGGCTGAATATCAGGGGCCACTGACTGTCAGGCCCCAGAGCTCCAATCTATTTGGCAAAATCTCTGTTCCCCATTTCCCAGAGATTGTTTTCGCAATACACTGGCAGCATGCCCAAGCCAGGCTCGGACTAGTTCCTAAAACAAGTTAAATCTTTCCCTTTGGGACAAGTCCATCAGCAGGGGTAGATGAGCATGCTTCTCTGATGACCTTGGCTTTCACAGCCTAGTGTGTTGGGCCATTTCCCACTTGGTTCCTCAAGGCCCTTTGCAGCCACCCTGTTATGGTTGGCTGGGCCTCTGGCTGGTGAGGAGATGAGCTTGCTCTTCCCAGATCTCAGAGTGGAAGAGCACTCCATCCACACCCCATCCACAGCTGCTGGAGCTTGGCTGTGATGGAAACTGGCTGCTCATCCAACAGATCTCAGTGGAGATTGGAAAGTGCTTGTTGGGGAAAGAAGTTGTGTCATTGTTGGGACATGGGTGGAAGCCAGGCAGCAAACGAGGCCTCAGTCTTCCCGTTGCCTGGCTTTCTGCTGTGGTGGATGGAACAGCGCTGGCAGTAGAAAGCCTGAGCACCATCTTTTTTTTAATTAGTTAAGTTTACTGGTGCAGTTTAGATGTATGTAATGATCACATACGTCATAGGGAATTTGTACCTGTACATGATATAACTTGATCCTTCTTTTCTCATCCCCACCTTTCCTTCAACCCCTTTCCCCTCCTTATTTACACAAGCTTTGTTTCCAGTTTTTTCTTCTTTTCTCATCACTTTTTTCCTTTTCCTTCCTTCCTTCTCCCCTGCCCCCTCCCTACTTCCCCTTCCCATTTGAACATTTTCTTCCTATTTCATAATATCTATTACACATTTTGGTCCTTATTTACTCTTTTGGTTTCTCATACCAGAGAAACAATGAGGTATTTACACGTGTGTGTCTGATTTATTTTACTTCAGAGTATGGTCTCAAGGTGCATCCATTTAGCTAGAAATGTCTCAGACTTACCTTCTTTATGGTAGAGTAGTGCTCCATTGTAGAAAAAGCCCTACATCTGTATCCATGCATCAGTTGATGGATATTTGGGCTGTTTCTAAGACTTAGATATGACAAGCTGCTGGATGCCATCTTTCTCACAGGAACTGAGTGTTATCAGTGAATATCATGGCGGTAGATTTTAGGATTGTCAGACCCTATGGGGCGGGACTATCTGAGGCAGTTACAGCTCCAGATAGTCCCCGGTTGCATCATAGACATTTTGACACTTCAAGGCCTACCTGACACATCCAGGCATAGACCTGATTCTGGATGTGCATTTGCAAATGATCAGGAATTAGTTTCAAATTTGTCACCCACTCAGCTCTGTGAACTTGAGCTTATCATATCATTGTGCTCTATTTCTAAAATTTGTTCAACAGGACTTCTAGGAAGATAGCAGAGTGGTAAGAAGCAACAAATCAACCTCTCTAAGATCTGGAATCCAGACCCTGGAAAACAACTACTTAGGAAAGAAAAGAAGGAGGGGGGTGGATCCCCAGGACCCAGGAAAGTCTGAAGGGAAAATTGGAGCCCACAGAGAAAGTGAAGCAACAGACTTCAACACAGAAAAAGGAGGTGGCTATCTGTACTTTCTCCCTGGCTCCTAGTTGTGGTATGAGAAAGAAGGACTGAATCTATAGGGATATAGTGAGGGCAGGTGACTCTAGAGGCCTCCGGGGATAAACACACCAGTGGAAGGGAGCAGTGGATGCTGTGTGCTACAACAGCTGGTGAGTGACTCCAGTCCAAGTGACTGCCATGTTTCCTACAGATGGTGCCTGGTTGGACACCATATTAGGGAGAGGCCAACTGAACTCAGAACTTGGAGAATCTGCGGGTTGGCTTCATCTCAGGGCTCCCAGTATTGAAATCCCACAGTGACTGGGTGAGGAGACAACTGTGGGAGATTTCCAGGATCAGAACACCATGGTCAGGCCAGCAGGACATCCAGAGTATTGTAGGCTTAATGATTCAGACCCCAACCCTATGACCAGAGGCCAGGATCAGCCTGAACTTCTGTGAGTTTGAAAGTGTCAGAACTAGCCTCCTTCCCTAATCCTTCCATAGACTTGCTGGTACCATCTGGGGCAGATCAGGGCTCTCACTGGTTCCTTTGTCTACCAGGAAGAACAGAATCACACCCTGAATTGGACACTGCTACAAAACTGCAGATCCCAGAAGGTAATTGTAGGCTTGAAGTCACAGAGGGATTTGATTTCCTTTCTTCGCTTTTTTTGGGCTCACTTGTTTCACTCTTTTTTGATTGTTTTCTTCATGACTATGAACATGGTTTTCAAATGCTTTGTTTTGTTCTTGTGTTTGTTTTTTCCTTCTTTATTTCCCTCCTTCCTTCTTCATCAGTTTCCTGAGGCTTGAATTCCTCCTTAGTGCTCAGCCTTGCTGATAATCTCTTTCTATTCTTTTATTTCTCTAATTTTTCCTTTTATCTCTTTTACATTTTTTTCTCTTTAGGGCAAAATCATTCTACTGAGTGGATATTTACTGTGTATAATTTTATAATCTTTCTTAGCTCTTGTATAATTATAAATCTTTTACCTGTGGTTAAAGGTGGCAAGTTAATAGTTATCACAGTTTTTCATTTGGAAATCATAAGTGCCCCACATAGAAAAGAGCTGGATTCCATAAAACAGACTCAAATAGAAATCCAAGAGATTAAAAATTCTACTGAAATATACACAGCAGATTCAACCAATGTGGAGATGGAATATCAGATCTAGAAGACAGGGTTGTGGTTGGCTATTATCAAATGAAAGACCTCTTAAAATAGCAATGGAGCATGAAAAATTAATCCAACAGTTGCTAGATGATGCAAAGAAGACTAATATAAAATAAATTGGAATCAGTGAAGAACCAGAAGATAGCACAAAGGGAACAAAAACCCTATTCACAGAAGCAATAGCAGAAAACTTTCTAAGCATCAAAAAGTAACTCAAGATACAGATTTATAAGGCATATCATGACTCAAAATAGTCCTGATCAGAAACAAACAAACAAACAAACAAACTACACCATATAACACAATAGTCAAGATCCAGAAATTCAACACAAGAATAGAATATTAAAAGCTGTTAAAGAAAAGAAACAAATCACCTATAAAGGAAAACCCACTGGAATCAGATTTTTCAGCACAAACCTATAAGTCAAGGAGAGCTTGGAGTAAAATAAAACAAAGTCCTAAAATAAAACAATCTCCAACTCAAACTGATGTTTGGGCTGTACCCCACTAAATTATACTTCAAAATTGATGGAGATATAATGAAGAAATTCATGACCACAAAACCAGGACTCCAAAAATTTCTGCAAGATATTCTAGAAAGAGACAATAATGACAGTAATTCCAAGAATCCCAATAGAATGAATTCATCAGGTAAGGCAAGCAAATGGAAGGAAAAAAAAGGAACCAACAACAGAAAAATAATATGACAAAGATAAAGCTGTACTTATCAGTTATAACCATCAACGTGAATGGTCTCAGTTTACCAGTCAAAAGAAAAAGATTGGCATAATGGATCAAGAAATAAAATCCAACAATATACTATACAAAAGAAACACATTTACCCCAAAAAAACTCATTTACTGAAAGTCAAAGGATAGAGGACAATATTCCGTGCAACAGGAACCAATAAAAAAGCAAGAGTAGCTACTTGCAGAGAAAGTGAATTTCAAGCCAAGACTGATCAGAAGGAAAAATGAAGGTCACTACATACTTGTCAAGAGAACAATCCAAGAGGAGGAGATAATCATAAATATATGTGCACTGAATACCTGAATACCAGCACACCCAACTGCATAAAACAAACACTAATGAATATGAAAAATCAAATAAGCACTAATACATTTGTAATGGAGGATCTCAATACCCCATTGTCACAAACAGATAGAACAACTAGACAAAATCAAGAATAAACAAATCCGAGGCGAACTAAATCTGTGAGCAAATGGACTTAGTAGATATCTGCAGAATATTCCACTCAATAACAACAGAATACACATTCTTCTTAGCAGTATATGGTACTTTTCCCCAAACAGACCACATACTAGCTCACAGAACACACTTAAATAAATGCAATGGAGCTGAAGTTATGCTATGCCTATTACCAAATCATAGTACAAAGAAACTGGAAATCAGTGGCAAAAGAAACCACAAAAACTACATAAATACATGGAAATTAAATGACGCCCTCCTAAACAACTAATGGATCAGAGATGAAATTAAAGAAAAACTTAGACAGTTTCTACAATTGAATGACAATGTCAATACAACATACCAGAACTGATAGGATACAATGAAAATAGTCCTACAAGGGATATTTATTTATAGTTATGAATTCCCACATCAGAAAAACAGAGCAAGCTCAAATAAATAACCTAATGTTGGAACTCAAGGTTCTAGAAAAAGAAGAGCAAGTTAAACCCAAAAACACATACAAGGGAGGAAATGAAAAGACCAGAGATAAAATTGAGACTAAGAAAACAAAGAATCAATGAATCAAAGAGTCAGTTCCTTGAAAGATTCAATAAAGTTAACAAACTTGGCTGACTTTATCGAAAAGAGGAAAGACTCAAGTCCATGCAATTAGGAATGAAAAGAATAAAGTCACACAAGGTCATGCAGCAATTCAGAAGATCATCAATACCCACTTTCAGAATCTGTAGTCTGGTAAGTTAGAAAATTCAGAAGAAATGGACAGATTCCCTGATACACATGAATCATTACAGTTGAATAAAAAAGATATCAAATTCTAAATAACCCCATATCAGTCAATGAAATTGAAGAAGTAATAAAAATACTACCAACAGAGAAAAGTCCAGGTTCTGATGTATTGACTTGTGAATTCTGTAAGAAGTTCAGAGAAGATCTAATACCACTACCTCTCAAAGTCTTTAATGAAATTGAAAGGGAAATGGTACTCCCAACGTCATTCCTGGAAGGAAACATACAAAATCAGAGAAGGATCCAGCCAAAAGAGAAAACTATAGGCCAATCTCCTTAATAAACATAGATTCAAAAATCCTCAATAAGATACTGGCAAACAGAATTCACCAATCATCAAGATTATTCACCATGAGTAAGGAGGATTCATCCCAGGGATGCAGGGATGGCTCAACAGAATCAAATCAGTAAATGTAACACACCACATCCACAGAAACAAGACAAAAACCACATGATCATCTCAATAGATGAAGAAAAGCTTTTGACAAAGTCCAACACCCCTTCATGATAAAACCCTACACAAAATCACAAAGAAGGTCTTTATCTCAATCTGAATAAAAGCCACCTATGACAAACCAACAGCCAACATCAAACTAAAAGCTCAAAAACTGAAAGCTTTCACTCTAAAATCAGGAATGAGACAAAGATTCCTACTATCACCATTCCTTTTCAATATAGCTCCCAAAATATTGGAGCAATTAGACAAAAGAAAGAAATAAAAGGAATAGGACTGGAAAGGAAGAAGTTAAATTACCATCATTTGCAGATGACATGGTACTCTATATAGGAGATCCCAAAAACTCCACCAAAAGATTCCTACAGTTAACAGTCATATTCAGCAGCATAACAGGGTATGACGTGAACACTGAAAAACCAACAGCATTCCTGCACACAAATAACAGACTCACTGAGAGAGAAATTAGGAAAACCACATCTTTCACAATAGCATCAACAAAAATGAAATACTTAGGAATCAATCTAATGAAGGAAGTAAAAGACCTTTACTTTAAAAACTACAGTACTCTGAAAAAGGAGATCAAAGAGGATATCAGAAATATAGATATATCCTGTTCTTAGATAGAACCAATACAGTGAAAATGACCATACTTCCAAAAGTATTACACAAATATAATGCAACCCCTATTAAAAACATCAATAGCATACCTCGAAGAGCTAGAGAAAACAATCCTAAAATTCATTTGGAACCAGAAGAGTCCTAGAATAGCAAAAACAATTCTGGGCAACAAGGTTGCCTCACAAACCCCAGTTTGAAGTTATATTACAAAGCTACCATGATAAAAACATTGTACTGGTAAAATAAAAACACACCCAAGTATCAATGGAACAGAATAGAAGAAGCAGAGTCAACTCCATGCACATTCAGCTACCTTATCTTTGAGGAATGGGCCAAACACCTTCACTGGAAGAAAGATAACCTCTTTAATAAATGGTGCTGGGAAAACTGGCTTTCCACCTGCTGAAGATTAAACCTAGACCCATATCTTTCAACATGCACTAAATTAAAATAAAAATGGATTGAAGATTTAAATATAAAAACAGAACCATCTGCTGGAAGGTAGAACTGGTAAAAATCTAGACAATATAAGGATAGACAAAGACTATGAACAAAACCCCAGTTACACAGGAACTATTACAAAGAATTAACAACAGAGATCACATCAAATTAAAAAGCTTTTGCATAGCAAAAGAAATCACAGCAGAGTTAAGAGACAACCCATTGAATGGGATTTTTTTTTTTAAACCAGCTACTGAGACAAAGGAGTAACATTTGGAATGTATAACAAACTTGAAAAAAATCAGACCCCTCAAATTTAAAGATTCAATCCAAAAATGGGGACCTGAAATGAAGAGACATTTCTCATACGGAGAAATACAAATGGCAAATAAATACATGAAAATGCTCAACATCACTGGTCGTTTGAGAAATGCAAATGAAAAACACACTGAGATTCCATCTCACCCTTGAAAGAATGGCCATCATCAAGAAATCAACCAATAACAAATGCTAACAGGGTTGCGGGGGGAAAAGGAGCCCTTCTCCGCTGCTGGGGGGAGTGTAAGTCGGGGGCCACTATGGAAAGCAGTATGGAGACTCCTCACAAAGTAAATCTAGAGGATCCATTGACCCAGTTGTTCCTCTTTTAGGTATCTCCTCGGAAGAATTAAAGTCATAATACCGCAGTAATATATGCACACTCATGTTTATGTAGCACCTTGTATGTATAATAGCTAAATCTTGGAAACAGTCCATATGCCCATAAAAAATGAACGGATAAAGAATATGTAGTATTCATATACAATGGAGTACTACTCTGCTATAAAGAAGGATAAACTCCAGTCATTTGCAGGAAAATGGATGCACCCTGAGACCATAATCTTAATGACATCAATTTGGCACACAAGTTTAAGTATTGCGCTATTTCTCTTGTGTTTACCCTAAAGGGTAAACAGGAGCATCGTGGAGGACAGATATTGGAGAGCAGGAAAACATGTTCACAAGGGGAGGGGGACAAGGGGGGGACAGAAGGCGGAGAACAAAGAAAAGGGAAAAAAGAGGATGGATGGAAAAAGTAGAAACAAAGTTCTATAAATGGGGAGGGGGGAAAAGATTGTAGAAAGGGGAGGAGAAGTGGAAAAAATAATTAAGATCTATTAATCTCCATGATGAATATATATATATATATATATATATATATATGACAAATATCAATAAAAATAAAGTTAAAAAATGAAATTCATTTAACAAAGGTTGATATGTTTGAAAATGTCATACAGATGAATGGATAAAGAACATGTTATTTATGCACATTATACTCTGCCATGAACAGGGATGAATTGGGGTCACTGGCAGGGAAATGGCTGCACCTGGAGAGCATGTTAAGTGAAGTAAATCAGACACACAAGCTTAGGTATGGCACAGTTTCTGTTTCACGAGAAACCTAATATGTAACTAATGAAGTGCAAAATAAAAGACAGGCAGCAGGAATAAAGAGAAAAAGTTACTGTAATTCAGCATGGCCATTTATTTTTTTATTTTTTATTTTATGTTTTGGTCTTTTTGAGACAGGGTCTCACTATGCAGTTCAGGCTGCGCTTGAGCTCACTTTGTAACCAGGCTGGACTCGAACTCGCAATGAACCTCCCGCCTCAGCCTCCCGAGTGCTGGGATTACAGAGGTGTGCCACCATGCCCAGCTTTTTTTTGGCCAATATATCTAAAATTGTATCTTGATTTAGTATAATTGTCTGATGTAGTTTTTGGTGTGTTAGGCCGTTAATCTGTGCTTTTGGTAATTCACTTGATAAAGATGTAGAAAATAAATAAGCAAATCTGATGTTGGTCAAAATAAGAAAGGAAAAGGAAAAATGTTTTTCAAAAATGGGGTGGAATCAAATGTGATGTTTAAACTTGAGATGTTATGTACATGTATGAATTCCCCACAATGGAGATAATCATTATGTACTGCAAACATGTGCTGCAAACATGTACTAATAAAATAAGTGTTGCAAACTATTTTATGTGCTTTACAAATATTTTGATTTTTAAAATAACCCATGGATGGGTATGATTATTAGGCCCACTTTATAAATAAACAAAGTGAAGGACGAAGATACTAAGTACTTGTCCAAGATCACCCAGTCAGTAGGTGATGGTCTGAGTTCGAGCTCTCTCTGGATCTCAGACTCCTTATGTGTAAAACGCAGATAAGGCTCATCACTTTGGGGGTATCTGGGACTCCTGCACCTAGACAGAGTATGAGAAGGGACACAGAGAGGGCATCCATCTGCATGACAAGGAGAGAGGGTTCAGAAGAAACCGAACCTGCTGGTACCTGGACTTGGACTTCCAGGCTGCAGAACTGTGGAGGACTGTGAGGGAATACACTTATGTTGTTTTAAGCAACAAGTAAGTCCTTATCTTGCCTGTGTCAGTATGTAGTTCCCTTTGTTTTCACAGATTTTCACTTGTACACTGGACTTTATCGGAACAAAAGCCCCCTCACACATAATTTTCTCTGCTCATTGGTGACAGAGTCCCTGACACACAGTAGGCCCTCAGTTGAAGCTGAGTGAATGGATGAGCTGATCCTAGCCCTCTGTGACAAGACTGACATAGTTTTTCCCCAAACATGGCTTCCCTTAGGCATGGCCTACTTCTCTGGACCTCCACATATTCTTGGCACAGAAAGATGCTCACGCTGAATGAATGAAGCCACACTGTTGCCCTTTGCCTTAGGTCTGAAGTTGCCTCTTAGTCACCAAGCTATGAGCACACTTAAAAGCCATAGTCCAATGGACATTGCCACTGGTAAGCTATGGAGTAATCTTCTGTGGTGATGAAAAGATAAGGTGGAGGAAATGGAGTCCTTTCAATTACTAGGTAACAAACCACTCTGAAGTGTAACAGCATAAAAGAGAAACTATTATTTTCCCAGTGGTTGGGCAGTTTCCTGCTCTGTGTGGTGTGATCAGGGTTAGTCTCCTCTACTGGGAACTGCCTGGGGCTGGAACATCCAAAATGGCTGCTTCTCTCAGGCCCTCACACTCCATGGGTTCTCTCAACTTTGCAGTCTAGTCCAAGGTTCTTAACAGTCTGACAGGTAGATTTTAAAAGGAAGGAAAAGAAAGCTTCCTAAATTCTTAGATCCAGGCTCAGAAGTCTTAGGACAGTATTTCTATGCCATTCATTTTGACGAAATGAATGATGAAGACCAGCCAGATTTGAGGGGAGAGAAAATAGACTCTGCCTCATGAGATGAGGAGAAGATGTGTGAACCAAAATGGGAGAAATGATTGGCGCCATATTGGAGAGTCTCTACCACAAAGGTGGGAGAGGACGGTGGCAGGAATACAAATTGTCCTCATGCAAGTGAGAGGCTGTTAAGTGTTGGTTAGACTGTGGCTTGCTACCAGGGCGGTTAGTTTCCTTCTCCGCTGATAGGTATCAGGTGGGACTAAACCAGCACTGTTTCTGGGAAGGCCTGACCAGGACGTTAGCAACGATCAGGCTTTAGCTGCTCATTTTCCAGGTGGTGATGCGAAGGAGTGGGGAGGGGTGCCCTGCACCCAGACCACCACAAGTCAATGGCAGGAGCAGAGCTGCTGCCACCGCCTGGTTAGGCGTCTGGCTGTGGCATACAAAGGTTGATTTTGCCACCAGAAAGATTGTAGGACTCACAGAATCTTGGTAGGCCCCCTTTGCTTTTTTAATTTAATGTAGACAATGTCTACTTTATCGGGAGAATTTGATGATGAATAGCATAAATTCTGGAGTCAGACTTCCTGAGTTCATGCCTTCCATGTACCGTTCATACTACTTTGTGAAAGAGACTCTCTCCATGCCTCACTTTCCTTCTCTGCCAAATAGAGATGATAATAATACTTACATAGAGTTGTATGGAGCTGATGGCTTCAAGTATATAGAAGCATCTAGAACAATGTCTGGCTCATGCTTCATAATTGATAGATATTCTCTTCCATTATGAATGTTTGGATAAAAAAATAAATAAGCTTATGCCTTGCTCTAAGGAAGCGAGGGCTGTTACTGTTGGGAGACTGGGTCCTGTAGTTCAATTCCCTCTTACCATGCTCAGACTTGAGGAACTTTAGAGCAGACAGTCTCAATTGCTCCTGTCTTGAATTACTCTCCTGAAGGCAGAGTATCTTATCTTGTTGGTTAGAGTTTGTGCTGCTATTAACTGTGGGCAGGGACATGCCCTCCTGGCCAGGAATGGGCTGTGTTCTCTCCCCAGCCTTTGAGTGGCCTTTGTGTGGCACCCCCAGGGGGGAGTCCTCCACCAAAGGAGGCGATCCCTCTTCTCTCCTTTGTCCCAGACTTACCTCTGATTAGGCCAGTGAATTCCAGATGCACGTGTGACTGAATCCCTGCTTTGATGGTTACTGGTTTGACATTACTGTAGCTTAGTACCCCCATTTGTATGACGGGAATAACAGGATCCATTTGCAGCTAAGGGAAGAATTGAATGAGGCAATATTTATGAGACAGGTCGAGATGGTGCCTGGCACAGAGCAAGGGGTCAGCAACGGCAGATCCACTTGTTGTCTTGTTATACCCACCCAAAGGCCTAGCTTGGGTACTCTCTCCCTGAGGAAGTCTTCCCGGACTGGTCCAAGGAAGCAACATGTTTCTTTTCCTGGCCTTTCTCTGCACCCTTTCTCTAGATTTTTTCTTTCTCTACATTTTTGACAACACTTATCTCTTCCAACACTGAATTAGAGGATGGGGAAGTGAGTTTGTTCTCTCACGGTGAGCTCTGAGCTGAGGCTTTTTGCTGGAATCAGCCTTTGTGCTCTCCTGGCCTGCCCCAGGTCTGGGCACACAGTGGGGCCCATATCGCTAACCTCACTCCCAGCTGTTAACACAGCACCTGCTGTGAGTCAGAGGCGGCCCTTTCAGACTCCTTTATCTCTCTAAGGCTGCTGAGCATGTTTACGGGTAGTAAACTACTGGCGGTCAAGAGAGCACGCTGTGACTCTCCGGGCAGGAGAAAGGACAGAGGTTGCTCAACCTTGTATAGGTGTGTAGCTCTCAGCCCCCCAGCGAGTGGAGCCTCTTTTCCTTAGTAACGTGCAGCTCACTCCACTTTCATTGTGGATGGGATTAAGTGGGATCACTGATGTCAAAATGCCTGGCAGACAGTAGGTCCTTCTCAAATACTGTCCTCCGGCTATGCCTGTAGGCAGTGTAGAGGCTGTGGAATTCACTGCAAGTGTTGCAGGTGCCCTAGCTCAAGGCATCCTGCTAGAGATGTCCCTAGAGCTTCTGGTCTTTTCTTTAGTGAGGAGGTGTCCAGGCGCATCCAGGTACAGGTGAGAGAAGGCTGCTTCCACAGAAGGGCAGGCACAGAGCAAGTTAGCACCCTGCTTCTCTGCCCGGAAGTGTATGAAACAGCATTTCCCTTTCTGGAGATTTAAAGGTGAGAAGGTTCTCCCTGCAGTGGCTGTGGGGCAGATAGAGGGATTTGTGAGTTGTGGGTGTTAGCATTCCTAATATCTGCTTGTACCCTGGGAAATAGATGAGCAGGAGAAAGGAATTAAGAGAATTATACTTGCAGAGCTCAACAGGGGGGCCCTGGCTGCAGGTCAGAAATCCAGTTTTGAAATTTGCCTGTATCCAAGATACTATGTAGGAATAAGCTTTGATAGTGATCCTATGTGGCACTGAGAGTCCATGACAGCAGAATGATGGCAGACGGGGTTTGTAGCAGAGGGAATCATGGCGGAGAGGATCCATGGGAGTTGGAAACTGAGCAGATACTGGTTCCGCCAGGCCTAGTGTCTACAGAGGACTTATTCTTTTTTTCCCCCCTCACTTTCTGCAGGGCTCTGGGACAATTTCTTGAGAAGGGAAGAAACCTTTGGAGGAGATTCTGGACTTCTTGCTTGAATATAGGCAGGTGCTGAAGAGATTAATTGGGGAAAGAAGTAGCATGTGTCTGCATTTGGATTCTGAGTCTATGAGCACCTCATATCAGTTAGACCACTCAGCCCAGAGGACACTGTGAAATGCCAACAGAGATTCGGTCTTCATTAACCTCTGTTGGAAGATTACAGGCTGAATAGTAAGGAGGAGAGAGTATGTTTTCTGGGCATAGAGGTGGTGAAGAACAGGTGTGTCTGGAATCTAGTTGGGAGGCTGTTCGCCTGAACCATCAGTCTGTCAAGGAGAGTAGTGGGACAAGACAACTGTGGAAGGCACCAAGTGTCTCCCTGAGGTCTGAGTGCAGCCCCTGGCTACTTGGAGGAGTAGGTCTCTCTGACTATAGCTATAGATGATTGGGGGTGAAGAGCTCTGTCCAGAGCTACACTCTCCAAGATGGCTGCCCATCCAGGCACCCCAGAGCTAGGAGCCCTCAAACTCCTTATGCACAGACCATTCTCAAAAACAGCCAACGCGGCAGCTCCGGGTGGCCAGAATTGCAACACCAAATGTGTTTGTTTCCCATGTTTGTGAAATACCTCAGAGGCACTGTTCCAATGCCACCTGACTAGTTTTGTGATTGCCACATGGTGCTAGCTCTGTCCACCAATGCTCAATTGTGGCTGACTGGCCCAAGATTTTGAGATATTTGTGGGTTTATAACTTAGAGACCTCGTTTTCCCTGGCAAGGTGAGGAGAGTTTTACCTCTGTGATTTTAAATATTTCGCATTGGGATTGAAAGCAGCTCTGGGTGGCCTGGAATAACCACTGTGGCTAGAGGTCTGAGCTTCAGTTCCTCCCAGGAGAGGAATTCCTACCTTGCAGGATTGTGATCCACAAGCACACCACCAAGCCAGAAGGTCAGGGCATCAGCTCACTTACCAGGCTTCCTGCAAAGTTGACCCCAGATTTTTAAATCATGAAAATTCAATCTTGCGTTTAATTCTTGCAAATGAACTGCTGTCAACCTTTGACTGAGAGCAGAGAGAAGAAACTTGGCTAATATATAACATAATGGGAACACAGAAGCCCCTGGAAACTGGCTCAGAAGTTGGCTAAGGGTACTTATTGGCATCTGCTCAGACCAAGGAAGGGAGCTGCAAAAGGCAAGTGGACCTCTGTATCAGTTCCCTTACAGAGCTCCTTTCAGAGGGAAAAATCTGAAACTGGGGAAGAGAAGGGCTGGTAGAGAACATGTGAGAAAAATGAGACCAGAGTGGGGTCAGGACTTCCTCAAGGTCATAGAGCTGGTGTGCTCAGGATATGCCCCCACCTCTCTGAGGCTTGTTCCACACTAACATAGACATGCAAATATATACCCTCAAACACATCCACACACATGTGTGTACTCACAGGCAGAAACAGACATGCACACTCACACACCATGCAGATACACTATGCCCACACCCAGATGGACATGCACAGTTCCACCCTCAGGTACACACACACACATACACACACACACACATGCACACCACTCTACCACACCCACACCAATACATGAGTGCTTGAACATACATACACAGCATTCCGTTTATTGGGGAAAATTGTGTTCAAACTTCTGGAACTTCTGACTACTTCAAGGCAGCAATATTGCCAACACAGTCTCACAGATTTCATTCTCTGTCTCTCCCTTCCTCCCTTCTCTTCTCCTTCTTGCATTTCTCTCTTTTCTTTTTTTCTTCCTCATTCAGTGGTCAGATCTATCTTCCTTCCCTTTGTTAGCTGTGATGTTTTAGGAAAATTTTAGGACTACCAGACACAAGTTGAAACAGTCAAGCAGAAGGTCAACATTCCCTAGAAGACCACCAAGAGCCAGATCTACTGGACCCAATCTGCCATGGTCAGGCTCTCCTCCAGACAGATGCACAGACCCCCAGGGTCCCCTCCCCACCTGCCCTGTGCCTCTTGGACTGCAGGCACAGTGAGTGCATGTCCAAGTCAAGGCCCTGCAGCTGGGCTTCCCCAGCCTCAGCACCCACTCCCTGCTCGCCCGGACATGAGCCAAACGCCTGTGAAGGCATCTTCCAAATGTTTCATCATGCCTTGGGGTGGAGATGCATCTATTTCTGTATTTCAACACATCGTTTCCACCTGGCATTTCATCCGCCAGCTAATAGGTGAAGTAATTGCTTGATTCTGGCAGCATGGAGGCTTTGCTCTATGGGGACCTGTGCTCTGGTCTCTCAGGTGCTTGTAGGGGCTTGGGTAGTCCAGCCTGTGGACCTTAGTGGCCACCTTGGAGGTAGGCTGGGGTGATAGGTTTCAGTGAATCTCACCCATGTAGGCAATTCAAACTCTTCAGAATATTTCAACATCCCAGCAACTCAAGGTGGGGGTGGTGGAATCTGAGAAACTTTGGCAACTCCTGTTTCTCAGTCATAGAATGCCAACAGAGTCCTTTCCCAACTCGTCTATTTTTCTGTGGTATCAGGGACAGCTCTGTCTCTGCATGTATCTAAAACACCTTTGCCTTCACCATTAAAGGTTCTTGAAAGTTGTCATGGGGACCCTTGGACTCTGAGGTCCAGCAGTCACCCTCTCCCTGGCTGTTTGGCCACATTGCCCAATTGGATGAGTTTACTAGGAGCAGGCAGTTGAGTTCAAGCTTCATAAACAATTCCCCCGGCTGTGGGACAGCATATTCTGCAGATAGCCTGGGAATGGGTTTAGCAACATGTACTTTGTCTGGGGCAAATTCACTGTGACACACATGCACACACGTCTCACTGGAGAAGGTTCAGCAGGAAGGTGGGAAGAGGAGCCTGGGCAGGATGGTGTTATGGAAAGGAGCACTGCCCACTGAGCGAGAAGAAGCTGAGTGCCAGGTGCCTCGTGGGCATGGGGCCAGACTTTGGGATTGTTCAACACAGAGAGATGGAATCCGGAGGTGAGGTTCTCCAGAGTACTTACCTGATAGTCTGCTGTGGTGATTACTCATGATTCAGTCTTATGTTGCAACAACACTTTTAGCAGGCAGGAATCAGGATGCACACACATTTTCCCTTTCTGATTCCTTCCAGCTCAGAATCTTATACATAGGTGCTGTTCAATAAGGGCCTAGAAGGAAAGGGCTCAGGCTGCACTGATATACTGCTATGTCACGATCACAGCTGTTCACTGTGAGTCCACACCTTTGGTCACTGAGCTCATTTTCAAGCATGTAGCCCCCTCCACTTCCTCTGGCACCTGTTTCCATGTGTGACAAGCCCATCCTTGGCTTACTGTCTTCTAACAGGGGAAGCAAGATTTATATATTCAGAGTAAATGTGAGAATGGACTGCAGGGGGTACCTGGGGCAATGTGATGTCCCTTAGGCAACACATCTGTCTCCTATTCCATGAAGAGGAATGTTGCCTTATGTTCAGATGCCAGGGAGGTCTTCTGGGAGCAAGTGGGACTAGAGGGAGCCTTGTGCAGAAGAAGAGTGGAAGCTGGCCCAGGAAAGAGGAGTGGCATAGCAAAGGTGCAGTGGAAGGTCTGCATATGCATTCACCGCTTCTTCTCTCCTGTTTACTTATCTATCCATCATCCATCTGTCTGTCCATCCATCCATCCATCCATCCATCCATCCATTTCATAGTCCCTGCTCTGTGCCAGGCATGATTGCGGACAGAGCCATAGGCAAATCTAGTTGATAAAGTCATGAAGAGGCCAGATAATGAGCAAATATTACAGTTCAGAAAAGTATCAGCTGGAGAAGGACTGGATGTCATGCAGTGTTGGCAGGGAGGGCCCAAAGGAGGGAGAGCCAGAACAGCCCCTGAACCCTACAGTGTAGGGCAGTCAGTGTGGAAGTGGAGCATGAGGGGGTGAGGAATGGCAAGAAGTGTTCCCAGCGCAGGGTTCCAGGGGTGGAAAGGAGCTTTAGAGTTCTGCGCTGCAGGAGTGTGGGAGGTCCAGGGTGGGGGAGGAGAAGAGGATGAGGGAACAGATGGGTGGGAAGATGGGAGTAGATGTGGCTGAAGACCCGGCAGAGGTCACACAGAGCCTCTGGGCCAAGGTAAGGGTTTGGGACTTTGTGTAAAGCGGTCTAAGCAAGAGATGCTACTGGCTGGAATTGGTGTGGAAGCTATGTAAACTTACATGAGCCAGAAAGTGAGTGCTGGTGAAATGTTTAGGACAGGGACCTCTAGGTGGGAAGTGAAGGGAGAAGGAGGCTGGGGTTTCCTGCCTAAGCTATGGGTCAAGTTGGCCTCCTGTTGACAGACGTCAGGCGTGTAGAGGGGGCAGAATTGGAGGATGCGTGGGGTTGATACAACTTTACAAATGTTGGTCTCAGTGGCCTGTGAGATCCCTGTATGAGATGTTGAAGATCTCACCTGGATCCTAGGTAAGGTGTTCTTTTTCACTCTGCTTTTCTTTCTTGGGTTCTGTTCTCTTTAATCAGCTATTCCAGGTGTTTTGCGTCTCATTAGCTCTTCTGGGGTTGCTGGAAGGGTATGAGGATAGAGCACTTGCAGAGGACAGGCTGCTGAGATGTCTGCTCCCACGGTTCCCCAGTTAAAAGGCCTACATTAGCCTTTTAGCTCACACAATAGAAAGGGACTTTTTCTGAGATGTTTTGACTTTGGTCATGTGCCCACTTTTGCAGGGTGCACTGGGAGGCTAGGATGACAGAAATCATTCAGTTCCATCACATGAGTTTTATTTAACTCAACCAGTGTTTTCTGGCTGCCAACCCTGGACCTAATGTGCATAAGTAAGAAACCGTGCACTCTGTCCTCATGGTGAATGTGATCACTGGGGCAACAGAAGTAACAACAAAATTTGATTCTGCCATGGTCTAGGTCCACCATGTCTCCCAGAAGTCTCACGTGTTCAGAGTTGGGACTTGGGGACATGGATTGGATGATGAGTGTGCTGCACTCACCAGTGGGTTGATACACTGAGGTGTTTGTGGTTGACTGTGCTGGGGGAGGCTGGTTGGAAGAGGAGGGTCATGAGATGTGACCTGGAAGGATGTACTCTTGTCTCCAGCCCCTTCCTTCTCTTCTCTCTCTGTTACCCGGTTGCCGTGAGGTGAGCAGCTTTCCTCTGCCAAGACCGACCCCAAGATGTTTCTGCCTTGAAGCTGGCCAACCACAGACTGAATCCCCTGACCCACAAGCCAGATTAATATTCTCCTTTCAGTTGTGAGTGTCAGATATTTCATCCCAGTGATAGGAAAGCTAATACAGACATTTTATAGAAGGATGTATGAAGTATCTTAGCAGAAGACGCCAGAGACATTCAAATTGAATTTCTTACAGTTTTTCAGAAGTGGAGACTGCAGTTTAGAGAAGTTAAGTAACTCTTCAAAGTTGTCACAGAGTTTAGAAGTAGAGGCAGGGTTGGAACTCAGTTCTGGGGCCCACACTGACACCTCTGCCAGTGTTGTTCCAGGGTTCCCATGGACTCATCTTTTCATACATGACATTCCAGACAGGGCAGGAGAGTGTGGTAGCCAAGAACACTGCCTCAAGTCAGACAGGTCTGGGTTTGAAGCCTGGCTCTGGCTTGTGTTACCTTGGGCAAGTTATCAACTCCCCTAAGCTCTAATTTCTTCATTTCCAAAGTGAACAATAGTTCCCCTAGAGCTAATATGATCTCCAGTGTCTATGTGGGCTGGGGCCTGGGTGCGTAATTGCCAACAAACCTAGGCTTTCTCTCCACATTTCCCACCTGCACCGCCATTTCTCTGCTCGGAGGCACTGTCCCCTTGTGCGTGGATACAGGGGCTCTGCTTTCACTTTAGAAACAGCATCTGAGGGGGGCTCCTTGTACAGCTGATTTGTTGAAGAGAGGCTCCCAGAAGAAATGCACAGGAGGTGAGGGAGGCTGGAGAGAGCACAAAGAGCTCAGCAAAAGCCTCAGCTTAGCATAAAGGACTGCACTGAGCATCCAGCTCCTGCTGAAGGAAAGGAGGCCAGGCTTTTTATCCACAATCCAATGGAGTTTCCCTGAGACTGCTCCTGACTGACCATGGAGGAGTACCCTTCAGAGAGTGCATCAGGAGCGGGGAGTACCCAGAACTCCCCACGGCTGGGGTGGATATCCTGGCCTGCTCCCTCAGGGTAACTTGGGTGAGGCCCCAGTTCTTTGGTGCTAGCATATCTTTAACACTCTCTAATCTCTTCTTTGGGATGGAGGGAGGACAAGTTTGAGGGAAGGAATCTGGCCTTGATTGAATACACACAAGAGGTGTTCTGATTGCCTGATTTTCATAGCAAATGACACTGGATTTCCGCTTGATAGTAATATGAACATTATTCTTATTTTGGTTTTTTTTGAGACAGGGTCTTGGTATGCAGTTCAGGCTGGCCTTGAACCTGCAATCCTCCTGCCTTAGCCTCCCAAGTGCTAGGATTATAGGTGTAAACCAATTTGAACTGTATTTATATGAAAAACTGGGAAAGCTGGAGTTCAGGGATACTGTGTTTGGTGATGAAGCGGGAGGTCCGAGGTCCCAGCTTGGAGCAGGGATCTTGACTTTTACTTCAGTGGCCCAGGGTGGCTCCTGGCATCAGGGGAGAGAGCACTGTGTGGAGAGAACCTGAAGTGGGGCTGTGTGGTCTCAGGGAGTCACCTCTGTGCTGGGTTCTAATCAGTCCATGTAGCAAAGGAAACACTTGGACCAAGGTGAGTCAGGATTGCTTTGGCTGCAAGAGTCAGAAAGCTTGCTCATGAAAGGGAACTTACTGGTTCTTGTGACTGTGAAGTTCAGGGGTAGGGTCGCTTCTGATTTTTCCATACAACTTTCATTCTCAGCTGGCTTTTCCAGGAGGTGCCCTCAGAAGCTGTGGGTCTATATTAGCCTTTCAGCTCACACGGCAGAAAGGGCCTTTTTCCTCCATGTTTTGACTATATTTCCAGAATTGTGTCTGGTAGACTACAGATAGATGGAAGACTCTCATTGATCAGACTTTGATCATGTGCCCAGAGATGGGAGGATAGGTCTGATTGGCCAGGCCTTCGTCATTTGCCCACAGATGGATGAAGATTGTGATTGGCCATGCCTTGGTCACTTACCCACGGGTAGATGGAAGATTTTGATTGGGTAGGCCTTGGACATATGCCCACAAGTGTGTGAAGGATGGCAAGGCAGACAGAGTCGGCCTCTCTAAACCCTGTGGATTCTGTTGGAGTAAGTCTTAGCGACCTTTCTCTCCCTGTCTTCCCCTAGGCCAGCTCCTGGGTTTTCATGGGAACTGAGGATTCTTCTGTCTCTGAGTAACCCCAGCACTCCAGGGCGTTTGTTTATTACAGCACACATTCGTGTGTATTTCTATGGTTGTTGGGGATTGGTCTCTGATCGCAGATGTGCACTTCCTGTGGGCAGTCGCATGTGCTATTTGCTTTGTTGCTCTGTGTCCTCAGCACATAGTGAAAGCTGGTGAAGGAATGAATGGATCGTGAATGGCCCATGCTTACCTGCTTGAGAGCACAGATGGCCCACATCTCATCATTTTTTGTTTCCACCATGCTTGGTGCCCATAGCAGTTCTCTTAGTTCTTCTGGCAGGAAAGGTGTGGTGCATACATGAGAGAAGAATAGGTATGGGACAAGGCTGATGGAACTTTGGTTCCAAAGCTCTGTAGAGGACCATGGAGCCGGCCGTCACACAACCTTGTCCTGGTCCTGTGGGAAGGAAGGGACCTCACCCAGCCCGAAGAGGAGTGTTAACACGTCAGAGTGATTTAGGTACCATTTCATGTCTTATCTGGTAATAATAAAAATGAAATTACATTAGAAATACGGCCATGTGTGGGTTGCAGGACAAAGTTAACGATCCTCATGGAGTCAGGTGTGGGTCCCTGTAATTGAAGTCCTTAATGGCGCTGGTAATAACACCTTGGGTCTGTTGTGGCTTCTCTTTTCTGAGGAGCTCGAAGCGCTTTCTCCTCTTATCTCATCTCTCTCCCGCCTTCCCAGGGAAGTGGTCTTATCACCCCCACTTCCCAGGGGCCTGTGTGCTGTGACTCAGTGCAGCTCCCGAGTGCACCCTGCTGTCCCTTGCCGGGGTGGGGCCCACCTGCCTCTCTCCTCCCCGAGCTCAGCCTGGGGCACCGCCATTTCCTGGGTGACTGGGAAGGTCTGGCCACGAAGGGCACTCTGAGCTGCAGGTGAGGGGAGCTGAGGCCAGCAGAGGGCTGGGACAGGGGTGGGATGGGGTCTCTGAGGAATCAGACCCTAGACACGGAGCATCTGAGGACAGGGCTGTGCTCTGCTTACTTTCCTGTCCCTGGGACGGCAGAGGGCACAGCCTCAAGGTGGAAGCCAAACACAGGGGCGGCCTGGTGATGGGCAGAAATGCCGTGGTGTTCCACAGGATGCAGCTCAAAGGCATCTCTTCCACGATGCACTCCTTGGCCCTTCCCTGGGGCCCATCCCACCCTCACTGATCTTGCCTTACCCTTTGGTCCTGCCTCCCCCTCAGGCAGCCCTGTGTTAGTGCAGCGTCCCTACCACCCCACCTCGGTGCCAGTTCCCAGATGAGGTGTGAGTCTCAGCTATCACATGTTCCCAGAGCGTGCCAGCCAGCACGGGACCTCTCCTACTGGAGGGCAGGCAGAGAGCAGCCCAGGGAAGGCCAGGCTCTGAAACCAGGAAGCCTGGGGTTCAAACCCGGCTCACCTCCAAACAGCTGTGTGGTTCAGGAAGCCCCAGGACCTCCTTGAGCACACCCTCACTCCCTTCCTCATCACAGCGCGGAGCTGAGGGCACTCCCTGGTCCTGTGCTGCGGTGAGGGGAGTCGTGGCGACACTACTTGGCACCTAGTAGGTGTGGGTGTTCATTTCCTGAGGCTAATTTTAGATTTGGTGGTTCCCAGCTCTGGCTGCACATCAGCACCGCCCTTCTCAGGAACAGGCTCGCTTGGAACACCCCTGGGAAATTCTGACCCATGGGGCTGGGGTGCGGCCGAGGCACCTACCTGTTAGAGAGCTCTCTGACAGTGCCAGTGTGATGGGGCCTCAGTGCTGGTCAGGTGTATCACTATATACAAAGTAGTCCATATGTCCGTGGCTCTCCTGGTTCCTAGGCCCCAGCAAAGTGACAGAAAAGACCCCTGGCTACTGTGCCCAGTGGCCTTTTCTGGAGGAGATGCTGGGGTCCACACTGCTGGCAGGCCACCCAGAGAGACAGGTGGACAGAGGAGGCCATCTAGTGCTAGCTCTTCCACTTGAGCACGCAGTCACCTCTGATCTTCGTCCTTCTGCTTTTTGGGGTGGGTCCAAAGTACAGGTCTTCAGCTCCCGTCTCCATGTCTTCCTACGTGAAGCCTAGATCTGGCGGCACAAGAGCTCCGTGGACTCCAGGAGCAGCAGGTGATGGGGTCACAAGGTTTTCCTTGGTCTTTACCAAAGTTTCTGAAAAATCAGAGATGGAATAAAAGTTTATAACTGTTTGTAGCTGCAGTTGGCATCTGAGACCCTCTAAGGGATCTCTGTGCTGACTTGGGTGTCAGCCAGTCCTTCTTTCAGAATTGGGGCCTAGAAATCTCCACCCGCTCCAGGGAGAACTCCAGAGAACTCCCAAGGTCAGCTGTGTGGACGGAGGTCAGTATGCCGGGCCTGAGTCCAGTCCACCTTGCCAGGGACTCGCAGTGGGATCTAGTAAGGGCTGAAAAGCTGACCCAGGGCTCACTGACTGTGAGCCATGAGGTGGCATGAGAAGTTTATCTTCAAGGCTTATGATTCTGAAAGTGAATGTGGAGAAAGGAATTTGACCCAGGCACGGGACTAATAAGTGGCCCACAGTGAACCTGGACAGACCCATGTGCCAGTGCCAGCCAGGAGTTAGGGATGCCACAGCTGTTGAGCCCTGGTGTAGCCCTTGAGGGAGATTCTAGGGTCACATAAGTGGGAGTGGCAGTAGTCAGTGGGGAGTGAGACTGGACCTGGTGTGAGATGTTCTTCACATACTGTTTTCTTTATTTTCACACAACTTTAGGAGACTTCGCCGTGTCAGTACTCAGCATCCACGATAGCCACCACTGTCTTACACATGAGGCAACTGAGGCGCAGAGAGATGAAGATCTCCAAAGTCACACAGCAGTTCAGCGGCACCAGAATTTGGATCCACACCCATCTGCCTCTGTCTGTCACCCACTGTGGTTCATGCGATAATGCTAAGAATCCTTTGGGTTTATCCCAGTTTTCTATGTGGTGGTTCTCCAGGTGTTTCCCCATTCCTGGGATCAGACCCTTCATGGTGTGAGGAAGACAGGGGTCAGCATGTGGTGGGGTCAGAGACACCAAGGTGCCAGCTCCTGTCCTCACAGGTGGGAGAGAGAATTTCTTTTCTGAATTCAGAGAGGGACTGGCTGCTGTCTGTGTACCCAGCACCTGGGCAGACAGCCCTGAACAGGTGATCACTATTCCAACTACCCAGGGACAGACAAGTCTTGAAGTCGCAAAAGGCAGGGATTTCCAGATCTGCCATTATTCAGGGGAAACCAAGGGCAGGATTGCACAAGGGCCATCTCCTCTTGGATCCAGAAAACAAGAAAGCCACCTTTTCCGTGCACTGTGAGTGACTCACTTTCCAAGAAGCCCAGCCAAGCCCTGGTTGGCTTGGGAACCAGGCCAGGGCTGAGTGGAGCAAAGAGGGTGTGGAGCCTGGGGCCGGAGCATCACCCCCAGTTTCCCTTTTCCCCAGGGCACATACAATTTAGTGCATTATCCTGGACAAGGGTCCATCACACTCGCCCACCTTCCCGGATTGCCAACCAATGCCAACCCCATGTGGTCACTACTGGGTACTGCATGAGGGCAGATCAGGGTACCTATGATCCAGAAGCAGTGTGTGTGTGTGTGTGTGTGTGTGTGTGTGTGTATGTGTGTGTAAAGGCCATGGAAAGTGTGACACAATCCAAACAGCAGAGGAAGCTTTCCATTCCCCTACCCTCTCTTTCCTGCCTGGTGTAGACAGGTCTCAGAACCAGAGGTCTGGGTTTGATCTGAGTTCTCACCACATGTCCACTCATCTCTGCCCTCGGATCTGACACAGCACTATTTTGTGTGAGTCTTCATCTTCTCATCTGCATGATGGAGATAGTGGTGCCTGCCCCTCACACTTGTGACTTGGCAGGAGATTAAATAGAAGTGTGCAAGTGGGCCTGTCCAGCCAACAGGAGCCCTGGGTTTAGCCAGCTCGATCACTGACCCTCCAGGCAGGCACTGGCTGTCCTGAGCTTTAAGGCAACCATCCATAAATACAGCTACAGGCATTGTAGGAATCAAATGAACACCCCCAGCACATATAGGAGAGAGTGTTCATTGCCTCCACTTTTCTGGCACATTCCTGAATGATTTTGCCAAGAAAGAGATTTGGATCTGAAGATGCTGACTTAATCTGGAGATGGATCTTTTCTAGGTTCTCAGTTTATACATCAGGGCCAGAAGTGTGTGGCCTTGTATGGGTTGTGGTGAGACTGATTGAGTTGGTAGAGCACCATGCTGAGTAGTACCTAAATCTCAACAAATGCTCTGCAATTGTCAGCTTCTTGGCCAGCTATAAATAGCTCTCCTTTTTGCTGCTGAAGTTTCGGCTAGAGTCATGGCTGTTGGTCAAGATGAAGCTGACTCGCCCTAGAGTGACAGGCCTGGTGATGGTTGTGGTGGTGGGGGGTGGTTTGGGCAGGAGCAAATGGACTCCTTATTGAGCATCTGGAAGTAGGACAGTTACCATCTTACACCAGAGCTGCCTTTGGTCTGGACTAAGCCCGGGGCAGATGTGAGAGAGGGAGGTCTGTGACTGTTTAAGCACAAGACACCAGGCTCTTACGATTTGTCATGCTATGGAAGCAGCCAGGGATAGTGGCTAGGCACCTGACTGGCCTTTAGTGCATGTTGGCCAGCTGGGAAGCCATGGCTGGATAGCAGCTGGACAGACACTGTTCTTTCTGTGGGGCAATGTGACTGGGAGGAACCCCAGGGCCTGCTCCTGGCCAAGTCAGACAGGCTGTGCTTACTTAGCAAGAACTCAGAAGGGATGGGTGTGACTCTAAGCCCCATGTGCTTTTTGTGACAGTTATGGCCCTGTGTCCTGGCAGCCCCTCTGCCACTTCTAGGAAGACAGCTCATTGCACACTCGGGGAACAGAAGAGAAGAAGAGGCCCAGGAAAAGTTCAAGGGGCAGATGATACATGTGTGAGGGATTTTAGGAGAGATGAGGATAAGGCAGTGCCCCCTCCCTCATTCCCCACTCAACCAACACTGGCAGTATGGCTTCTCTGCAACATCCAACCGTTCTCTGTGAGGTCAGCAGTGGCCTTCCTTCAGCAAAGCCAGTGGGTATGTCACAGCTCTTCTGTTAACCAGTGTGGGGTCCCCTCTGACACTTAGGCATTCTCCCTTCACTTCAGGTTTTCTTTCTGCTTCACTAGCTTTCCCTCCTCAATTTCCCTTGTGGCCTCATCTGTCCCTGCTACCTCTGTCTATCTAATAATTATCCCACCCACCCATCCATCTACCTACCCTTCCATCCATCCATCCATCCATCCATCCATCCATCCATCCATCCTTCTATCTATTCTTGTAATTAAGGAGGTTTTCATCAGGAGACTATCTCCCATAGGGTGGGAAGACTAATGGAACCCCATAGAAGTGTGCAATGCTCCACCAGTCAGTGTACCAGGGAGCCATTGCCAGCCCTGGGCCTGAAGACCAAATGGTTGCCTGATTCTAGAGAGGGACACTAGAAGAGGGGCTTCCTGTCAGAAGCTGTGCCTTCCACAGAGCAACACATTCAACTAGGGGATAACAGCTGTGCTAGGATTCCTCTTCCCCTCTGCTGTTGCCTCCTCCTCTTCTGTGGTTTGCTTCCTCACCCCAGGCCACTGGCAGACATTGCTCAGATTGTTCTCTCTGGCCAAAATTCTCTTTTGACCACCAGGACACACAGCCATCTACCTCCTGGACCTGTCTGCATCACAGACTTAGAGGATGTCAAACCTGGTGACACCTTGATAGTGGGCTTCCAGCTTCCCAAATTGTGGGAGCAAAAGTCTCTGTTGCTTAGGCTACCCAGACTGTAGCACTTGGCCCCGGCAGTTGTTGCAAACTAATATAAGGTGATACCAGGCTTCCTAACTGTAGTGTCAGCTCACGTGAATGTGAAGGAGCTCATGATGGGGCCAGACGAGTCTGCCCCAGCCCTGCTGTCAAGTAGTGCCTAATCTCGGGGGAGACAAACACATATCGAGTAATACTTGTTCTCTATGAGTCACACAGCAATGAAACATAAACCACACAGATGCAGGACTGGAGGAGGAGTCCAGTGTGCAGGATGACCTCGTCCAAGAGAGGCCATCAGGGTGTTGCCCTCCACTTGTTTGGTGCCAGCAAGTGGAGAATGGGAGGAAGGGTATCCAGTGGAGGGATCAGAATGTGCAAAGGCCTGTAGGCAAACAGGGTGCCTCAAGAGGAGTGAAATATAACACTGGTGGACAAGGCCTGGGCCAGGCCGGATGGGCCACATGTGGAGACTGCAGTGCACCCTGCCTGCTGGGGAGCCTCAGAGGGCACAGGACTGATTGGATGGGTGTGGGGCTGGCTGATGGGCTCAACAGCACTGCCGGGTAGCTGGGTGATCTTGGGCAGCACACTTAGCGTGTGGGGCCCTTTGTGTTCTCACCTGAAAAATGATGAGGACCAGAGGGTAATTTAAATGATGCCTGGCAAGGATGGGTGCTGATAAACTCCGGTGTCCCCTCAGCTGGCTTTCCATACCTGCTGTCCTGCAGAGGGGCTGAAACAATGACTTAAGCTGCCCTTCCTACAGATGCAGTGGGGGGTGAGGTCAGTGGCGTCACCATCACCATCTGGAACTGAGAACTAAGAGGTGCAGGGGCTCCGGGAATTGCAAGGAGAACTTTCCAGACAGCAACAGGAGGCCTGGCTGCACCGGGTCACCCTTGGAGGCCCCATCGGAATGTGACGCATGCAGCAGGGCAGGAAGTGAAAAGGGGACCTGAAAGATGTGTTTTTTCAGTAGCCAAAGGTGGCAGCGCAGTGGAGGCACTGTTAGGAAGCTTCCAGGGGCAGAACCATTACCAAGGCTGGAGGCTCTGAGAGGCCATCAGGCCTGCAGATGCCTCATCAGTACAGATGGAAGACCTTGGCTGTGGCATCCGGGAAGATTAAATGATGTCAGCAGTTACCATCTTTGACAAGTCAAGTGATGGCCAACCTCTGGTGAGCGCCAGGGCATCTGGGAATAGAAGCCAGTGTCCCTACACAGCAACTGTCAGCAGGAATTCACCGGCAGGTGCACCCCAGCAGGTCTGCTCAGACTCTGTCTCCTCCTTCCCCAACCCCACAGGCATTTATGTATGATCGTCACATCCAGCCCTATTCTCCATTTTACAGATGGAGAAACTGAGACCCAGAGGAGGGAGGTGAACCCTCCAGTGTCACACCAGCAAGTGATCAAACCCCAAGGAGACCCCAGGCTGCCTGACATGCAGTCACACATTCCTCACCTCTGGGTGTCTTCTTGTTCGGTGGGTGGGGGGGAGGAGGCAGAAAAGCCAGGGGATCTGGCTCTTTAGCTTTGATCTATAGCACTCAGTAATAATGTGTTAAATATCTACAGCGTACTGGAGGCTTCATGTTGAATCCTCATAACAACTGTAGAAGGACGTACTGTCTCATTTTTATATGAGGATACCAAGTCTCAGAAAGGCCAGGAAAGCTTGCCTCAGGTCCGTGGGCCAGGACAAGGTGAAGCTCAGAGTTGAATAGTGGTCCACACACTCTTAGCTCTGTGACTGTGCTGTAGGCCTGCTGCAAGCACCAGGTTACGGGAGGTGCTTGTGTGGATGTTTGGGAAGCCAGATTCCCAGTGGCCAACCAATGTCCACTTTGGTCAGGAAAGGGTTCAGGTTGTTGAGTATCCTGTAGCCTCATGACAGAGAGGTAACCTGACCTGATTCTCCTTCCTGGGCTGCCTACCGCTCACCCTTTCAGACATTCCTCAGCATAGGTGAAGCGGGGGCACCTCAGGAGGAGAGCGGGGGCAGGTTCAGGGCTCAGGGAAGAGGACGGACCTGTAAGTGAGAGAAGGCCTGCTCACCTCAAGACTCCAACACCCCTGCCACACCCAGAATAAGGGTCTCTTCACCCCAAGCTGAATGTGCCATGGTGGCTCTCCCTTGTAGGGGCTTCCTTCTCTCTCCCTTTCTTTGCTGACAGACTGTCTGCTCCCTGAGTCCAGGGCACCCTGTGCCATTTATCTTGACATCACAGTTACCTGGGGTGGGTTTATCACTAGCTAGGCACCCCAAGTACCAGTGCAATGAATGTGCACCAAAGGGGCCATTTCCTCCTCCTGACATCGGACCGCTCGGAGTCTTGGCTTCACACTTATTATATGACTTGGACAAATTACGTAACCTCTGTTTCTACAGGTGAGGCAGAGCTAGGAACCATGCTTACTTCACTTTCTACTGTTGGAATTCATACAGTAGCCATCTAGTCCTTGGTAAAATCCTGTGTTGTGTCTAACATGGGAGCAGGATGACTCTCTACAGCCTCGAAGGGGAGATCTAACTTCAGTGATGGGTGAAGCTGAACTGTGCTTCGTGCTTGCCCCCTTCCTGGGACACCGTCCCCTGACTTTCCTCTGGTGACATTCTACTTGTGCCAATAACTGGGAGTCAGTTTTAAAAAGCTGCCAGGAGGGAGACCCCAGCATGCAAGCTGCCCCGCCCCTGGAGTCTTGACTGTCTTTGAAGGTCAAAGCCCACTTTCTTCATCTTTGCGCTCCCAATGTCTGGCATTTCACAAGCCTTCAAAATAAGTTTTGGGGAGTGAAGACTTCCCAAGTTTGAAGACAACACTCTCACTCAGCTTTGTGGCCACATCACAGCGCTTTTAATGGCAGTCACCTTGCAGTATGCAGGGAAAACCAGCTCGAACAGGCCTACAAGAGTGTGAGCCTGGGAAAGCTGGCTGGATGAGTGGCCTCGAGGAATGATGGTGGCCACCAGAGACTGACTGGAAACACCAGTGGAGCCTCAGAGGGAGGCAAGTGGATATCTTGGAGTGGACTGGGGGTGCTGTCTGGTGCGAGAGACACCCCCAGGCCTCCTTGAGTTTGAAAGGAAGGGCTGAGGCCCTCGTGGGCCCCTGGCTTCTGTGACGATGTCCCCACGTGTTGCTGTTTATCGCATCCCAACGGGACCCAGGGAAATGAAAGTTAACAGAAATGAGGTCTTCTGGTTTATAACTGTAAAGACACTATTCTGACTTCCCTGTCCCAGGGGCTGACTTCATTTTTGGATGTGCTTTCACAGTAAAGTCAATCTTGTTTCAAGAAGTGAACACAGACAGTTCAATGAGTGCACAGTCAAGGCAAATTATCCAGTTTAACTTGGGTTTGTCTTTGTCATCTTGGAACACCACGACAAATCCACAGGTGAAACAACAGACTTGTACATCTCACTTTTCTAAGGCTGGGACATTTGTTACCAGGGCTGGCTGAGTTGGGTCCTAGTGTATGCCCCTTCTGGTTGGCAGAAGGTTGTCTTTAGCCATGTCCTCCCTTTGCAGGAAGGGAGGGCTCCAGCCTCTTTCTCTTCTTCCAAGAACACTAATCCCAGCATGAAGACTGTACCCTCAAGACCTCACCTAACTTTATTATGTCCCAGAGACTCCCCACTGTCATCATCTTGGGGGTTAGGGATTCAATATGAGTATTAAGGGAACAGAAACATTTGGTGCTTGACAAGGTAATCAGATTCAGTCTCCCTTACTCCATCCTATTAATTTGGGGATCCATCAAGGGGAAAGATGTGTCCTTTGTTTCCTGTAAGCACTTGGATTCTGTAATCTTAAGACCTGCTCTTGTCCAAGTGTCTACATGGCCTTCCCTGGTTTAAAAACCCTCTGGCCCATCCCTGGCTCATTCTCCTTTGACCTCAGTGTAAACCGAGCTCTGCCTCAGGCCCTGCTATACCTGCCCCATGGAAGGGGGAGCTGCTCTGTCCCCCTTCTTGCCCTCTTATTCCAGCCTCCTCCTCCTTTGTCTTGTCCTCAAAGTTGGGCTTTCTAGTACTTCTGGGACTTGTCCCACTTTTCTTCCTTGTCATCTGGCCACCTCCCCTTCTTTGTCAGGCCTGTGTATAGATGTCACCTTCTCAGCCTGTCCCCATTCCTACTCCAGGATGGAGTTAAACACAGCTTTGTCCCCCAACAGTGTGCTGGCCTGCACCTGCCATGGGTCACCTATCACCTGGATGCCTCAGCTACAACCTGCCAGGCACCGATGCCATCCAGGCTGTGCTCTGTGGGCTGGAAGGCCATGACTACCTTGCTAAGGATTGTGTGCTCAGTGTGTGGCCCCTGGAGGAGAGGCTGCCTGGAATATTCATGGAATGAGTCAAAGAGGCCAACTAGCCAGCTCAAATGTGTGGGCCTGACAGTCTTGACAATGCTTCTTTAGCTGAATGTTGAAAATGACCAATTCCTTGCAGAAGTTTGCTCCTTTACTGGTCTAAAGGGGATAAAATGAAAATGGTGTTGTGCTCTTCTGTGTGCAGGGCAGGGTTTACTGTCATGTACTTTTGAGCCAGACTGGATTTAAATCTCAGCCACACCCCTCAGAGGTTGTGTGACTTTGGCAACTCAAGACAAACGGAAAGTCCATTTGCAGTGTGTGCCCATCCTCTGTCCCTGCCTGCTTTCCACCTTCTGTGGTGCTTTGTCATGCAAAGCCTTATCTTGTCCTTCTTCACCATCTAACAATAATTCCCTTCTATCTACTAAGAAGTAGCTTTTCATGCTCTAGTGCAAATGACTGGCAGGGTTCTCGTGACTCTTTTCCAAAGCTACAGTACTTCCAAGGATACTAATCCCATCATGAAGGCTGGGCCCTCCTGGCTTCACCTCATTACATCCCAAAGATTCCCCAGCACCATCACTTTGGGATTCATTATGTGAATATTAAGGGAAAGAAACACTTACTTCCTTTTAACATGGAGGGTCCCGGTTAGTCTGGGGAGTGTGGGAGGGCAAAAGCCACACCGTATGCAGGTTGCTGTTGTCCTTGGTCTTGGTTGGCCCTTGGCCAGCCTGATTTATCCTGCTTACAGGGTCAGGGGGTGGGAGAGGGAGGGTTAGACCCATAGCGTTGGCCGGGGATAACCGGGAAAGACACTGGATGGAGAAGGGAAGATGCAGTCAATTGTGGCTGAGTTTATAATCAAAGGCCTTCAAACTCCTGTCCAGGTCCTACGGCCGTGCCAAGGCTCTGCAGCCCTCAAATGCCACAT
The DNA here is from genome assembly GCA_004027595.1 of Dinomys branickii. Taxonomy (NCBI): domain Eukaryota; kingdom Metazoa; phylum Chordata; class Mammalia; order Rodentia; family Dinomyidae; genus Dinomys; species Dinomys branickii. The sequence goes on along the minus strand of PVLD010000320.1, from coordinate 55,131 downwards.
GAGGACCTGACCTCAAAGAAGAGCTTGAGTTTCAGAGTCGGGGTAGGGGCTCCAGCCAAAGGTTTAGAAAGAAGCACTCAGCAGAGACCGAGTGGGGGTGGGGAGGCTGCTGGTGAATGATGTAATTGTTTAAAGTTACAGGCAATCAAAGAGAAGAAAGAAGAAAAACGAACTCCTTACATTTTTAGGCATAACATTCTTACCAGATTTTTTCCAACTTTTCTTTTTCTGAAGAAAAAGTGCCCAATCTCCTGTCAAGGAAACCAACAGGACAGGTGCAGTCTGGGTGGCCCCAGGGCAAAAGGCAGCCTCTTGGATTTGGGTCTTTCCAGAAACTAGGTGACCTGGGGTGAGCTGGGCAGTTCTGTGAAGACCACCCCCCACTTGTGCTCTGGGCCTCGAGGGCCCACATTCTTCAAGCTTGAGGTTCTGTCTCCCTGGCCTTCTCATGGGGGCATGGTGGCCACTCTCAATGTGCTGTTATAGCAGTGTCTCAGTCCTTTCTCCTGATGACCCCAGGAGGGTGACATGGTGATTAGACTCACTTCATGGAAAGCGGAACCCTTGTTTTTCAGCACAATGACCTTGCTAGCTCAAGGTCAGGTAGAGGGGAAATGGTAGAAGCAAGTGTAGGACACAGGGTTCTGCTTTGGCCTTTGGCCAGGAGGTCAGACAAGAGGAAGGAGGAAGCCAGATCTGACCTTGGGTCTGGGAGGCAGGGCTGAAAACCTTAGTGGTAATATCACCTGCGGTTGGTGAGTGTCCCTGAGTTACTGTGGAATAAGAACATCATCTGAAATTCAGAGCCATCTCCTGCTAGCAGTGTGACTTTGGGGCGCTTTCTGAACATTTCTGAAACTCAGCTGCCTCATCTGTACAATGGGAATTGTAGTCAAATATGCTGTCTCAGGCTGTGAAGGGGACTCACAGCATGAGATGCAGCCTGTGGTGTACAGAGCCATCCCAGCTCTCTGGGAGTAGCAGCTCTAATGACCACTCCTTTCATGGCGGCTCCTTCATTTGGAGCTCTAGCTTTATGTGCTGAGGGCTGTGTTCATTTTCATTCCTTCTTTACAGATGATGCAACAAGGCCCGAAGTGATTACTTACTTTGAATCTAGTAAAGAAGCAGAGCTGGGGTTGGATCTTAGGCATTCATTGCCAAACCTGGATTGTTCCTGGTTTCTTGGGCCAGAGTTCTGGACTTCCCTGTCACTGTTGATACCCAGGTGTCTGTTACGTGCTGTACCAGGACTAGCATTGGGCTGACTCCAGGGTCTCCTCTTCTGCTCATGTCCCTCCTGCCCCTTTCCCAGCACTTTCTCATTTTTCCTGTGCTAACTTATGGCAGCTGGAAAATAAGAACCATCCCTCAAAACTTCTGTGGGCCTGTCATGGGAGCCCTCATTGAGGCAGGAAATTAGGGCACAGTCAGCTGGCTGGGCAAGGGCAAGGGGGGGCTTGACCTGTCAGTAATGGAGATCCAAGACACAAGAGCACAAAAACAGTTCCCAAAGCTCTGCATCACGTACCAATCAGAGAGTGCTATCTTCAGTTATTTTTGTGAAAGCTCAAACAGGTTTCCAATAAGGTGGCCTAGATCTGATGTCAGCCTGAGGACAGGAGGATACAAAAGATGACCACCATTACCCTCATGGCCGCTGTGAGCTCGCTCTTTGATCTGCTCTCCCCTAGCAGAGTTTACCTCTTTTTGGCCCACACTCATTCTGCAGAGCATGTTTCTTTTCCTACCTTTAATAAAGGTAAAACCTTGCTATTTTTTGCTTTTGTCTCGATCAGTTCTTTGTTCAGGACACCAAGAACCTAGAAAGAATCTCCAGAAGGGGGGCCCACAGCATCCCAGGAGCCCAGTAATACTACCTACTCCACATGCACAGGTGAGATCAATATTCACAGTCTCAGATTCTTATGGGGATCCCTAGCTATTCCTGAGTGCTTGTCCAAGACCCCAGACATGCTAGGTCCTGGAAATGTCATGGTAAGTCCAGGCAGACAAGACTCAGGTGCTCCCAGAGTTGGTGTCTGCTAGAGCAGCCAAATGGTACTCTGAGTCATCCTAATGAATGTAGACCTAAAACCTGGGATAAGCTACTTGAAAGAAATGAGTCAAGTTTGGGGAGAATGAGAAGTAAAGAAAGCTGACTCAATGTGGAGTCAGGGAAGGGTTCCTCAAGTAAATGGCACTGGAGCTGTGATGTGCAAGGTAGGTGGCATTCGTGAGTGAAATGAGGCAGGAGTGCTTTCCAGGCAGTGGGAGCAGCTAGGGCAAAGGCCCTTGCAAAGCAGGGACAGATTTTGTTACATGAGAATGAGGAGGGAAAAGAGAGACAGATGTGAGAGGCAGGATGGAGGAGCAGGTAGGCCTTGGTATGAAGAGCCCTGATTCCACTTTAGGGGTGTAGAGTTTAGTGATGGGAAATGAGAAGTTTTAATCTGGCAGATGTTGGTGAGGAGGCACTATACCTGGAGTTGTAGTCTTAAAAGATCCCTCTGCTGTTGAGTTGAGACTAGGCTGGAAGGAATCACGGTGGCTCATGGAGAGAAGACCCTGGATCTGGGCCAGGTGAGAGGAAATAATGCCTCCAATCAAGGTGGAGGTGGTTGTGATGGAGCCAGATGGCTGTGAGAGGTCTCTGGGAATGTTTTACATATGATAGCTCTTCTAGGTGCTGGAACAGGAAGTAGAGACGCAGAGATGCCGTCAGACGGAGAAAGCCTGCTCCAGGGCCCCACACTCTGAAGGAAGGGAGAGACACATGAACATGCCTCAGTGCGTGTGGCTGTGGTGGAGGACGGTAGAAATGGCCATGAGGTGTACTAGGTCTACTCTCTTTGCAGTATCTTCCTGCTCTCCCCATCAGTAGACTAAGACTGCCCCCCCCCCCCCAGATCTTAGCCAGGCTTGTGATGAGCTTCGGTGGATAAACTGTGGCAGAAGTGGTGTGTGCAGATTGGAGTCTTGGCCTCCACTAGCCTTGGCACTTCCGCTGTGGCTTGGAAACTTGTGGAATTTCTGGGAGAACAAACCCAGGAAAGACTCCTTGATGAGAGACACACAGTCCAAAGATCTCTGTCAACTTAGCCAAGAGCAGGGCTACCATGCGTACAAACAAAGATCTCAAATGAGTGAACTCCGGGATATCCAGATGAGCACAGATGAGTGAGTGAGTTCAAGAGTTCAACCAAGATCAGCTGAGCTGGTCTCGGATCAGCAGAGTGATTAATGCTTATTGCTTCAAGCAGATTTTAGCAAATTATCACCCAGGGGCCAGAGAGACACCTGCTTTTATACAGAAAGGTCTCACTAGTGTGGTTCAGGCTGGCCTTGAACTCAAGGTAATCTGTCTGTCTCAGACTCCTGAGCCACCATGTCTGGCTTATACATAAACTTTTGATAGAGCACTGTAATCCTCACTTATTTTCAATGTCTACAGTTTCTTCTGAGTTACAAAGGCATAGCTGAGTGGTTGCAACAGAGATCACATGACATGCAGAACCGAAAATATTTGCTATCTGACCCTTTGTGATGTTGGCTGACTCCTGCTTTGAAACTGTTGAGATTTGGAATGGGTTGTTACACAGTCTGACTCACAGATACACAGGGGCTAGAGTAAAAGGGCCAGGGAAGGGACCAAGGCAGGGTGAGCTCTCTCTCCATGGATCATGACATGGAATGGCTGGGCAAGGCTTAGAGGAAGTGATGTTAGCTGAGGCTTGAGCCATGAGTAAACTTAAGCTCCGAGGGAAATCATGAAGCAATTAAGGGTCAGAATGATGGTAATCAGGAAGCCTAGGTCATGTGTCAGGTTTCCTGGTTCCTGTTTAGTGACACTTTCCTCCCTGCTCCGGTAGGCAGTTGAACCTTTTGGGGAAGAGAGAGGGTCACAGAACCAGATGAAGCTGGTTTGCATTCCAGCTCTGCCATATCTAAGATTTGCAATTATGAGCAATTTATTTAGTTTCTTTGTTCCTTAGTTTCTTCATCCAGAGACTGAGGAAACTACTACTGATTTTATAAAATTGTTATGAAAATAAACGAGATAATGGGCATAAGTTCTGGCATATTGCTTATAACTATGAAGAAAGCTGTGCAGATAAAAGCAGCTTTTAATTAGAGGAGTCAAACCGGGCTGTAAGAAATTTCTCTGGTGCTGGAATTTTGCTGACTCCCCATTTCCCACCCCTACCCCTTGCAAGTCCTCTCAGTTCTGTGACTGAGGGACTTGGCCATTTGCACTTGTCTCTATGTTCGGTCACTCTAGGCTGGACCTGCACACATCAACACCCATTAGGAAATGAGAATGAACAGGTGCTGAGCCAGATTTGGGTACATGCTCCTTTGAGGACCTGTCGTGTGCCAAGCCCTGTGCTGGGCTGTGGGATTCAGGATGCCAAAGTTATTTTATTTATTTATTTTTTTAGATTTGCCAACATGTAATTGTTTTATTTTTGTTAGTCTTTTCTTATTGTTACATGTTTTGGAATTTTTGCAAACTCCTCATGATGTTTTAGACATATAACAAAAAGTTTTAATGATTTTGTTTTATAGAAAAAGACCCTGAGACCCGAGTGAGTTGACTGGCTAAAATCACAGAGCTAATTACAGGACAAGTTTGGGACTAGAACTTGAATGTCTTAGCTTCTCTGTATGTGTGTATTCATCATGTTTCACATATTGTGCTACGATAGACAGGCCTATTAGGCAGAAAAGAGCAGGCATCGAGGGAGGGTCTGGGTCCGAGGTAGAGTCAGCACAACCAGGCCTTCATCCACTAAACAGGAGGCGGAGCAAGAGTTAATAAAAGCCAGGTGTGGTGGCACATGCCTGTAATCCCAGCACTCGGGAGCCTGAGGCAGGAGGATTGTTGTGAGTTCAAGTCCAGCCTGAACTGCAAAGTGAGACTCTACGTCAAAAAAAAAAAAAGTTAATAAAAAGCAGATAAACATTGTATACAGGGTTGTGACAACCAACGTAACAAGCAAGGTGATAGCTAACCTCTCTGACAACTTCTGATCCTTCCTACCTGGAAAAGCTTTTCCTTCGCACTTTGTGCTTTTATTTATTTTATTTTTTATTTTTTTAAATTTTATTTTAAAGGCAAAAGAATGGAGACATATGAACAAGAAAAGCCATAAACAATACAGAAAATACAAAGTTATACAGAATATAGTAGGGAATTAGAACTGGATGTTGTATTACATAGTTATCTTCACATTAGTTAACACAAAAACATTAAAGGAAATACCAAATTATAGAGAAGATAGTAGGAAATTTGCACTGGATGCTGTATAATATAAAGTTATCTTCACTTCTGTTAATATGAAAACGACTGAGGAAATACAGAATTATAGAGAACATAGAAGGGAATTAGCTCTGGATGCTGTCCTACATAATGTTAGCTTCACCTTTGTTACTCAGTTACACAGATGATGGCCCATTTGATCATTCAATTTTTCTCCTCCCTCATTTCCATTGCCCTACCACTGAATTAGTCATCTTCCCTGTGATAATAACTGTACTCCTAGGTTTATCTATATCCTTGGACTCTCGCCTTGGGAAGAGATATAGCTGCCTCAGACTATACTATAACATACATGGGTGTATACAAACTGCCATGGTTGGAGGTGGGAAAGCACATATGCTCACAGCGGACCACCCGGCTCCACCCTGTCGTCGTGCTATGGGTGGGGGCGGGTCCAGTCCATGAGGTGCCCTGAGCGGGGCCCTCAGTGGAGCAGCCACAGGGTCCACAGCGGAGCAGCCGCGGGGCCCACTGCGGCGCAGCTGCAGGATGCCAAAGTTATGGTTCCTGTGTTTTCTCAGAACAGAGTCCACTGTGGAAGTGAACTGGTGACCATTTTTTCAATCCGAAATGATGAGTGTAGGGGCAGTGGGAGCACAGAGCTCCAGGGGAGTACAGCATTGCTTGGGCTCCATGACATGTTTGGGCTCAGTGTGAGCTGAGTCTTTCAGCATAAGCAAGAGCAGCTAGATAAAGTGTAAGTGGGAACGCATCCCAGGCAGAGGGTACACGAGCAAAGGGAGTGGGATGAGGTGCCTCAGCCTGTGCAAAGCATGATCGGAGCTCGGTGCCAGTGAGCAAGGAGCCAGAGGTAAGGACAAGGTGCAGTCAGCAGAGTGAGCAAAGTTTAGATCACATCACAAGAAAGGGGCAAAATCAGAGAGGGCCTGGCAGACTGGTCACTGCATGAATGTTGGATGTGGGGATTCAAGGGACTGCCCCATGGGCCACCATAACAGGTGATGGTTTCTGCCTTCTTGGCTTCCAGCACAGAGATGTTGTAAGGAAGGTTCTGGCATAACCACAAGTCCTTTCTGTGATGGAGCCCACATGGCTTCACAGTTGGATTCCATTCTATTTCTTACCACCCAAGCAGACTTTAGCATGTTGTTTCCTAATGTGGGATGCGACTTGGAGGGGCTGACAAGCCACACTGGGTGGTGTGTAGGTGGGCTGAGATGTCCCGTCCTGTGACATGCGGCTCCAAGCCGGCCTGGGGACAAGGCCATTCTTCAGAACTCAGAGATGTTTGGAAATTCTTCATGCACTTCCAGATGAATGAAGAAGTGAATCCAAACCTGGAAGTGGATATTAAAAAAAAAAGTCTCATCATCACTTTGGGAGCTGAGATGTCCAAGAGTCAACAGACGAGGATTTCTCAATGAGGAACTGACCACCAAGGGGGAAAAATACCCTTCAAAAGTACTTCCTGCTAGAAGTCAAATGGTAGGCAAATAAGAGTTGCACCATCAAGCCATGTTCTTTCTGGGGTCATTTGCTGGGTCTGGAACAGATTGATTTCTTCAGCTTTTGCATTCAGCTCCCCCCTTCCCAACTCCTCTACTCTGTTTGTGCAGGGGCCAGGGTGACCCTGGAGGGGTGCTTTGTCATGCATCAGGGAAGTGGGGGGGAGCAGAGGACTTCCCTGGTTGTCCTCCCCATGTGTTCTCCTTCTTCTGCCTCCACAAGGACTTGTAGAACCTGTTTCAAACCAGCCAAGGGCAAGTCCATTTTCCTCTTCGTGGTTTTGGATTGGAGCAGCTGATACTCAGACCTGAGCTTTTACTGTCCCTCCAAGGTGGGCACCGCACAAACCGTTGGCTTTGGCCAGTGGTGGTCCTCTTCCTAGTGCCTGGCAGGCCGGAGTGGGGCTCAGGGCCAGGCCTTGAGTTAGTTTCCCTCCGGGGGCAGCAGGCTCTCTTCTCACTGATTTTGTCACCTTCCTTAGCCTTGGTTTCTCCTTCTGCAAAGAGGGACAGAGTTCTGGCCTCACAGGTGTGAGGAATATGCTGAGGGAAACTGCCTGAGGCCTGCTCAGGGGAGTCCCAGGGAGCTGCCCACAGTGACCTCCTAGTCACACTGCACACCCGCAGTGCCTTCACAATGGAGCACACTCACGGTGGGGCGGGGGGGGGGGAGAAAAAGGCGCCCCCCGGGACACTGGAAGGAGATTGCTAATTCACTGTCAGATATGTGGGTGCGTTTGTGTGTTGAGTGTATGTGTAAGCACGTGTGTGTGTAAATACATACAGAAGAGTGTTGTGCATGTGTGTCTGGGTGAGGTGTGCCCATGTGAAGAGTGAGTGAATCTGTGTGTGAGGGTTCGGCATGCACGGCATATGTGTCAGTGTGCAAACGCTAGGGCATATGTGTGTGTGAACACTCGCAGCATGTGTGTGAGTGTGTGGCTGTGTCTTCTGAAGGAAAGCCCTGAGTGTTAGCATGTGAGAGCGAGTGTGCGTGGAGGTCTGCATGTGGTGGGGCACCTGTAAGCGCATCAGCATGTGAGAGAGTTGAGTGTGTCTGGTGCATGCGTGAGTGTGTGTGGATGAGCATGAGGCCTAAGTGTGTGGTCTGAGTGTATAGCCATCGAGTGTGAATGTGTGAGCTGAGCCACTGTGAGTGCGGCCTGTGTGTGTGTGAGTTGAGTGTGCACGTGTGTCTGGGTATGAAGGCTCTTAAACACCTTTGTGCTAGTGGAGGCTGAAGGGTTTGCCAAAGACACAGGGAGTTGGACCTAGTGGGGTTCCCCAGAAAGCATTCTTCTTCAAGTCATTCAACAAAGATGCACAGGCGCCTACTCTGTGTTTGGTGCCGAGGACAGAGAGTGGCGTGGGGGCAGCGGCTGTGCCTGCGTGCTGAGGTTCTGCAGGGGGCCATCTTCCTGGACTCTCCCGTAGCTCACCCGGGCTCACTGGCCACACACACCGGTGCACGCCTCGCTACCCTCCCATGGTGCCATGGGGTGGCTGTTTTCTGTCGGCCCCCAGGCCTTCCAGTGTGCCTGGTTACCGTATTGCCCCTCTGGCTGCCCAGCTGGGCCTTGCCTTCTTGGGAGGAATCCCCAGTCCCTCCTCTCTGTCACCCGCTGACCCAGGGTGGGAATTGGGGAAGCCGGGCTCGTCTGCCCTGCAGGCTTTGGGCTCTGGGTGGGGGCTCAGCTCAGGCCCTGGAGCTGCCCTCCTGGAGGGGAGGGGAGGGGTAGGTCAGAGTCTCCGGCTGTGCCCTCTGGGTGATGCAGCTGCTGCCTGCAGTTCCTCCTTCCTCTGCCGCCCCACCCGCTGCACCCTGCACTTTCCTCCTCTCTCAGGACCCCATGGGCCTCACTGTGGGCAGCAGCAAGCACTGCACCTGACATGCTGGCCTGTCCTCAAGCAAGGAGGACCCAGGGGCATGGCGGGTAGTGACCCTGCCCACATGCAGCTGGGGCTCTCAGGGAAACAGATACAGGTGAAGCAAGACCCCGACTAGCTCTGTGGAAGCACATGTTTAGGTGAAAATGGAAGAGCAGGAGATAATGGTGGCGGAGCCAGGAGCTGTTTCCCGGCAGGGTGGTCATGGAGAATGTATGGAGGTGGGGACACCTGACCAGAGGCCAGGAGGAGTGAGGAGCAGGCCTCACAGGCTCACAGACAGGTGCACCGGGCAGGGCAGTGTGTGCAAAGGTCCTGATGCAGCAGCGGTGGGAGTGTCCCCACCATGGAAGGGAGGCTGAGGGAGGCGCTGGCTGGCTCAGGGTGGGAGGGGGCAGAGTAGGGCTGGGAAGGCCCTGAAGGCCATGGGTACAACTGCACTTGTGCAGAGTAAAGCAGGGGTCTCTGGAGAAGCAGAGAGGTGGTAGCTTAAAGGATGACTCCAGCTGTTATGGAGGATGTGTGGGGCAAGTGGGGAACACGAGACCATGAAGGAACCCGCACTGCCATCATAGGAACTTTGGTGGCTCAAGGCCCACAGGAGATGTTCCGTGATGCTGTCTCTGACCCCGTTATCCCTTACCAGCCAGGAGGAGGTTGCAGAATTATTTTCAGCTGTCCAAGCTTCACTTCCTTCATCCATGAAATGGAGAAAGTGATATCTGCCATAAGTGACGCTGTGGACCTGTTGTCCTGGTGTGTAATCTGCCTAGGACATCGATGAGGTAACTGTGTTCCCATCTTACAGATGAGAACACTGAGGATCGACTGTCTAACTGGGGTCAACTGAGGATAGCGTCTAACAGGTCTCTTTCAAAACCTCGCTGCAGCACAGAGGTGCAGCAGGTCTGTGGTCCGTTTGCCCCGGGGCCGTGTAACCCAAGTGCTTGAGATTCCAGGCTCTTGCTCCTGGCCAGTGGAAGGTCTGTTGCTAGTCTTTCAAGTACGGCATGTTCCTGTTGCTTCCTGCTGACTATGGAGCCCATTCTCCTCCCTGCAGGCGGGGCAGCCCCTTCCTCTCAGCTGTGTTCCTCCCATGGGCGTCAAGATGCTGATTTTTTCCTGCTTTCCTGGAGCCAGGTACCTCATCTCTTCTAACTCCACAACACCCTCTGATATGCACACGACTCTCACCTGCATTTCCAGAGAGGAAACGGGGGTGTGAAAGGTCGAGTGCTTTGCCCAAGGTGCTGTCCATAGTGAAGGTCAAAAGTAGGGTTCAGATTGGGGACTTCATATTTTCCAAGTCTGTGTTCTTTCTACTTATCTCCTTCGAGTTCCTGGTTCTGTCAGGATATTCATGTATGGACTAATTAAGTAATTAATGGATTTTTTCAAGTGAATGAATGAATGCTGCTGACTTGAACCACGGGGAGAGAACTGGAGCACAGGAAAAGGCCAGCTGACGGGAACAGGTAGATGTGAGAGGAACGTGTCGATCCTGAGTGCAATTAGCAACAAATAATGTCCTTAGAAAATGTGGCGGTCAGGGTGCAGGTCTGCCAAGGATGTCCCACCAAAATCCCTGTGACCACTGAATATTTTATGTAGCAAAAGGGACTTTACAGATGTGATTTAGGTTGTGGAATGGTTTTGTTTTTTGAGACAGGGTTCAGGCTAACTTTGAACTCACTATGTAACCCAGATCGGTCACACACTCATGGCGATCCTCCTGCCTCAGCTTCCTGAGTGCTAGGATTATAGGAACACACCACCATGGCTGGCTTAGGGTTTTAGATCTGGAGATGATGCATCCAATCTGTTCATATGATCTTTAAAAACCTAGACCCTTTCCTAGCTAGGTTAGAGGTAGTGATGTCATAAAAGAAGGGAGAGAGATTTGAAATAGCAATGACTCACCACCCACGGCTTTGGAAATGAAGGAAGGGCTCCCTGAGCCAATGAATGCAGGTGGCCCCTGGAATCTGGAAAAGGCAGGAGACAGATCCTGCCATGGAGCCCCGGGAAAGGCACACAGCTCTGCTGACTCCTTGTCGTTAGCCCTAGGAGACCCGTGTGAGACTTCTGGGCTACAAAGCACTAAGAGGATACATTTGCGTTGTGTGACCTACTAAACTTATGATCATTTCTTATGGCCACAGCGGAAAACGCACGCAGTGAATTTGTTCAGGCCAAGGCCTCTGTTCTTTACCAAGCCAAGCATTGACTTTAAAGTTGTGTTCATGGGTGGAGATGGGACCTGATGTGCATTATCAGATGTGTCGCCTGGCATACAGCACAGCTCTGGCTCTAGCAGCGCGGCTGGAATCCGACAGTGAACTGTGGGGACTTTTCTTCTGAGTCATGCTGTGACCGACAGCTGCCCGTCAGGCTGGGGACCTCAGGCTGGGGTGCCTGAGGTATGGGAAGGATGCAGAGGCTGAGGCTGGTCACAGAGGTCTCCTTAGAAGATGTGGGACAGGACATCAAAAGTTTGAGGAACAGAGGGGGGTGGGAGTTCTCTTGCTGCCTGTCAGAAAGTAGGTCTGTTTCCAATAGCATCCAACATCCTTGGGCATGGGCAGCTGTGGCTCTGGATCTGCAGTCCTCCCTGGGCTGCTCTCTGCTGCTGTTGGACCCCATGGGCCCCACTCTGTCTCACACTGTGGTCCCTGCTCTGTCCTTTTATCCGTCACTTGCTCCAGAACTGAGGCTTTTTCTCTCTGGGTCCTGTTTCAATATCAGCCAAACGAAGGTGCCAAGGTTCTGTGGATGCATGTTTCCGGGGGCAGAAAACCCCCTAAACAACTAAAAGCAAATGGGTTGACATCATTTTAAAGCTTTTGCAGTACCGAGGATCGAATAAGGCCTTATGTACATTAGGCAAAGCTCTCTAGCGCTGAGCTACATCTTTGGCCCTCCTACTCATCTGGAATAGGGAGACAGACATTGCTGTTTAACAGCTCATTTAATCCTCAGAAGGTAAGTGCTGCTTTTACTCCATGGCCCACAGGGGCTGGGTTTCTTGGCCAAGGTCGAAAGTGTGGTTGTGAGAAGCCGGCGCTCACAGTTCCCAGGTACCTCCCACTTGCCGTGAACTAAAGAAGAACTTGGGACCATTTTCATTTTCTTTCATCCACTGTTTGAGAATCATTGTGAGTTTGCACCAAGGGCCAGTCCTGTCTTCCTCACACCCAGCCCCTTGACTTGGCTTGCACTTGCTTTTCCTAGTATTGTCAGAGGCATTTCCTGGGACTCTGGGCTGAGCTGGAAGGATGCTCGGAGTTGGTGACTGCCCACATCTTGGTATTGTGGAATGATGGTGAGCCCTGCGTTCAAAGGGCAACGATACTGTGGCTGATGTTTTTTGAGTACTTACTACGCACCAGGTGGATTCTAAGAACCCCACATATGTCACCACTTTGATTTCTTATGCCCACCTTATCTGATGAGGTGGGCCCTATGATCACTTGCCCTTTGCAGATGAGGAAATGAAAACACGGAGCAAGCGCCATGCTCCCACGGGCTCGGTTCTTGCAGTGTGTGAGGCCCAGCTGGGATTCCGACACGGGCTGCTGCCCTTGATTCTGCACTTTACGTTTCCTGAGGCAGCCTTCCCTGGAAAGTGAGTCTAGAGAATATTTTTAGAAATTTTGTAATAAAAACATTCCATGTTCAACTGTGTTTATAAAAACAGGGCTGAATAAGTTGTTTCATGTCTGGATCCCCGAATAACTCAGTGGTACCAGGATTGGCAGGAACACAGCAGAGCAGGCAGCTGGCTGAAGTCATTCAACCTTGGGGAGTCTTTGCTGTGGTGAAACGTCTCAAGGTAGATACTTTGTGAAAAGCAGAGGAGTCCAGCGGGAGGCTGTTTTGGGGAAGAACTGTAACTCCGGATCATGTCCAGCTTTTCCTCCTCCATGCCCGTTTCCTCCAAACACCCTCCAGCTCTCCCACACTGCTGATCTTGCAGCGTACCCAGTGGGTGCTTAGGGAAACAGCTATGTTCTAAGTTCCTGAAAATCAAACAACATTTTTAGCACAGCAAATTGGTGAGCTGCTTTGCTAAAGTAGAGGTTTCTGGTAAAGTACATCTTTACTAGCCGGTTTCTACTTTTAGTTAATCCAGATGTTCATAAAATAGATTGTGTGTGCATATGTGTGTTTGTTTGTACGTGTGTATGTGTGTGTATGTGTATGGTAGTAGGGATTAAATCCAGGGCCTCTGCATTGAGCTACAACCCCAGCCTTTTAATTTTTTTTTTTAAATTTTGAATCAGAATCTCTCTAAATTCTAAATTGTCCCAGCTGGGTTCAACTTTAGGATCATTCTGCCTCAGCCTCCCAGAGTGCTGGGGTTACAACCATGTGCCACTATGCTCAGCATAAAACAGACTTTTAAAGAGACACATTTGGGTTTGTTTCTTTGTATGAAAGGAAGAAGTTAGATAGGATGGGCAGGACAGAGCAGGGTGTGGAAGCATAGGATTTAAACTATTGGTTTTCCCCCAAAGTTTTACAAAATAATGATGTGACTTCTGCTTTCACCTCCTCTGGGTGGCAGCTGGGAAATCCAGTAGGCTGCCTTATACGAGAGAGCTGGCCAGGTTGGGTGTGTGCGTGTGGTTCAACCTTAGAATGCTGGGCTGGCAGCCCGTTGACCTTTGTTGTTCACCGTCTCTGCAGACATCTTCAACACTTCCTCAGGCATGCAAGGGTTTTTCATGCTGAGTCTTGTTTGGTCAATTTCCATGTTTAATTCCACTCAGTAAATGAATTTCAAGCACGTACGATGGGCTTGCTACAAATGGGGCCTTGCTGTGTTCAGAATCCTTTTAATGTGCACATTCATGAGTGGACCCACTCATTTGTACCCAGGTCCTAGAGACATGGCAATGACAAATGTGTTTCTTTGCTTCAGATGGATACTCCTTTGATTAGCAATGAATAAGCCAAAGACACAGTCAAGAGGAGTGGACAAATGCAAAGTTCTGAGCGAGCATAACCACAAGCTGGGAAAATTTTCTTGACAGAAGGGCCAAACAAGCTGGGCTGTGAAAGGTGTACAGGGTGTGACTGCACAGAATAGCTGGTGGAAAAGAGCTCTGGGGAGAAAAAATGCCTGCGCTGGAGAAGAGCTTGAGACTGTCCAGAGGGTATTGTGAACTTGTCAATGGCAAAATGACACTGGATTTGGGTTCTTCCACTGCTTCGATAACAACTGGTAGGTCTTCCTTATGCTACATGTACCCCTCACAGCTGGCACTGATGGGGATCTTTTTAGGTAGAAAGCTTCGAAAGGGTATACAAAAATTGCTGAAGTTTTGAGTCCTGATTTCCTTCATCAGCAGAATGGGGACAAAATATTTATCTCATGAGGTTAAGGACTGAGAGTGAATGATGGATGTAAAGCTTTGAAACTGTGCATGACACCTAACAAATAATAGTTGTTATTATTACTGCCAAATACTACTATTCAAGAATGTACAAGGAATTCATCAAATAGCCAGATCATGAGAACTCAAAGATAGATGCACCTGATTATCTCTGCATCTTCTGCATTCTGCAATTTCGAGCTGGTAGTTTTCAGGAGCCTTTCAGGTGACCGCAATGGTTGAATGAATAAATATGAGAAAAATGTCCTTTCTCTAGGACATATGATGTCCCAATTTCCTCTTGTCCTTGAGGATCAGAGCCCACCCCTGGCCTGGGTAAGAAGGCCCTGGGACACTGGACCAGGCTGCAATTTCATGTACATCCTCCATGAGTTCCTCGTGGGTAGAAAACATTTGACCTCTGTTTAGAAAGATTGCCTTTCACAATCTCCCAGTTCCCTAGATGCAACTTGCTGAGCTGACAGAATGGACAGAGAAGAACTAACTATTTTTAGGATGAACTAGGATTAGAACTTTGCTTTCTTCTCAGATATCAACCTACAACCTGTAGGAATTCAGAATGGAGTTATTGTCCAGTTGTTCAAAGCCATTGCTTACGGTTTCTGCCTAAAAATAGCAGTTGTAGGCCTTTGAGAACAGAGTGCCTGCTCTGGGTCAGGCATCATGGCAGGTGTTTTATATGTACGACATCATTTAATTCTTATAACAGCATGTGAGATTGGTTTAATTCTCCCTATTTTGTGATAGAAACATTGAGGCAGAGAGAAGGGAACTTGACCAGATCCACATGGTGAGAACCAAGCAAAGTTGGAATTCCACCCTGGTCTGCTTGGCTGTAAGTCTGAAGCTTTCTGTGGGGATGAAAATAAAGAGCCAGCTCACAACATGGAGAAAATAGCCCGGGCCTCCGGCTGGAGAGCACACTCATTTCGGTCACAGTAGACTTGCTCGGTGCAGGTTGGGGCGCACAGACGGAAGAGCTTCTGTCTTGGAGGGGCAGTGTTCTCAGGAGGGAGGTATTAGGACTGTCTTGCGCAGGTGACTCCTTCCTTTCCTTTTGGGATTCCTCTGTCCCCATCGCCCGGTGAACTGGGGATCCTGACTATGGTCCTCACCCTCCTGGTGTAGTTAGCAACACCCAGAGGGACCTGCCCCTGGTTTCTGCCATCCAGCTCCAAATGTAGCTTTTCCTTATTCCCAAGAGCTTTTCTCTTAGATTCAGGGCCATATCCATACACACGAGGAGCCTGGGTATTGTGCAGCCCAAGGAAATAAAGTGATGAATCCAAACTGCAGAGGTTTCCTGAAGAGCTGGCTCAGAGCTGAGTTGTGAAGGATGAACAGACTTTTGATAAATGCAGGGGCAATGGTAAGAGCCTGCCTGCTTGAAGCAAGAACTGCAAATCCTGGAGGCATGAAAGGGCTGGGTGAGTTGGGGAAATGTGGTTGATGCTGTGTTCAGATTCAAACCTATGTCTAGTAATCAAGTTATCACCCTTCCAGTACCAACAACACACTTTAGCGTTGTATCAGCTGGGATGAGGCCAACACTGCTATAGTAACAGGTAAACCCTGACAGTGTTGTGCTTAATCCGATCACACAAAATGCCACCCAGGACCTATGGCCTCAGTGTTCTTTGTGGCAGAAGACAGAGACAGAGGAGGTGGCTGGTCCTTGATGCCTTTGATTCTGCTCCGTACAGCCATCTATCTGAAATGGCCGTGCAGTCCTGCCCAGCTGGGCCGCACCTGGAGATCTGAGAAGCCTGGTGAAGAGGAGGCAGCTGTCCTCTGAGGTAGGGAGGGAGCTTTCATCCTGGGGGCTCTCATGGCTTCATGGAAGCACTTCACTATTTGTCATGAAGATGGGAGTTTATCTTGAGGCACGGGAATGCTGGCAGGGCAGCCAGGGCTAGGGTGGGATTTCCATCTTGTGCAAGCACAGGGCAAGCTGGGAATGGGAGACTGGGTGTGAACTGCCGCTGTTGTCCAGAAGTGAGCCTGCCAAGGTCACACTGCAAGGAACAGACGGCTGGTGAGCGTGCAGAGTGAGACCGGGGAGAAGGGAGCAGGGCTCTGAGAGCCCAGGGACAGACTCAGCAGCTCCTGGCTCCTTGCTTAAGTGCTCCAGGCGGGGCCGGCTGGAGAGAGGACAACTTGTCGTGGCACAGAGTCTCAATCTCCTCTGATTCCATCAATGGAAAAGGAAATAGTCCAGCGTGAGCACTCAGAGTGTGCACACTGATATCCCCCGAGGGAAGTTTCTGCTCTGTGGGACTTGGTTTCTCTCTCTGTAACATGGAGCAGTTTCTTTGGCGCTGGGCTCTGGGTAGAGCAAGTGGAGTTAGCTTGGTCGGGAAGAGCAGTGCTCCTGGAGGAAGCGAGATCTGTGCCTGCTGGGTGAGGCCTGGGTGTGCCAAGCCCTAGCTTCACATTGCTCTGATCACCTCAGGAGGTGACTTCCACCCTGAACCTGACCTCAGCGTGTGGGCACCAGGACTAAGAGAAAGAGGTGCTGGGACTCCTCGAGAGGGAAGGAAAAGACCTCGGGGCACTGGCCAGGGCCCCAGTGCCAGGCCAAGAATGTGCCAGGGTGCACCCAGTGGGCCAGGCAGTTCCAGTGCCCCAGGCAAGGCAGTCACCCACTGAGGCCACACGCCTGCCAGAAGCCCTTTGGCTGACCCTGAAGCTGTGGGGCAGGAGTGTTGCCTCTTTCCCTGGCCTCAGGTTACTGCCCATTTCTATAAGGAAACAGCTTCAGAAGTAGGACTGGGTTTGGACTCCAGACCCCCAGTTTCAGTTCTGAGTGCCAAGGTCTGTGGCAACCGTGAGCCTCAGTTTCCTCGTCTGCACAGGAGGGACAGCTGGCCCGGCTGTCTTCTTCCATTAGGCACAGGTTTAAAAGACAGTGAAGCACTGGTGAAGGGATTTGGTCTGTTAAAAATAAGAGCACATTTCTTATTTATCCCAGCACTCTGGGAGGCTGAGGCAGGAGGAGCATGCATTTGAGCCTAGCCTCGGCATCTTAGTGACTCAGGGAGACCCTTTCTCAAAATAACAATAATAAAAAATGCTGGGGATGTTGGTCAGTGCACAGGCTCTGAGTTCAATCTCTAATACTGCAAAAACTAAAAACAAACAGCAAAACACAAGAATAAAACAAAAACCCTCAAATGTGGCTTTGCAGCAGGAACCCGGAGCCTGCTGTAGAACCTAGCTATTGTCAGTCACTGCTGCATTTCTGAGGGGCCCAAGACATGGGCAGAGAGGAAAGCTCTTCCTGGAGGCTTCCGCCCGAGGTCTTTTGTCTTGTTCTTTTCCCATAGAGGAGCATGGTGTCTAGGGAGGGGTTCCCTGTGTGTAGCAGCTCTGCTTGAGAGAATCATTTCCTACCTGGGCCCCAGAGAGAACATCGGGCCTAAGGGGGAGCAGGATGGCACTCCATCTGTGCCCCAGCACCCTCTTTGCTCTTGAACCCAGATTCTCCAGTTTCCTGAACTTCCAGTTTCCTCTGGGTGGTTCCCTTACCACCTGCTGGATATCTGAAGTCAATCCATTCTTTAATTCTTAAAAGAAATGACCTTAAAAGAGACAGGCCTCACACACGTAAAACCAGCCCGCTTGTGAGTCGGGGCAAGTTGCTGAAGGTGTAGAGACATAATTATGAGAATTAAAAACTGTGCACATCTTAACAAAAGCGAGCTCGTGCTCACCAGCGGCTCACGCGGCTCACTCCAGGAGGTCCTGAAACAGCTCAGCCATCATGCCCTGAACATCAGGTGCATGCAGACCCGCACCTGGTGTGTTTGCATGAGAGGCCACCGACTGTTCAATCCGAGCCTTTAAACTGTTCTGCATGTGAAGAGCCAAGGATCACAGAGTGTGACTTTCCCAAAGGCTTAGATAGGAAATAGTAGGATTAGGGAGCAAAGTAGATCCTTTGACCTCACATCTGAAATACTTGGCATGGTTGGCAGCGTTCACCCCACAGTGCTGGCTGGGAAGGAGCTTCTGCACGAGTGAAGCAGGGTGTCTGTGGATGAGCCATCCAGAGGGCGCATGCACCATTGGCTCTTACCTGGGGGCCATGGAGCTCACGGGCTGGTGTGGGGCCCTCTCTCCTCCTGAGGGCAGATTGAGTGTTTCTATGTCCTTTCTCTGGAGCAAGTCTTCCTCTGACTTTTATATCTATCTATAATTTTAAAGAGAATAAGAAATTTAAAAAACCATTAAAAACTATACAGAATTTCAAAACAAGATGATCCTCCAACTTTTAAAGACTGCAATTGCTATCAAGATTTCAATGGCAATGTGTCTTTTACTGTAATACATTTAAAAAAATTTAAACGCACTGTATTCTTTTTTTTATCACACCTCTTATGTGACAATTAGTGGGCTGGTGCTGAGGACACAGAGGTAAATAACTCGTCTTTTTTGCTTTAAAGGTGCTACAGAATTCAAAGACATGAAGCATAGTTACAATCCAGACGCTGGCTTGAGGGTGGGGTAACATGCCAAGAGCTTAGACGGCAGCATTTGCTTTGGAGAAGAGGAGCCTGGGAGGTGGGACCTGCTCAGCTTCCAATCCCAACGCAGCTGCTCCCTGTGTGGGCTTCTTGTGAATTATTCAACTTCTCTGAGCTTTGATTTTCCTATCTGAGCAGAAAAATAGCTTGTCGGCACTGATGAGTAAAGGAGACACGACTGGTAAGGGGAGGCTGGTGGCCAGTGATGGCATCACCCGCGGCTGCGAAGACCCGGGTGAGCCCTCTGACTTCTCTAGGCCCTGGCGGCTTTCATGCCCCCTTGTACGGTGAGGCGATGCCGTGTGCTGAGCTCTGAGAGGCTGACAGCTGAGCCCGAGTTGGCCGGCACTTGCAGATGATTGGCCAGCCCTAACTAGATGGGCAGGCACTGGGCG